>CM040241.1:7341669-7768333 GCA_022545495.1 Chrysanthemum lavandulifolium
TTCAATCAAATCAATAATGAGAGATGTTTTTGATTGCGATCAAGCTCCGCATTTCTTTGAACTTGATTCGAGCCAATGGTTCTTTGGTTATTAGATTGTTTGGGCTTGTAACTATTACTGTTGGGTTTATCTTGGGCCTTTGAGGAACCGGATCCACTTGGACCACCCGACCCGGATCCATCTTTAATAACATCACCACTGTTATTAATCTTTCCCCTCTTTCCCTTCATTTCATTCATCCCTTCACCTCGAAAACCAGAACCTCCAGAAACACCAAAACCACCATTCGAACGAGTAAACATCACCCTTTGACCACCGGCATCATTACTCGATCCGGCACCACCATTACTCGAACGGCCACCACCACCAGCATCATTACTCGATCCGGCACCAGAACCACCATCACAGTGGCGCGCTACCACTATCGCTGCGCTACTCGATCCACCACCACCGGTCACACGAGTAAACATCACCATTCTTGCTCTTCTCCACCATCATCACCACGATTCGCTCTTCAAATGCCTTCAATCGATCGACGACATCCTCGAATCCCACGGATGATAGCATTGAACAAGCTACCTTGGTTATCCCGACCTCCTCCACCCTCACCGGTGTAGGTTGTCCTTCATCTTCAACATCAAACATGTCGAAGTTGTACTCCGGTATCCTTCCGATCACCGTGCGTATTCCTTCCCTTAAAGACAAAGCCGGTTCCTTGTCGCATCGCCCGAAGTGAAGGCTACACCTTCTTTGAAACCGACTCTCAACCCGCCTTTAATCGAGCGAAGCTCGATACCAATTATTGAAATGTATAGAACACAATTAACCAAAATAACTCTTTGATTAATAATAGGAAAATAGCTCAAAACCTATTACATCTTATACACTGCTCTGTATATGATTGTTGTGTTTCTGATGCTTAACCTCTTGCTAAACATGCTCTATTTATAATCTCTAAAACTCAGCAACTTCTGGTTCTAGTGATATAAGTTAGGTATAATGGGTCTTAATGGGTCACTAACTCACTTAGTGGCACACTAACTCTTCCCTTTAACTTTGTGTGGAATGTGACTTAGGATGACTTATGATTCTAGAAGACTTAGAATTCCAACAAATTCCTTCTTACTATAGTTTGTAGTTCATGTTTAAGGGATCAATTTGCAATTTGAGTTTTCCCCAAATTCATAAACCCTAGAAAATCATGAGATCCAAAAGAGCTAAAAAAAGTGCTTGTGAGGTTTGATGATTATGTACATACACTCAATAAACAAAATAATAAGGTAAATGATGTAGAACAGAATGAAACAGTAACTGAAGCATGTATTGAAATGATGAGTGGGGAGAGTAATGAGGTTGGGGAATCAAGTTGCAGTAGTGAGATTAAGAAGAAAGGTATGGATGAGATTAGTTTGAATAAAGGACTGTGATACTACTTTAGGAGTGAATACTGAGAAGGATAATGAGAGTAAGAGTATTGGTAATACAGAACTGGCAAATGGAAAGGATGGTGACTATGCTACTAATGTTGTACTTGGACAACCAGAGCCTGATCTCCAGTATGCTAAGTACAATGTAAGTAATGTGCCAAATCAATCTAATCCAGTTAATGATGTATAGAGGAATGGTACAAGTGGTGATGTTGCTGGTGTGAATGATAGTACAAACTGAATTATAATACTAAGAGGTCTTATGCTAAAGTAACTTCAACAAATGCTGTCAATTATGATAACAAGTTGTGTCATATTCGTACTGAAATTCATAATGAGGGCAATCAATTTGTTATTTTCAATGAAGAAGTTATAGATGATGGATATAGGAAGTGAGGCTTGGCATTGTGTGGTTACTTTTTTTTTGGGTAAAAGGTCACAACGACCCGGTAAAATTCATTACTCCAAAGAACCGTTTAAGTACAACGGATATGGGTGATATCCCATATCACAACCCGTTACATAGGCAATCTTGCATATCAATGCACTTCCTATCTTCTAGAAAAGAAACAAACCACAAATCACAAGATAATAAGTAAACACATTAGAAACCACAAGAACTACTTCCTACAACGCCCTTGGATCTTGAAATAAACATTATAATACTCATCCATAGCTTGAGGGAGATCGTAGATTTGATTCATGTAGTCATCATAGTCATCTTCAAGGTCATAACCGCCACATGCAGATCAAATATTTTGCGACATGGGGTTATCATCAGAAACATCAATTTCACATACTTTAGAGAAAGGATTAACCCTCTTGGTGGGTAAAGTGTCAGGAGAAGAAGAAGAAGCCTTAGAGGCAGCACCCATAGCCATCATAGGCTCATTCCTTTGATCATCTACCACACTTGGATCTTGTGGTACACTACTCGTCGGTTGGGATCCCTCCTTATTAGCAACCATTGTAGAACTAGGCTCAGGCGGAGTCCCTCCCTTAGTATCAACCTTAGTAGGCACGGAACAATCAGCACCAACCGTATTAAGAGCTTCAAAAGCATTTGCTGTAGCAACCTTAGTTCCACTAGTACTAGGCATATCCGATGCCTTCTTCTTTCCATCCACCTTAGTGGTCCCAGAAGATGCTTTAGGTTGATAACGAACCTTAGTACCCACATTCAATTTAGAGAATCCACCCTTAGCCGGTATACTCTGTTTACCACTTCTACCCGTCTTCTTCCCTCTCACAGCCTGGAATCCATCTTCATCATCCATATGCAAAGTTTGAGCAGTGGGAGGATCATATTTAAGACAAGTACTCAAAGTATGGCCAAAAATCTTACAAGAATCACACCGGGGTGGTTTCCAGTCATATTCCACCCGAACTATTTCAACAGAAACCCTCGGAGTCTCAAGTAATGGAATGGCAACAATAATGTTGTCTTTAAGAGCCTCATATGCCTTTACCTCAATCAAACAACAAGCAAAGCTACTACGGCCCCACGATTCCAAACACATTTGACTAGTATAAGAATCTAACATTTTAGGCGTACTATCAAAGTAGCAAGGAAGCGAGACCATCTTACGAAAACATCGCATAGCAGGGACATCATGGAACTTCAACCACACCGGAATGTTGGTCAAATCCTCTTTAAGTAAATTGGTATTGACAGTCCAATTCTTAAGAATAATAGAAACATTAAGTACCTTCTACGGACCATTCTCAAGAACATCTTCAACACCCTTACTAGTAGCAAACTTAAAAAAGAAGAACCCTTTTACATTCATCATGACCTTTTGAAGGCCATACTTGTTCCAAACATTACGAATGTAGTACTCAACAACCAGAAAGGCTATACGTTTGCCAAGAAAGTAACCATACAGTGTATTGTCAAACCGGGAGTTAACCTCTTCAACCACTTGTTTAGGGACAGTAAGATCCACGCCATCAGTTTTGTGACTACTTACCAGCCTACAAAAATTAACTTTAAGCTTCTTAGGTTCGATGGCGTGTTGCCAAAACGATTCGGCGTCTCATTTGCAAGCTTCTTAGGTTCGTAAGACTTTTCATGAACAACACTAGTAGGACTACTAGTAGCAGTAGGGACATTAGAAGCCATAGGAACACTCGTATCTTGAGGAGGCTTCGATTTATAACCAATAGCAGTAAGCATCTCTTCTAGCTCCTTCTATGACTGCGGCACCTTTGGATACTCAAGTGGAGTAGCCCCAGTAGAAGTAGTTTATTGGTTGCCCATCCTCACCCACTAAAACAAGCTTTCCCTCTAAGATTTGTTGTTCAATAGAACGAATTTTCAATAAAGTATCATGACCCTCTGGTGCGTCATGACTAGGGGTGTCATGACTAGGGCTTGAACCAAGTGAAATCGGCTACACTTGTCCATCAGAATGAGAACCAGAATTACTACCCTTGTTATCCGAACTAACAGAAGGGCAATCATCCATGTCGACAACAAGAATAGACGAATTAATGTTCACATCATGGCTACCATGGTTATGGTGTTGCGAAACCCTAACAGATTCAGTTGTGAAACACCAGCGTTCCCAGCTTCACAACCCTTTAGACGTTGCATACGAGCATCCAATTCGACCATATCGATATTACCAACAATATCCTTAACCACAGAATATGGTAAGCTGTTAGTTTCCTCTCCCATATTCAACATCACAAGAAACTGAAACCCTAAATAAAACGCAACAGCAAGAACACGAAGATAATAAATCTAGTCTTTAAAATAAATCGATAAAACCCTAGTTTAGCAACTAGGGTTTATAAGCCTGAAAAGTGCAATAACATTACATGCTTCGTTGATGATTTCTCAAGTTCGGTTTTAAGAATCTTAATGATTTGAATTAAAAACAAAAAACCAACTTATAGAACAGATTGCATGCAAAAGCAAATTGTAGTGATATAAAATAAAACCCCGCAAGAAAAGTGCGATGACCAATTAATACTTAACACAACCGACCCACAATGGGAACAATTGAGAAATTACAACGGACCCACTATGGAACAATTGAGTAAGAATAATTAATGATCGAACTAAAGGGTTGTAAGGGATTCGTCTGGTCGCCAAATTCGCCGGAGCATTTAGGAGAGTTTTCTATAATGTGATATATTGTGTGGTTACTTTGTGGGCTATAAATAAACTTGGAAGAACCTAGATATAATCTGAATAGGATGTGGGGAAAGTATGGTTTTAAAGAGATTCATGATAATGGTGATGGTATATTCTTGTTTAAGTTCAATAAGAAGGATGGTATGGACTATGTTGAGGAGAATGGACCATGGCTTGTGAATAACAAACCTATGATAGTATGAAAATAGGATATTCATATGTGTGTTGCTAAAACTGAACCTACAATACTGCCAATTTTGATCAAAATGAGTAATATCCCACTAGAAACATGGACAAGTAAATGGATTAGTGGTTTGGCAAGTAGAATTGGAAAACATTTGATTATTACAGCGGGTATGTGTCAAGTGGGTGTGGGCAGAGGAGGTTATGCCAGGGTTGTTGTTGAAATTCAAGCTCAGAAGGATTTACCTGCTAAAATTGATGTTCTTTACAAAAACTGTTTAAATGAAGTAATTAGGACAAAGATAATGCAGGTTACTTATAACTGGAAACTACCTTGCTGCAAGAATTGTGGTGTGTTTGGGCATAATGATGCAACATGCCCAAATTCTGCAGGTTATAAATGTTAGACTCGTATCCCGGAATATAAATAGGCCCCACCCTAGATGAAATTGACTAAGGTTTATCGTGATTGACTTGTCAACCCGATAGTCAATCTAATAAATAATGAATGTTATGTAATGGTTATAGAAACAAGGGGACCTAAGTTGCCAATTGCTAAACATGTGATAAAGTATTTTGTGGCCAAAATAGAAGGAAAGGGACCTAAGGGACCTAATGTGTCATTTGGGAAAACTTGCCACCTAATTATCTCTAGATACTTCTCCATACTTCATTTGGAGATCCAGGAAGTGTAGTGTTTGTGTGGGTGTCATGAATGAGAGAAAAGAGGGAAAAGATGATGAAGCGTGATGATCATCTTGTGAAAAAGATTATATTCTAATGTCAAGATAAGGTCCTAGCATTGTTTCCCTACCCCAAGTAAGAAACCCTTATTAGTTTTTAATTGGTGATTGATGTAAGACACCAAAATTTTTCCCAAATGATTTAACAATGTAAACTGTACTCAACGATAAATGCGAGTTATCTTTTTCTTTATAGTGAAATAAAGATCGACAGTTCGACACATTCTCATTCGACCTAGTTTACATTCTGTACGAAACATTTTTTTTCAGATTCGCAATTCGAACTCAAGTTATCCCGAATCAATCAAAGACATACACCGGGTACCAAATAATTATTATTATCTTATTTTATTTTTTTTCAAATATAAATATTAACTTTTTTTTTAATTATCTTAGGCCATTGGGCCGGGCAACCCCAACCCAACGCCAAGCGGACCCTTTAATTTTTCTTTCTTGGGCTCATAATCACTTCGACCCAACACCATTTCCCTAGCCCATTATCACCTAAGTTTTCTTAGCCCAAATTTCCTTAAGTTTTGTAAAATGAAAGTGTAAAAACCTTGTGTTTTCGTTCCCACGCAACACTATTATAACTCATCCAACACACAAACACTCAAGTTTGTTTTTGGACCAAGTGGATATATTTCACACTTAACTAGTTAGTACACATTTTGGAAATGGTCTTTGGTTATATGCCTAACATCATTTTGAAGAGCATGCAAAAACTACGGAAATTGTCCTTCGTCTATACGCCTAACATCAATTTGAGTAGCTTGCAACTGTGGAAATCGTCCTTTGTCTATATGCCTAGCATCATTTTGAGAAGTTTTCAAAAAATCGTGCTAATCCATGCGGTATGCCAATATATAGCTCATTAAAAGTTATCCATGAAAGTAACAATAGCGTTAAAAACAAGAGCTAACTCTCAAAAGGGGACAAAAAGCAGGGACAAGGTCACCATCTAAGCCAAAAGTAACACATCTTCCCTAAATGGTCATGTGCGACTGTGCTACCGTGCTACTGTGCTACTTCTAATGTGCTACTCCATTAAAAGTGCGACACGTGTACAATGGTCGGTGGACGTTTTCCCAAATATTCTTTTTTTGTCTTATTACTGATAGTATTGAAACACTAAAATACCCTCATCTTTTATATAAAAACACATGTTTATCACAAATACCCCATCACCACCACCACCACCAAATCCGGCCAGTCACCACCAGATCCGGCCAAACACTCTCTATAAAAAACAAAACCCAGATTCGTCACTAACATAAGCTAAAACAGGTAAAGCTTCGCTAGCTTTACAAAGCTGATGGTGTTTATCAAGTGCTATTGCTCTTGCTTGTTGTTGCACATCTACAGCTGTTGCATTAACCGTCTCTTCTAATACCACATCTTTGTTGCTTTCAACTGATTGCTTCTTCTTAGCTTGTTCTTCCTTCTCCTGTGATAATCGTTAAGCAAAAATAGCATTATTGTTATTAAAGTAGCATATTTTTCTGACAATAGTTGACATATTACTTTTTGTTTGTTAATGGATCTGGACAAAAAGTGCTTCAGAACACAAAAGTTTCGATTATAATATTGCAAAAGTGTGTAGAAGTAACTGCTTTCTTACGAAAAATGGTTGAAAGAGATTAGAACCTTGATGAATTCCTCCTTGGTTTTGTTGACCTCTTTGAAGTTGTAGGTTTTGTTCATGATGTTCTTGTCCGACTCTGTGGTGGTGTTGATCCGTGGGGGTCTTGGTGGGATATATTTGAGGTGGTGATGACCAAAAAAAGAATAGAGAGAAGTGTGGTGACCGGAAAAAAAGAGAGGGAGAAGAGTGGTGGCTGGAAAATAGAGAGAGAGAGAGAGAGAGAGAGAGAGAGAGAGAGAGAGAGAGAGAGAGAGAGAGAGAGAGTGGTGAGTGGAGTTATTTCATATAAAAGATGAGGGTATTTCGGTCTTTTAATACTATCAATAATAAGACAAAAAAGGAATATTTGGGAAAACATTAAATGTGCGACACTTGTACAGTAGTAAGTGAATATATTTGAGGTCCATTATGTTTAAGGACTATTTGGGACCTCAAATATATCCCACCAAGACTAGTTTTTAACAATTATGCAAAAATACCAAGACTACATAATTAGGTCTAAGTCTAATGGGATGTCTTGCAGTTTAAAAAGCCATATTTATGTTGATAGCACCATTCGAATCTTTTCATAATACTATATTGTTAGATGATAGGTTAAGGCCCAAGCCTAAAGGCTTAGGGTCCATTATGTTTAGGGTTATGTTAGCTTATTCTCTAATATCCGACCAAATGGTCGTGGGTTCAAGTCCTGAATTTTGCGATGCTAAGTGTTGAAGCCATAAGTGTTAGAGTGTTTTTTTCTTCCCTCCTTTTGGTTTTTCATCCTCACTTTCAAATTCAACAACTTCATCTTTGCTCTTCTTACCATACCTCTTTTTGTGGTTTGACTACTTCTTTACCCGTTTGGTCACCAGTTAGCCTTTGCAAGTCGGGTACGTATGGAGTTGTCCTGCCTCCAGCGGTGATATCGTCAATCTTCTTTCCTTCAATGAGAGCATTATAAGCAACCTTCACAACATGCATCTCCGCCTGTTTCTTAGTCCGCGCTTCTTGCCCCACATAGCATTCTGAACCATAGAGTCGAATGATAGAACATGAAGTTGCCCGCTTATATATTCTTAGTGTAAAGTGGAAGAGGAAGACCCTTCTTTTGAGCCAAATCTTGTAAAGACTTTTGTACAAACAATCATCTTCTTCTGATCCATCGGGTGACAATGACAAGAAAGCAACTTTGGCAATTGCGTGTTTTGTATCTTTCAATGTGTTGCAAAACTCGGTTCCTACATAAGTATTTCCATCAATGGTGACGTTTGCTTTCAAGAGACGACAATGTGGTGGACCTTGCATCTCACATGTGTATGTACGGAATGCGATGTTCCTCTTTTGAGCATAGTTTTGGAGTTTGCTTTTCTATAGATGCGCCATTATCGAATCAACCTACATCATGGAGTATATGTTATTCATACATACGTTAATCATCATGAAGAATAAGCTAACATAACCCTAAAATAATAGACCCTAAGCCTTTAGGCTTGAGCCTTAACCTATCATCAAACATATATGAGCTATTTTAATGACAACCAAGAAAGATGAAGATAGATAATTCAAAATCCATTATTTGCTATAACTTGGAAAAAAAGAGTACCATAGGCCATGGATGAAAAATAGAAGATCCACAAGGATAACAACAATGAATTACAAAACGAGAACTAATTTCCTATCTTTGGAGTGTGATGATACCAACTCTAACGGACCTCCAAAATCCATACCATAAGATGTTAAACATGGATGGATCATCAAAAGTGCATTTGAAACATTTTCTCTGTCGAAAAGCATTCTAAAATATGCGGTATCATTTTGAAGTATAGCAAAGTGGTCAAATTGTATGTAACTCGCTTCTATTGGTTTAAAAGATGATAAAGTTTTGTTAGAAAAAACATAAAGTTACGGGAGCTGGTACTTTAACATCATATATTCTTGGGAAAAAGGTAACTCTACAATCATTAAGTGTCTTCTCCTGACTAAAATGGTTTTTCTTATGACTATATGCAGGGAGCTAGATTTGACCCCAAAGAGTGGCTTGATCAAACTTTGGGTCATCTTTGGCATCGCTTTCGAGACTATCAAACACAAATATTACCAATCTCATAACTTGTGTTTGATTTGAGGAGATCTCAATTAAGTGATACATGTGTTAGTTCATTGATCATTAAACTTATAGACTGTGTTTATTATTTTTGACGCCTTAGACTTTTTATTCTTATTTTTGGCAGACTTTCAACAGTTGAGCTTATAAATTAAGCTTATTTATAAACAGGAAGAGAAAACGCTTGCCTGTCTACGATTAGGCCCGATGACACATCTTCTCTCGCGATGTCCAGTCCTATGTAAATAACTCCAACAAATATTACATATGCATGAACAAATTTTTTTATCAAAAGAAAAACATGCAACATGAAACAATAATAAAAAGAATAAGACCTTACCTTACTTCCAAGACCACCTATTTCAACAAATGACAGAAAAGAATTCTTTGCTTGTGTCGTAAAATAAGAGACGAAATGAAAGATGGTTTTGAGCATGTGTCATATGATCTTCACTAGAGCTTAAGACTGAAGAAACTTTGGACCACCACCACCACCACCTGTTAATGCCAATGCCAACCATGGTCATCTCTCAAAATGAAGAAAATGTTTGAAAGAGTGTATGTATGAAATGGTGGATTATGAAGAGTCTATTAAAGGGTGGTTGAACAAGGTAGGTGGAGAGGGGTTAATGAGATATTATTTCAGTAGTTGAAGTAATGAGGCATCAGTGGGATCCAATGCTTGGTGGTGACTAGGGAGTAGATTTTTTTTTTTTTTTGAAAGTTTACTTTTATTCACACTCGCCCAAAATCATCACCAATTAGCGATGGGGCATGGAACATACAAAGAGATTACAACAACTCAAACTTACACCAATTTTCCCAACTTAGGCTAGATTTTCCTCCTCGATTCTTAAAGCATAAAAAGCCGAAGCTCATTATCTCAAGGACGATTCTTTTAACTTCGACATCTCCATTATCAAACTTCACTAGTACAATCGACACTTCCGCCTACGACTTTTTCAACACCTTCCCGACGACGGGGCGTAGGCATCGTTCGTTCCCGACGACAAGGCATAGCCAACAGTTAGTCGGCTGAGCCTCGTAGGGAAAGTCCTTCCCGACGACAAAAAATAAACCTTCCCGACGCCAACGTGGGACCCACATTGTTTTCTGGTCAAAGTTTTTTTTGGTAGAAAACATATGGTGCCGACGACACGTCGTCGGCAACATATTACTAATTATTTAATTAGTTAGCAAAATTAAAACGTAATTAACTTATCCCTGTTTATTCCCAACGACCTGTCGTTGGTAAAGTGACAAAAAAATAACATTTTGCAATACTTTCCCTACGCCATGGCGTCGGGATTGTATGAAAAATAGCATTCAGTTTATTTTTTCCCGACGCCATGGCGTAGGGATAGTATGTAAATTTATGAAAATGTTTATATATTGCCGACGACGGGGCGTCGTCAATGTATGCCACATATGCCACAATATTGCAAATTGCGGAATTTCCCAATTTTTTCTAAATTTTCCGGAAAATTTCTAGATAACTTGCACCTGTTGTTTTCAACCAAAACCTCTAAACCAATATGCCGATATCCCAAAACAACTCATAATGACTAAATCACATATATAATCGCTAAAAAGTTACAAATTATACAAAACGGGTGATATTAACTACACATCTAGCTTAAACATACACAAAAGTTGCTAAATCACCAATGTTCAAGTCACCAAAATGTTCAAAGTGTACAACGGCCAACATAAGGATGAGATGATCAAAAGCATAGTCTAAACAGGTTTATACATCTTCCTCCGTGTAGGGTTTGCCAGTAGGGTTGTCCGCGCCTAATCCCGTAGGCGACACATCTCCTCTAACAAAAGTTGAAAAAAATATATATATATATATATTAGTTGGGTTAATTAGTACATTATGTAAATCAATAAATCAATAAAACAGTTAAAATGACTTAAACAAACAAGAAAGTTACTTATTAGTGCATATTTCGGCTAAAATGGGTTAAAATGACTTAATCAATACATTATGTAAATCAATAAATCAAGACACTACTACATTCATACCAAATTTACTCATTATGATGTGACACCTGTTCTTCAGTAAATCAAGTCAGCCCCAGTCCACACTAATTTTCAAACATAATTCTTGTACAGTCAAAAGGGGATCGATTCCGTAAAAGATTGGATCAGTAAATGTAAATTCACTGAAAAATCTTTGTGAGATCGTCAATATTGTACCGAGGCGTCTTTAGAGACCAGTTTGGACCATATCAATATGAGCTAGCTGTTGAGTTGGTGAAGCCACTCAAACAATAGTGGCAGAATACATGTAACCACTCAAACAGATAGTGGCACACTTAACACATAGTGGCAGAAAAAGAAGCCACTTACTCGATAGTGCCGGTGGTGGATGATCACTAACCCGGTGAGTGGTAGATAGTGGCATGCTTTATCATCTCTATATAATGATGATCACTACGTATTTGTAAAGACACACCAACAGTTACAACAAGATGTAATAAACACTCTAGTTACCCACGGTGGACGTAGGTCAGATTAGACCGAACCACCTTATATCCTTGTGTTCTTAATTGTGGCAGTGTGTGTGGCAGTTAATTGTTGTTTGTATGTGTCATCCGATCCTAACAACTGGTATCAGAGCTTTGGCTCTTGATTGACACATACAAACAGAGAAGGTGAAGGAAGCTTACCGTTGGCAGATACGAGACCAGGGTATTGGTTGCCATCAGCCACCAGCGCATCACCATCAGCCACCAGTCAGCCACCAGCCAGCCACCAGCCATTTTCCCAGCCAGCAGTCAACCCGCCACCACCACCTGAATAGCGTGACCAGCTGTCACCGATCACCGGAGACAGAGGCTGTCACCGATCACAACCCCGATCACAGATCGTTTTTTTTAAGGACCAGGTATCCTTTTAAAGAAAAAAAGAGTGATCTGATTGTTTTTTTGGGTGAAGAAGAATAGTACCTGGCATGCTAATCTTGGTCTTTTTTTTTGGGAAGTTAAAGAAGACCAAGTTTTGGGGTGAAGAGAAAAGGACCAGCGTGATTTCTTGGGCAGATAAAAGGGAGCTGTGTGTTTTGGGAGGATAAAAAAGGACCGGACTTTTATTTTATTGGGAGGAAGGAAAGACTTTTTTTTTTAAAAGGACAAGTCTTTGGTGTTATTTTCTTTTGGTGTCACAAGTTTTCTACTTTGATAAAAGTAGTCCCTCACAGTTTAATCAAGATCTTTGCACAAGTTCATTACCATTTAGCAGTACGAACCTGTTTGGGTTGTAGCAGTTTGGTAATTTGTGTGAATGGCAGAAAGCAGTAAGCTTCAGATTGAGAGGTGATGAGGGAAGGAAGTTCAGTTACAGTGCACATCATCAATTTAAACTCGATTTTATCCAGACTTGGGTCAGTGGGAATAAAGTTCGAGGATGAAGTTCAAGCTTTACTACTGTTATCATCATTACCTGACAGTTGGTCCGAACGATTCTGACTAGTTACTAGTTCATCGGGATCGAAGAGCTCACTTTGAGGGAATTCGGGTTTAATTCTAGGCGAAGGCGTCGACGAAGAAATTCGAGGAATCATCAGTGAACAATTGAATGCGGTCGAGGTAGAAGAAATAACGAGTAGTGAGAGTGGGAGCAGGAGAAGGAGTGCATCGAGGACTCGAAATGATGTGACTTGTTGGGCCAGAAAGAGGTTGGACATTTCAGGAATCAATGTCCAAAAGAAGTTAACGTTGCAGTAGACCATACAGATGATGATGTTTTGATCTGTAGTATGGAGAGCAATGTGGATTCCTGGGTTATGGATTCGGGTGCTTCATTTCACGCTACCCACAGCCGTGAAGCACTGCGGAATCTGAAAGAAGGGGATTTTGGTAAGGTAAGACTGGCGAACGATGAGGTTCTTGATGTGACGAGCATAGGTGACTTAGATCTGAAGACTCCAGTCGGTCCATGGACTTTGAAGGATGTCCGGGTAATTCCAAGTCTGAAGAAACAGTTGATTTCTGTTGGGCAGTTGGATGAACAGGGACACGAGGTTAAGTTCAGGAACGGGCAGTGGAAGGTTATGAAGGGAAATCTAGTCGTAGCTCGAGGAAAGAAACAAGGTTCATTTGATGTGGTCGGTTATCGTCGAGGAGTGTAGTCCCAGTTCGAAGAAGACCAAATTCCGGTTCCACGAGTCTCGTAGGCGAAAGAAGGTTCGCTGCGGATGGCAAACCCGAGTCACAGTCGATTCAAGTTGAACGTGCTAGAAAAGGTTCAAGAAACCGATCGGGGGCATTCATGGCGGTGGGAGCACGAGTTGTGCTTGATCGGAGTTACCGGGCGGCGGTGGGTTAAGAGAACCAAGATTTCAAAGATCAAAGTCTCTCCAATTGATTATCTGCTTTATTCGGAGAGTGTTTGTTCTCAGGATGTTCCAGGATCGGGCAGTTCATGTCAGTGGGAGCCGATAGGGACAGAGAATGGGTCAGTGACAGTTTCAGTCATGACTGATGTGTTGGAGCTAACGGGAGCTTCAACGGGCCTTCAGGTTAATTGAAGAGAAGGCCAGGGTAATTAGGAAGAAGATGGAGCTAAGATCAAAAGTTCTTGTTTTACAGAAATACAGAGATACACAGTTGAAGCACAGGTGAAGATTGTTTCGTAGCTTCAAGTGGGAGATTGTTGAGTTGGTGAAGCCACTCAAACAATAGTGGCAGAATACATGTAACCACTCAAACAGATAGTGGCACACTTAACACATAGTGGCAGAAAAAGAAGCCACTTACTCGATAGTGCCAGTAGTGGATGATCACTAACCCAGTAGTGGTAGATAGTGGCATGCTTTATCATCTCTATATAATGATGATCACTCTGTATTTGTAAAGACACACCAACAGATTACAACAAGATGTAATAAACACTCCTAGTTACCCACGGTGGACGTAGGTCAGATTAGACCGAACCACCTTATATCCTTGTGTTCTTAATTGTGGCAGTGTGTGTGGCAGTTAATTGTTGTTTGTATGTGTCATCCGATCCTAACACTAGCGACAATCATTACTAATTCGGATGACTTTAACTAAAGTAATTGCTCTTCAAAATATGGCGTGCTCAATTATGTTCATTTGAGTTTAGAGTTCATTCAATACGAATAGTACCTGAATATCTCTCTGCTGAGCAAGAAGCTTCATCTCAACCACTTTGTATTGCTGAAGCCTGCACAAACAACAAGATGGCATATCAATAGCTGAATTTTGTATAGTTAAATGACTAATATGCTTTACTACTTTCGCTCTTATTTTAGTTTAGGTACCCATCTGATTAAACCTAACTGAATTTTATGTTCGTATGATCAATATAGTGACCTCTCTGTAGCCTGAAACATAAGTTTAGTGACCACCATTACATCTTCAACAGTTAAGTACCTTAAAAAGAAAGTCTTCAAAATGGGTTCCTTATCTAAATTGTCAATATTTTATCCTTTTAGCATTACAAGATTATCATGAAACCAATATTCCTAGTTTTGTACTCCACTGGATTGTCCTAAGGTTATATTACTCCTTAATGTTTATCTTGTGGATACCTAAGTATTCTCTCCTGATAGAAACAAGCCTAAACTTGCCATTTTCAATATTAAAGCAGGAACAACCATTATTGAATATCATCGAATATACACTCTTGTTTAAAATTATCGAATGTGCTTTCTTGTTTCATACTAAATATACTAAATATTGATATATGTTAGTTTCCTAATAAAGTTCGATTAACTCACAGCTTATTAGATTGTTAACATTTTTTGTGTAACATTTTGTAAAGATTGTTTCATCTGTGATCATTCACACATTCTACATTGATTTAACAGGTGAACAACTTCTTCTACTAGAATATATTCCAAACAAGATATCTGCTTATTTTGCCTCTTAGTTGACGACGTCGGGATACCAAAAGTTAAAAAAAAAAAAAAACAAAAAGAGATACATTACCCTTTGTCTCGGCTCTCAGCTCTTGGCTTTCGCCTCTCGGCACTCTCTCGGCTCTCTAGTTCTCGGCTGTACCAAAAAAAATAAAATAAATAAAAAATAAAATAAAATACAAATTAACATAATTAACTAAAACATAAATTTAATTAAACCAAAACATAAATTTAATTAAATAAATTTTAAAAAATCAAAAATTACCTGTGGTGTTAGCTGTGGTGTGTGTGGTGGTGGTTTGCTGTGGTGAAGTGGTGCGAGTGGTGTGGTGGTGGTTTGCTGTGGAGGAGACGGTGGTGAGTGGAAGAGATGAGTGTAGCCAAAGAGATGAAGAAGGCGGTGGTTTTTTTATTTTTTCTGAGTGTGAAATCTCAGATCTAGTTTTGGGTATATTGACTTTAGCCTCTTTTATTCCCGACGACGGGGCGTCGGTAAAATTATAAGTTTATTTCGTTTTCGTTTTTGGCGGGGTGTTTAAAATTTTGGGGGGTAAAACGTGAAAATATTACCGACGCCCCGTCGTCGGTAATATATGACTAAAATTATTTATTAAAATTATATAAATGTTTTAATTTAAACTGTAAAAAATTAAAATTATATAAGTTTATTTAAAATTGAACAATTTTAAATAATTATATACGTAACGTGTTAAACGACCGAGCCCAGGTAATATGGTTATACGTAACGTGTTAAATGACCGAGCCTAGGTGTTATGGTTATACGTAACGCGTTAAACGACCAAGCCTAGGTGCTATGATTATACGTAAAGTGCTAAACGACCGAGTCTAGGTGCTATGATTATACGTAACGTGTTAAACGAACGAGTATAGGTGCTATGGTTATACGTAACGTGTTAAATGACCGAGCCTAGGTGCTATGGTTATACGTAACGTGTTAAACGACCGAGCCTAGGTGCTATGGTTATACGTAACGTGTTAAACGACCGAGTATAGGTGTTATGGTTATACGTAACGTGTTAAACGAACAAGTATAGGTGCTATGGCTATACGTAACATGTTAAACGACCGAGTCTAGGTGTTATGTGTGAAGATCGTTGTAAGCTCTTAGACGAGGTCTAATATTATATCTAGGAACACATAATAATAAAGGCGGAATATTCAAACATATAATCAATATTATTATGAACAAGGTTTTTCATTCACCATCTCTAACTAAACAATAATAAAGATCAAAGACTTGATCTAGTCACTAACTAACTAAACCACTAAACCCTAGGCGTTTACCAAATCCCTACGCCTAGGTTCCCACACACACACACACCTTTAGACGTCTACATCTTGTACGTACGTGCTAAAACTAATGACCCTATGTCTCTTTATATACTAGAAACATCTAGGGTTTACAAGAGGAATCATAATATAATTAGGAAATAATACAATTAGGAAACTAAATATTCTTTTAAGCATATCTTCTAGAATCTTCCAAATCCTCCATCTTTTTGTAGTTTCCTTCTTGTCACTTTAAGTCCTTCATGTTTCATTCTTCTTATTTTGTATCATCAAATCTAAAATAGACCCAACAATCTTCCCTATTTGATGATGACAAAACAAACACGATTCTTGTACGAACTTCCCTAGACGAGTAGCGAAGTTGAGATAATTAAATCTCACCATGAATGAAACAATCTTCCCTTGACTTGAACATGTCACTCAAACATCTCTTCCCTTTTGTTATTATCTAAATAGGGACGATGCAAATAATGATCTTGACCACCACGAACCAATATCATACTTCCAATCTAAGACTTCCAATGCTTCAAATCGCCCACCATTACGCACCATAGGAAAAATGGATCCAAAACAAGTAAAAACTTCAACTAGCGGTAGTAATAATGATCAACAATAGTAAAAATCAACCACTTCCCCCTGAGTGATGCATGTAGATGGTTAAACATTTAACAATAAGCTTCCCCTGAAACCCATATGTTAACCATCTTCTTGATTCTTCAAATCTGTAGGCTCTTTGTAATGATCACTTGTGAAGAAAACCGAGTATAACGAATTTGATGAAGAAGTAGAATTTCCCAAACTTGTGTCTTAAATCTTGTACTATCCACGGAACTCCATACTTATACGAAACACCAAATATAAGTAGACCGCAATCCCTTGACAAGAATCCTCAACTAGTATGAGACACTGAGCACTACAATGTAACTCCTTTAAGTGATAGCCAATGTGTGCATAGAGCATCATAAGAAAAATCACACATTGCTAGATACATCAAGCTAGATGATAAGAACACAAACCAAGTAATTCCACTTCACCTTCAAATAAGTAATAAATAATCCTCTTCGTAATCAAATATTCAATGAATCAAATACAAGTCTTTTGAATCCTTTTAAGAACATAAATTTCTTCCTGTGTGTGAACCAAATAACCATTCTGTGTGTGTCATCCAAAACCCATAACCATTATCACGCCGACTTCCCTTAAATCGAAAACCTCTTCGAAGCGAGATTTTCAATAAAATTTGCGTACTTTGTGAACATAAGCAAGACTTTAAGAAGTACCTCGCGTGATGATTAGATTATATAAGCATCGTGATGCGTTGAAACACGAGCGGTACTTTCAAACTTGAATCTGCGGTACTTTGAAATCGACGATGCTTTAATCCAAACAATGAAGCTTTCAGAAGACTTTCACATAAAAGCTCGGATGGAAGATCCCTTCGGTGGAAAGTTAGATTGTCATATAGAGAACATCCACCCAAAATTTCATCCCAATTCAATGGTGAACGAAAAAGTTATCGCCGTTTCAAAACAAAGGTCGTTGTAACCTTATTTAAAAATCGCGGCAGACTTGACGACTTATAACTTTTGATTGAGAGCTCCGATTGACAATCCTTCGTGAGATTAAAGATAGATATACCAAGAAGCTCCAGTTCAAATTTTAGCTTGATCCAACGGTTCAATAAAAGTTCATATACGGAAAAGCAGTCTTTGTATATTACGAATTTTTACTGACTTGAATTTTCTTCCTTCTTCTTCAAGAAAACCTTGTAGATCCCTAGATATCACGAGCCCCGCTCGATACCACATGTGAAGATCGTTGTAAGCTCTTAGAGCGAGGTCTAATATTATATCTAGGAACACATAATAATAAAGGCGGAATATTCAAACATAGAATCAATATTATTATGAACAAGGTTTATGGTTATACGTAACATGTTAAACGACCGAGTATAGGTGCTTTGGTTATACGTAACATGTTAAACGACCGAGTATAGGTGCTTTGGTTATATGTAACGTGTTAAACGAACGAGTCTAGGTGTTATGGTTATCTGTAACATGAAACGACTGAGTATATGTGCTATGGTTATACGTAATGTGTTAAACGACCAAGTCTAGGTGTTATGGTTATACGTAACATGTTAAACGAACGAGCCTAGGTGCAATGGTTATACGTAACATGTTAAACGACCGAGTATAGGTGTTATGGTTATACGTAACGCGTTAAACGAACGAGTCTAGGTGATATGGTTATACGTAACGTGTTAAACGACCGAGCCTAGGTTCTATGGTTATACATAACGTGTTAAATGACCGAGACTAGGTGCTATGGTTATACGTAACGTGTTAAACGATCGAGCCTAGGTGCTATGGTTATATGTAACGTGTTAAACGAACGAGTCTAGGTGCTATGGTTATACGTAACGTGTTAAACGACCGAGTATAGGTGATATGGTTATACGTAACCTGTTAAACGAATGAGTCTAGGTATTTTACTTCTGTCCGAGATCACACACTGCTCGAGAACCCCGACTGTCCGATATCGGATTTCACATGCATAAAACGGGGTCATGTTAAAAATACTGGCGCCAAAATTTTCCACCAAAAAAATTACGCCAAAATTTCCCACCAAAAAATGGCGCCAATATTTCCCACCAAAAAAGTGGTGCCAAAACTTCCCACCAACCTGAAAAACACATTATATAGTCATTTTATCTTCACACGAATTTCACAACCTCTTATCCTCAAAACCACTCAACCTCACAACCTCTTATCTTCACACAAATTTCAGAACCTGAGATTGAGCCATATAATCCTTTTATGTGTTCTTGTGAAGCAGGAAATATAA
The DNA here is from genome assembly GCA_022545495.1 of Chrysanthemum lavandulifolium. Taxonomy (NCBI): domain Eukaryota; kingdom Viridiplantae; phylum Streptophyta; class Magnoliopsida; order Asterales; family Asteraceae; genus Chrysanthemum; species Chrysanthemum lavandulifolium. Next base: position 7,360,944 of record CM040241.1, read on the forward strand.
GATTAAGAACATCACATAGAGAATATTTATCTGGACGACAATATTATGCATGTCCTCTGTCGAAGGTGAACAATCATACATTTCTTATTTATGTAAATATACAAATAATTGGTTTGTAATCTCTTATAATTTTCTTATTATGTAACAGCCCAGAAAAGAAGATAATGGGTGCGGATATTTAATGTGAAAGAGTGAATTTGACGAGTACTTAAGAATAATCTATTCTGCTTCAGCATCTGAAGGTTCTGGATCTGCACCAACAGAATGCTCGAGTTGTAATGCCAAAGATTTTAGGATAAACATGCTGGAATCACAAAAACAGCTGCTAGAGACAAGAGTAAGGATGCTCGAGGCAAGACTTGAAATGGCAAGGATTCCTGATGACCACGCATGTCAGTCAAATGCAATACTTCGTGAGCTGTTAGGTGACATGGAAAATCTTCGTATGTAGTTGTTGTCGTCGTTGTTCTTGTAGTTGTTGTTATTGTTGTCCTTGATGTTGATGTTGTTGTTGTTGGAATAATACGTATGTAATATGGCTTTTTCTGATAAGAACCATATTCATCATAAATTTCGGCGCCATACATATTAAGAGCTTCATTAAAGAGATACATCGACGGTAAAACCATTGTCCACTCCCGTTCCGGCATATAATCAGCAATTGTTATGTTGACGATTGGGTTTTTTGTGTCTATTTGTGTTTTGCCGAATAGAGGATGATCGGTTAGGTTAAACTGTAAAAAATAAAATTATATAAGTTTATTTAAAATTGAACAATTTTAAATAATTATACCTAACATGTTCAAATAAAATCAATATTAGTAAGATTATGTACGTAATCCACTCAACAATTATATGGATTTGACTTTTATACTACTCTTAAATAATTTATGAACACTTTAAAATAATTTATGTAGGCAACTTTGCCGACGACGTGTCGTCGGCATAATAACCAAATAAATAATCACTTGTATTACTGCCGACGCCCTGGCGTAGGCATTGTTAAAATAAAATTAAGGTGCATTAATCACAAGCTAATCACCCAGTAATTATATGGATTTATATTCCCGACGACGTGGCGTCGGGGAAATATGAGCGCCAAAAGATCCCGCCAAAAAATTGCTTGAAAATACAAAGTCAAATTTGACTTTTACATTGCCGACGACCTGTCGTCGGCATTATATTGACATAAATTTTCAACGCATCTCCCCCTCTGGTCAAGGTTTTTTTGTCGTGTAGCCTATGTTGCCGACGCCACATTGGCGTCGGCATTGTGTTCGTCGCCTGTTCTCCTGATTCTTGTAGTGCTTCTTCGAATTCCTTGTTTTCCAAAGCATCCAACAAGTAATGAAAACTATACCTTTGATAACTTTCCTCTTCCTCCTATCCGTGATCCCTCCTTTATGCAGCTCAAACAGGTCCTTCACAGCGAACATGTAGAAAGGGGAGGACTTAGTCCATCGACTAATCCTGTACCAAACTTCTGCAGAGACTTCGCAGGAGCAGAAAATGTGCTCCGTAGACTCGTCTTCCTTGCCACATAATTCACATAGCGAAGAGCCAAACGAGCAGTTTCTTTGTCTAAGAGCCTCGTATGTTGCTATTCTGTCCATCCCTAACCTCCACAAGAAAATATTACACTTTTTTGGAATCCATTTGGCCCACTTAAAGATGAGCCTATTGCTATATTCCTGCTTGCTTCGGATGAACTCTTTCACCCCTTTTACACTAAATTCTTTGTTGTTACCCCCGATCCACTCCCATTGGTCGTTACCTTCTCTTAACATCTTCCCTTCCAATCCTCGCTTGAGCTCTACAAGCTCTTCTTTCTCCTCCGTACTTAGTTGCCCCCCAAAATCGATCACAAAGTGATTCCGAGAAGGGCAATACCTATCACTCACCATGCATTTTTTTCCTTCTCTTTTTTGAACAGCCTGGGGAATCTGTCCTTGAAAGTTGTCGTACTCTCCCACGGGTCCAGCCAAAAACGGGTGTTTCTCCCATTTCTACAGCTTCCTTTTATCAATTGATTCAAGTTAACGCCGTCTACGTTAAGCCTTGAGATCGCTTTGGCAATGTTTCCCCACACACTTGAATATCCTTGCCGAAAGGGGAGTTGAGACCAACACCTTTTCGTATTATGAATGGCATCAATCACTTTTCGCCACAAATTATCCGGTTCATTCCTATACCTCCACAGCCACTTGGCAATCAACGCTTCGTTTGCCTCTTTGAGTTTCGAAAGACCGAGACCCCCAAATCTAATAGGAGTCGAAACCGTCTCCAAGCGACCCAATGAATTTTGGATCTCTCGCTATCCCCTCCCCAAAGAAATCGTCTGATGATTCCTTCCAAGGAGTTAATCACTTCGCAGGAGCAATAAAGAGCGACAAAATAGTATGTAGGTAAGCTCTCCATCACCGATTTGATGAGAATTACCCTCCCCCCAATTGAGAGGCTCGAAGCTTTCCCCCTAGATAATCTGTTTTTGAAGATTTCTATCATAAAGTCCCAACTATTGATACGATTCAGATTACCTCCGATCTTTAGACCCAAATAATCAAAAGGCGAAGTTCCTGGTTTACACCTCATGAGGCCGGCCACCCTAATAACTTCGTTATTATCCACACCTACACCAATAATCTGAGACTTACCAATATTGATATCCAAACCCGAGGCCAATTTGAAGCATCTCAGAATTCTGATGATATTTTCCAAGTTTTCGGTAGACCAATCCCCGACGAAGGAACAATCATCCGCATAGAGGAGATGCGAGATGCTAGGGCCGTCGTTGGGGAAGGTGAAGCCTTTCATTATGTCGCTATTTTGGGCTCTTCGCATAATGCTAGATAAACCTTCCATCACAATCAGGAAAAGGAAAGGTGAGAGAGGATCACCTTATCTCATACCTTTCATACATTGAAATTCGAAAGTGAGAGAACCGTTAACAAGCACCGCCGATCTTGCCGATGAGAGAATTCCCATAATCCATTTGCACCACCGATCTTTAAAGCCCATTTGCGTCATAATTGAGAGCAGAAAATCCCAATTGACGTTGTCATAGGCTTTGTTGAAGTCTACTTTAAAAATGAAAGCCTTGTTTTTGTTTTTCTTCACCCAAGAAATCAATTCATTGAGAATTAAAGGGCCATCTAAAATTAGCCTCCCTTGCAAGAATGCCGACTGGTTTATAGAAATCACTTTACCCAAAATCACTTTAAGTCTATTTGCGATTACCTTGGAAATGACTTTGCTGATAATACCCACCAAGGTAATCGGGCGATAGTCATTTAGAGACCCCGGGTCCTTAATCTTAGGAATCAAAGTTATAAACGCCGCACCGCAACCTCTGGATATCTTGCCTTCCTCGTAAAACATCTGCAATATGTCAAAAAAGTCGGTATCTAATAAGTGCCAATACCTTTTTATGAACTTGAAAGTCATCCCATCGGGGCCAGGGGCCTTCTCTTCGCCACAATCAAAAACGGCTCTTTTGATTTCCTCCATCGTGAAGCGGGATTCCAAATCATCTGCCTCCGTGTTTGACAACTTCGAGCTCAAGTCGCAAGATATTCCTGGTCTAAATCTGCCGTTTTCTTTGAACTTGGACCTGCAAAATTCAAACACATTTTTCTTGATCCTTTTTGGGTTCGTGACCCATTCTTCCCCCACCATTAGACCAGGAATATAGTTTGCGACTTTTCTGTTATTAATGAGACCGTGGAAGAAGCGAGTATTCTCGTCCCCATCCACGTTCCATTTGCAACGGGATCTTTGTTTCAGATCTTTGGCCTTTCCTTCTTCAATTTCCAGAATTCTCTTTTTGCATTCTAGGCGGGACCAATCTTCTGGTTCGTTTAACTCATCTTCCTCCAGAGACTTTTCTAACTCCTCGAGCTCTTTTTTACAGAGATCAAGTTCCTCCCCTTCCTTGTTGAGTTTCTCATCTCTCCACTTTTTAAAACTACCCCTTAAGCTTTTGAATTTCCTCAACAATTTGATGTCTGGGGGCCCCGAACATGAGAACTTGTCGAGAGTATCAAAAACTACCATATTGCAATCCTGATGGTCTAACCAAGAATTAAAGAAACGAAATGGTTTAGGACCAAAATTACTCTCTACCGTAGACCAAAGAATCGGATTATGATCCGAAAAACCTCTAGGAAGAGCCCTGAAAGTCGCAAGAGGCCACATATCCAAGACCTCTCTACTAACCAAAAGTCTATCAATCTTGCTTAATTTCTTACCATTTTCGTCTTCTTTCAAGTATGTGAACCGGCTTCCTTTCATTTCATACTCAAAAAGGCCGGCCCTTTCAATAAACGAGTTAAACGCCTTAGCAATATTGGGTTTAAACATCGATCCTTTCCTCTCCTCTTTTTTCCTGACCGAGTTAAAATCCCATAAAATCCACCAACCCCCCCGCGCCTAAGTTTCAACTCCAGAATCTCCTCCCAAATTCTAGTCTTATCCCTGATATTCTGAGGAGCGTAAACGTTCACCAAAAATACCACGCTAGCACACCCCTTTATAATCCCTTTACAAACATAAAAGCAACTTAAACAGGTGTTACTTTCCTCCTTTACCTCTCGTATTTTGGGTTTGGGAGGTATTTATTTAATGAGGTATTGTATCAGTGATGTCAACTCTCGACATGACACGATAAATGATACGAAGTTAAACTATTTTGGGTCGAGGATAAACATGTTTTGGTAAAAAAAAAAAACAGGTCTATCCATCTAACCTGTTTAATAAGCGGGTCGTGTTTGTGTTGAGTAATTATTAAACGTCATAACCCGTGAACCCTTTAAGTATATAAGATATATATAACTTAGATTTTATGTTGCATTTAGATTACATGTATTTTGTTATGTAATTAATATACAATAAATTATGATCATAACTTGGATATCATTAAAATTGCTGTATATTTATTTGTATATTATTTTCATTATTTTTCAAATTGTTACATGATTTTTGGATTTAAATTTGTTGAAAACTATCAACAACCCATCACTGTCGTCACAAACACGATACATGTGTTATGCATGACCGGGATTAGGGTTAAATTTCTTGACACGATTAATAAACATGTCGTGTTTGGGTAGAGGTTATACTAACACGCCAACCCGCGAACCCGAACAGGTCAACCGGAACACAACTCGATTGTCACCTTTAACTGTAATAGGTATTTATGATAGCGAACTTGAATATTTTTTGATGCAACTGGGTTTGTTTGGTCTGGATTTGGTGTTCAATACTCAACTCTGTTGGTGTCAATGTAAGCAGGGGGACCATGGCATTGGCCGATGGTGTAAAAAGAGCGATAACAAATCAACAAAACATTTGTTTCAACACTTGATTACAATATCGACACAAGAATTGCAGAATCATGGATAGGCCCATAAAAACTAGCAATCTGCAACAAATAACAAGGACATACCACTACTAATATCGACACAAGAGTTGCAGCTTCGTAACAAGAATTGTAAAGAAAAATACCATAAAAGGCATCATCGGGACCAATAGAAAGCATATAATCAACATCACATTGGCCAACCATAATGTAAAAAAACGAAATGTCTTTGATTTACAAAATCCACCATTAATATATTTACAAAATCCGCCTAATTAACAGTACCATTCAGGTTACAAACTATTACAAACCCAAAATGATTAGTAAAACATCACAAATCGTAAGCCTTCCCTGGATTTTTTTATTTTATTTATTTATTTATTTTTCTGCTTTCAATCTAATTAGGTTTAGGCTTTTAGAAGATAAAATAAAAAGGGAATAAGGAGTCTGGCAATCCAAAAAAAAGGGGAGTGGGATTTGAAGAAAATTGTAAGTATTTAATTTTTCTTTTTCAGTTTAGATTAGAAAATAAAATATATTTACATATAGAATCCCAAATCAATTGAAGGTAGTAAAAGTAAGAAAAAATCAAGTTTTGTATTTTTATCTAAAGAAAAAGATCTTTTCACTTTAAATTACATATACAAAATAGCAAGTAAGTAACCGAATCCTAGTGGTTCACAAAGTAAGAAGTAAGAAAGAAACCTATCTACTGTTTAACGAAACCTTAGTGTTTCAACCCGTAAGAGAAATCTTAGTGTTTCACCCCGTAAGAGAAACCTCAGTGTTTCGACCAGTAACAGAAACCTCTCTGTTTCAAAGCAAGTACGGACCGATCATATGATCACAAGTAAGAAAGAAAGGAAGCAAGTAAGAAAGCAAGAAGGATGACAAAAGGAGAATCATCTACACCAACTCGTGACCAAAACATAGCACTTCAATGTTCGAAATTGGCTAAAACAAACTACACAACATGGGCAATTATGATGGAGACAATAATGAAGGCATATGGTATTTGGGAAACGATAGTTGCAAAAGAAGGAAAAGCAACAAATGAGAAGAAGGAAAATACATCAATGGCAATGATCATCCAAACATTGCCAAAAGATGTTTTAATGCAAGTTGCACAATACTCGACTGCAAAGGAAGTACGGGACTCGATCAAAATCAAGTATTTGGGAGCCGATCTTGTTCAAAAAACACGACTACAAACCTTGAGGAGTGAACTAGAGATGCTAAGGATGAAACAAAACTAAAAAGTAAGTGACTATGGAGGAAAGTTAAGTAGTATAAAGGCCAAGTTTAAAGGCCTTGGTGAAACTTTGGAAGATAAGGTGTTAGTAAGGAATCTACTTAACTCTGTTCCAAAGAAGTTTCTACCTATCGTGGCGTCTATTGAACAATGTCAAGACTTAGACAAAATGTTGTTTGAAAAAGCCGTTGGAAGATGAACCAGAAAATTATCAAGACAAACTTTTGATGGCAAGTTCAAGCAATCAAGGAAGAGGAAGAAACTTTAACAAAGTTGGAAAAGGACGAGAAAGAGATACAAGGCAAGGAGAACAAAGCAAGGATAAAATGAGATGCTATGAATGTGGTGACTTCGGTCATTTTGCACGCGAATGCACCAAATGGAAGAAGAAAGATAAGGAGAAACAAGCACATCTCATTTATGAAACTGAAAATGAACCTACATTGTTGTGAAGTCAAGTAAAGAAGACATGATTGCCATCTATAACATTAGGGGGTGAATGTTGGACCTTAATGTTATAGAAGCAAAAGATTAAGGGTAGGTTAGTATATATGTATTATTATGTTTATGTAAAAAGTTTGTAAACCCGAAATCGTACTTGGGCTGGGTTTTTTGTTAACCGTATAAACCGTCTAGTTAGGATACAACGATTAGAAGGGTTATGGCTTTTAGAGAATCGGTATGTCGTTTCTGCAAGGCACCGATTCATTAGTATATATAGGACAAGTTTATGTAAACAACATCATTCAATACAATATATATTCACTAGTTTAAATTCTGTTTTGTTACAAGTTTTCTGCTGCAAATAACATCAAAGTTTCTGTCCAGTTCTTCCTTGTTCCAAACGCACCAAAACATAAGGTAAAAACCAGATTCAATCGAAAGCCATTCAACACTCATCAACAGAATCCTAACAAAATGATTAATAAAAGTCAGTAATTCGAAAGCAAACTCACCCATGTAAAAAGAAATCGAAAACAAGATTAAGGATGTCGGAAACTTACATCCTCGTAGTTGGTGTACCTCGACATCAAGGGCCATATTGCTGGGGCTGCTACTTCAGGTCCCAGAATGTGATACATACGATGATCTGAAAAATTAGTAATGTCTTGTAAGATGTAAATAAACAATCCCGAACACTGATAGTCCAAAAAAAAGGCATAATGACTACTGAAATAAGTACTTTATTCTTTGTTTTTTTTCTTCATTCAAACAATGGTGAGCAAGATACTTACCTCTGCAAGTGACAATTTACAACAAGAAACTTCATCAACGTCTTCTTCAAAACAATGTATTGCCATCATAAAGTCTTTGCCACCGCGACCATGACCGCCTCTGCCATGACCCACATCACCATGGGCTCCGAGACCAGGACCGCCTTTGCCATGACCAACATCACCATGACCATAATAACCAGTTCCGCGACCACCACGATGATTGCCTCTTAGGCCATAACCACCATTACCGCCGCCTATTTCAATAAACGATCCTTAATTTGTTAAACAAACACGTAACTTAAAACAATAATACATAATGGCACATTATTTTGGGTAAAGGGGAGTAATCCTGCACCCTGTAAAATCTTATTAACCAAACGTTTTTAGTACAAAGGGCGAGGGTGTTTCCCTCGCCTCAGTCCCTTAGGACACTTACAGACACTCATATATACGTGACAAACCATGCTTATAACAAACATTGAACATAAACTACAATGACTATATATAAACAAATCCTTGAAACTTCAAATCGACGTAGTAATTCAAACTTCCAGCTTCAACCAATTGCTTCTTATATTAGTATTATGCAAAATGCATAATCTAATAACCTAATAAGAGTGACTTCCTTAGCAAAATCGACTTTGAAGCATAAACATGGTCTAATCGACCCAACCTTCCAACATAACTTGTGAATGGGGTTTTGAACAAGAGCCCCCAAAAACTTAACTTCCATTTAAAACATAAATCTCACATGATCACACAAAAATTGGAATAGATACCATCAATGCACACCAGCCCTTCACGCATGTGATCATTGAGGAAGCACATAGCAGCTGCTAAACCCTTAAAACATGTCGCAAATCAAAATAAACCAAATGTATTCGACCCATTCGATGCAACACAGGGTTATCAACTGATAACTACCCATAACCATTCAATACGTACACAAACATACCAGTTCGAAGCCAAAAAGAATGAATCATTAATCACAATGATGCCCGCATTAAGTGTACTCGAACATAGGTCTGAACGAACCCTAACATCCAATTCGTTCACACACCAGACCAGGAAATAAACAGTGCATAACATCAATCAGGACTTCATGTAGTACGAATCAAACCAGTGAGATAGGGTGTAAACACCCTAACATGCAAACCAATCGTAATAGCAGATTAAAAATAACAAACCCTAAGGGTTTCCTAGAATTAGGGATCCAAATGCCATAAACGCAATAAAAAACTAACACTCTCTCAACCCACTTCCAATAATCAAACAAGAACCTCCAGCAGGTACGAACCATAACCAACATACAACATCAGCATGAACAAAACCCTAGAAAGGGTTTACCCTCAATACGAATCGTAAACAGAAAAAAATTATGTTATAACGTTAAAGCATCATAAACATGCCCCAATCTCTAAGTCGACAAAGGTTTTAAAGGGATAATCAAACCGACTTATAGAAAACCATCCCAATCCCTAAATCGGCAAAGTTTATAATGAATATCAAACCGACTTAGAGAAACCATCAGATCGTTATATATAATCAAGATCAATTAATAAACCGACATGAACATTAAATCAATACGATCAAATATGTGAAGATCCAAAACCCTAAAAAAACGATGGTACAAGTTAAAGTATAATAAGGGTTTTGGCAGATAAACGCAGCACACCACCTCAAAAAAACACAACCCTATAACCGATTGCATACCAAGAACACAAATCAGAGATCGTATTTTAGTAGAGAGGCGGTTAGGAGGGTTGATTTAGGCCGGGATTAGATGGAAGAATGGTGGCTGGAATCGCCAATAGTGAGAGAGAAAATTAGGGTTTTTTTATTTTATTTTACATAATGGCACATTATAAAAAGAAAAAGATGTTACTACCTTTTTTCCAAAATCACATATTTCAATAATGAGAGAAAAGATTTGTTTACTTGTGTCGAAAAGTAAAAGCCAAAATAGAAAACGGTTTTGGGCATGTGTGATATGACTACTTTTCATCATCAAGATTGCTAATGAAAAACTGAACTCTAAGTGATTGGGAAAGGAATCAGAGAATTTTTAGAGATAAGAAATGTGATTGGGAAGTTGTGTGTGGTAAAATTTGTGATTCTGTCAGAAGTAGATTGATGAGTTTGAAAGCCAAGGCAACTTCTGCAATAAGTCATGTGGATTGTGGATCAAGCTTCGAATGTTAAAATTGGGAGAATAAATGTCTGATTCTCCTCTAGCTGGCTCTAAAGGAGTGTTTGGGAATAAGCTCCACTTCCTTGTGAAATAAAAGGGTGTTTGGATATGTAGATAACAAAAGTCAAAACTCAAAAAATGTTGTCTATCTTTGTATACATGCCATTAAAAATGTGAAGTTCCTTGTATCTTGGAGTCCTAACTGTGTAACTGTACCTACATTTTCCCCATAGTTTTTTTCTGGTTTGGCCTTAGGAGGAAATAAGAAAGCTATGTTTGGCTGTGTAGGAGGTCTATCTCAGTATAGATGTACCATAAAGTAGGGCTTCATATTGTGAATGGTCTTGGAGGGGAGTGTAAGCAGTATGAAATTGAGAGTGGTGTAAGATGACACTTCATGGTCCATACTTTACATTCCCAAAGGAGGTTTGGTTGGTCCTCACTCAAGGAGTGTGTGGAAAACTAGAAGGGAGGGGGGAGGGGTTGAATAGTTTTACCGATTAAAACTTTGTTTTAAACTATTTAGATCGACTTATGTCAATCTATTTAAACATGTGTGTTGGATGTTGATAGACAAGCATATATAAATATGTAATGAAAAGATAAAGAGTAAGAAGCACAAAACCACAACGAGAGTATTTATAGTGGTTCGGCTACAAGGACACCTTCCTTGCCCTACTCCACTCCCCGAGTCACCTACTCGAGAGTTCGTAAACACTACACGACACCAACTCCTTATGGTGGAGAAGCCTTCACAACGTTGCCTACTCTTTATCCGGTGCAAGGCTAGATACCAGGTTCTTCCATGAGGTAGAACCAAACCTATCACAACGTCGCCTACCTTTTATCCGGTGCTAGGCTAGATACCGAGTTCCATTACAATGGAGGAACTACTACCCAACACTACACAACATCTAACCCTAAGGAGATCCACTCCTTACGACAACATCAACAAGGATATCAATATCCTTTGACCCAATAAAAATCTATCTTGTACATCGAAAACACCATATCGAATGTACACCTTAGGCACCTTTCACTAATGCCTTTGACACGACCTCTAGGTACCCTTCACTAATTCCTTGTGACTTGACTTCTAGACACCCTTTACTAATGCCTTTAGCCTTGACTTCTAAGCACCCTTCACAACTGCTTTCAATACGGACGTTCGACAACTTTCACTAATGTATTCGTCTTGACCCTTTAGACATCTTTCACTTATGTCTTCGATACTACACTTCTAATGAGAAAGATGAGGACTATCAACAAGAGAACCTCAGTAGTCTTGATGATGACGAAGCATGGAAACTCATGGACTTGAGCTTGCTCAACTTCAAAAGATGGTGATTTTGCCTTTAAAAGGAACCTAGAGAATCGCACAAAAACAAGACTACATACAAAGATCACTTGGATCTATGGTTAGAGAGTTTACAACTCAGAGAGAAAATATATATGAAAGGGGTAAATTACAATGAAGAAATGGCTCACTATTTATAGAGGAGAAAATGCTACTGTTCCACGAATCCGTCAGTGTAAACCTGGGGATCCGTGGGACGCTCCTCTTTGCCCATGGGTTTTGGGTCATGGGTCATGGGTTATGGGTCATGGGTCCTAGACATTGGACCATGGGTATCCAAGTAGATACAATGTATCTACAAGATGCAATATATCTAGTCCATGGGTCATGGGTAAAAACCATGGGTCACGGATAATATCCATATATGACTTATGCATGATGTCATGCAATGGGTTATGGGTTATGCTCCATGGGTATGGGTCATAGACTTTGGGTTTTACCCAACTACATTCAATGTATTTGGTCAATGGGTCAAATACTTAAACTTCTAACCATTATGATACATACTAGTTATGTATATATTTGCCCAATATGTAAACACTAGTTGTTGTACATATGTTTTACTAAATCATAAAATCACTTTTACTTGTTTAGTGTTTTATGTGAAAACGTAAGTGTGTTAGTAAACTATTGGCTCAACCATTTGCGTATTTTATTTGTTTCGTCAAAATGGTTTTACGTTTGTTATCGACAAAATATTAGAAGATCGTAAAATATAAATAAACGTTTTTATGGTTTATTTGTATTAACAGATTGTTTTCCCAGTTATATGAAGCCATTCTTGAGATGGAAATTAGTATAACTGGCAGAGCCCTTGTAGTTGAGGGGTTATGTGTGCCTAGTGAAGCCATTAACCTATCTTGCTGTGATTACTGTGGGTGCTGGTTGAGTGATCATGGCAGGATGGTAAGATGGAAATGTAGCTAGATGGTAAGGTGCAATGACAAGGTGAATTGGTGTTGTATGAATTGTCCATTTCAGTGATGAGTATTGCTCTGGTCTAATGTTTGCTTTGACATAGATTGTATTGTCAAACATCTTTGTAAGTTTTGTCTCATATCTGATGAATCATGTTTAGTAGTTTTGTTTCTATTTGTATAAGATTTGGGGAATGTCCAAATCTTTCTCTTCTATTTTTAAAAGATGTACATATGTTTAGAAGATTAATATAATTCACCTTTGCACAAAAAAAAAAAAAAAAACTGCAATAATATATCTGACAACACACAAAACTCGACAATGACTAGCAAAGCGTAAAAGATCCATCCATTGTGTACGTGTTTATTGCCAAAGTTTCTTGGTTTCAAAAGGTTTTCATTGTGATGATAATCGAATTATAGAGTGGATAAGTGCGAGAAAATAACAAAGGATACAAAGTATATAATAACAACAGTAATGCATATAAGTAGATAAAGGTTGATGTGATTTACATTTAAATCTACACATATATAGTTTCCTAAAGGCACCAAATGATGCTTATTTTTCCTCAAAACGTTGTGTCTTTAGGATGCTAATCGCCATGGTAATCGCCAAATCTAATCGCCACAATATGGGCTGCATGTACCCATTTGTGCAGGCCTTAATTCGTCCAATACATAAACATAAATATGTCCATAATCATAAGTACTAAACATAATACTACTATTATTCAAACTTGACTTAAATGTAATTAACAAGGGACTAACAATCTCCCCCTTAATTCATTTATGGTCAAGTCCTTCAAGGTTGTTCTTCACTTGCTTTTTCTTCAAGCAATGATCTGAAAATCATTGATGTCCATGCTGCTCTCATATCCATCTTCTTCTGCATTGCCTAGCTTGACTCCAAATCTGTTTGCTCCATCTCCACTTGTTCTATCAACCACTGCATCTTCCCTCTGGCAAGATAGGTCCTTGGCCATCTTCATTTGACTGGTTTCACCTATTTCTTTGTGCATTTCACCCCAAGTACTACTTGCAGTTTCATAATAAATAACAAGGAGATCAATGAAATTTCTATAGCAAACTCTAACTGTGTTACCATCTTCTTTATCCAAGCCTTGCAACTGCAATTGGATTCACTTGTCACCCATGGTGACGGTGAAATAACCTCCCATACTATCAACGACCTTGTATACACATAGCAAGTTAATCTCAACATCTTTAATCCTTGGTGGTATTGCATCTAGTGTATCATAATTGAGATGCACCAAATAAAACCACTTAACTAAATCAATGAATCTCTTATTGAAAATTTCCCAGTTCCTATACAGAAGATCATCCTTCTCCAATAATTTCATGAATGATATGTACCTTGAAAATGAATTCACTTTGAGTGCATAAAGGGTACCATTATAACTGATGTAATCTTCATCAATATAATCCTGTGTATCATTCTTGTTCCAATCAAGATCTTCTATGCCCTTAATGAGAGAGCATTCATCAGTGGGATCCATTTGCTTGAATTGATCCTCCAAAAACTGGTTATGTTCATTGATAACTTCATTCATATCAACCTTTCCTTTGCCTTTATCTAACAGTGGTGTCTGCACATGGTTTTCATCATGGTACATGTAGAATATGTTGCATACACCATCTTCAATCTTTGTCCCATACCCTTGAGTCTTAAGCAAATCCAAACTAATCATATTTGATGATACCTCAGGAGTATATTGAACAGATTTAATCACTACTTCCCCTACATCAGTTCTAATTGTGACATCCCCTACCCCATATGAGAAGATAAATTTCCTCTCATGCTCTTCTTTACCAATCATTTTGAACTTATATTCAATATCATTAAACAGGGCTCTAGATGGGCACATATGAAACTGATAGGAATCACTAGCATACCATATATCATTCCAATTAAGTAAGTCAGTACCTTTTACCACATAATTTCCAGTCAGGTAGACTCTTTATGTGTACTTTGCTTCTTCTGTCAAAACTTTCTCAGTTAGTTCCTTTTCTTGTTCAAGTTCAAGTGCTGCAAGTCTCTGTCTGTCTTTGCATGCCCAGAATGCATGCCCTTTCTCCTTGCAAATATGGCACTTGGCTTTCTTGTCTTTCTTCATCTTCATGATCTTTTTCTTTAGTGTCAACAGTTCTGCACTTTCCCTTTCTTTGTTAAAGGCTTCATTCTCTCTAACTGTTTGTGCCAAAATGCTCTTTCCTTTTGGTGATATTGTTGTTTTCTTTCTTCTAGCACCCCATAGGTTTACCCTATTTGGTGTTTCTCGAAGAAGATACCTTCCTCGCATGAAACCTGAGTTTGGCTTTTCCCAAGAATAAGAGCCTAAGCTCTGATGCCATTTGTGTACAGGCTTATTGCCAAAGTTTCTTGGTTTCAAAAGGTTTTTCATTGTGATGATAATCGAATTATAGAGTGGATAAGTGCAGTAAAATAACAAAGGATACAAAGTATATAATAACAACGGTAATGCATATAAGTAGATAAAGGTTGATGTGATTTACATTTAAATCTACACTTATATAGTTTCCTAAAGGCACCAAATGACGCTTATTTTTCCTCCAAACGTTGTGTCTTTAGGATGCTAATCGCCATGGTAATCGCTAAATCTAATCGCCACAATATGGGCTACATGTACCCATTTGTGCAGGCCTTAATTCGTCCAATACATAAACATAAATATGTCCATAATCATAAGTACTAAACATAATACTACTATTATTCAAACTTGACTTAAATGTAATTAACAAGGGACTAACATCCATTGCTTCCACCAAGCTCATAAGCAGTTCTGAATTCACCTTTTTAGTGCACCATTAACCATCTAGCTACATTTCCATTCCACAAAGACCATTCCTCCGGCTACTACAATGATCAAGGAAAAATGGGTGTATGGCATCACTAGGAACCTACACCCTTCTAGATAGGGGCTATACCAAGTAGTCTACATTTTCATCTCTAAAAAATGGCTTCAACTACTTGGGAACACACACCCTATGGGAAGCCAACCAAACCTCTTGTGATGGTGTATTGAGAGGAACAAGAAGGATCATCTTTCATTCATCTGTATTCCTCGCATCATACACCATCCACCCAGGCCATTTACCCTTCACAATAGGATACTGAAAAAAGGGAGTAGAAGAGGCCACATATTACGCCCATATCTACTCAACCTAGTAATAGTATATCCCTGGAGTATTACTACATGTTACGTCCCAATACGATGACATTTACCTCATGATTAAACCCCCACCAAATCCTAGAGGTTCAAAAACAAACTTATCTTTTACCAATGCTTAACAATTATAAATACGCTTAAATGTAAAGTTATAAAGCCAAGAGAAAACGCTTGCATGTAGAAAACGCTTAAATGTAAAGTTACAGGCCCGACGACGCATTTTCTCATGAGTGTGGTGACCAGCTGCCTCCAATTCCCAGTCCTATGTAGATATCTGCAAAAAAATTGTTGTGGAAAAGTTGATATAAGTTCTACTAGCTGCAAGCTACATAGGCTCATAAGTCATATTTAAGCTTTAAACGAATCAAGTAAGTCCAAACCTAGTAAAAAATTGGATACAAATAAGATTGTATGTGGTTATGCTCTGCCTGAATGACCGTTCTGACAAATAAAAACAAGAATCCGTCAACCAGACCGAATGCCATATGTAGAGTCGAAAATTCAATAAGAGCACTAAATAAACCTTCTCAAGTGACGTGCATGGACCAAGAATCAATCAGGGGCGGAGCCACAATTTTAAGTTTTTCTAAGTTACTGAAATTTCATTTTGTTCACTTAGATTACTGAACTTATGAAACATAACATTTGAGGTCACAGAACTTATAAAATATATTCGTAAAGAACACTGAACTTGTAAAAACACGATATTTATGTTACTTAACATATCCAAAAATAAGAGGCGGAGCCAGAATTTAAAGTTAAGGAGGGCCGAACTTGACGTAAAACTTATAATGAAATATATCACTCAATGATTGATCTTGATCTATTTTTTATTTTTTATTATTATTATTTTTTAAAAACTTTGATCTAACGTAACACTATGATGAATAAGAATTTTACCCAAAGAAAAGCATAGTTTGAGAATTCATTTTATTGTTATATTTGATTGTTAAAGTTGTTCATTTTTGAACTTTGATCAGTATATGATTAAAGGGGGGCTGATTGCAAAACTTATTAAGAAACTATCTATTGTACCCGATAACTAATGAATAAGTGAATTAATTAAGAGTGGCTCAGCATACACTAGTCACTCTACTAGCTTCGGTCCCTGTAAAAAAATATACAATTAAGTCACTCCTTAGCTTCGGTCCCTGTAAAAAAATATACAATTAAGTCACTCCTTTATAGGTATACTAACCTAAGTGAATAAAATGAAAGTTTAGTAATTTAGACCAATTTTTTTGAAAAGTTTATTCTAAAACCCAGCATATGACACCCGAATCATACAAAATAGTGAATTTATATGACAAAAGATGCTTTTTATGTTACCATATACACAAAATCATATAACATTTATTACAACAGCGTGATTGTTTATTGCACGTAGTTTGCATGACATAAGCGACAATTGTAACTACCTTTTTGCATCCCAACAGTTTATCTAACATTGTGGTCATATGTGACCCGAATCTTATGCTAGCTTTTCCTGCAACTTAGACAAAATAGAATATCCCCAAAACACATCATCATTTTCTATTTTGTCATCAGATTTCCACTTCTCAACTAGATTTTTTATGTTCTCAACTCCTTCCTTAACCTGTTCACGTGTCTTCTTCTTACGTGTTTCAACCTCTTTCTTAAGTTCCTCAACCTCTGCAACAAAATTACTCTCTGAGATCGACTCAAACCCCATCCCACGTGCATGCTCATACCATCTTTGCGTAAACTTGTATCTTTTGGGCCTAACATCCATATAGCCATCCCCCTCAAAATGTCGATAATAATTTGCAATATCTAATGGCTCAACTAACCGCCTAAATTTTGTCCCCAAAACTATCAACTCATCCCATGCTTCAAATTCATCAGGAAGATCGTTACGCATCACCATTTCAATTATCACATCGTATATTTTAGCAAGTTCCATCCTGTTCACATTAGCTACAAAGTCGTCCTCTTTGTCTTGAAGTTTAAAGGCTTCATAGTAATCCTCATTGCCATTGTCATGTGTTACTTTGTACTTGTGGATTATGTCTAGGATGTCTTCAATGCTCTTTTGATTGGGTCTAGTACTTTCTGTTTGGTATGCTCTCATGGACTCTTTAAGCAATTTCACATTATCTTTTTTCCTCTTCTCTGCCTCTTCCACAGCCATTAAACACCATTTGGCGCTTGGAGTCTGCATGAACATGAAACAATCAATAAAGATAGCAGCTTCGACCCATTTACCTTTTAATGGGTTGGTTTTGACTTTGCGTGTATCTCTACTGGGAAAACAAACGCTTTAACAAAAAGTTACGTGATATGGCTCTAATGGAAATTTGAATTGTTTAACTACAAATCTGAAGCATACTCAAATGCATAAAGCTTACAAAGTTGCTCTAGTCAAAATTAAAAGTTTTTGAAGGGAAATAAAATGTTCTACAAAGCCACCTATTCTGGCTAGCCAGAGCTAATAAACCTACTTTTAGAGGGGTTAAAGAAAAATAAAATAAGTACATCTATTTCTATAAGTAACATACCAGTTCAAATAGATCATTCATTAGTAACTTACCAGTTCAAATAGAGCTTTGCTACTTGTACGAACCACATCATCTGTAGTACCATTAGATGTCCACAGCTTCTCATTAAGGTCTTTCAGATAAACCATGTTTTGCACTTGCATTCCATTGTTGTTCAATTCTTCTTCATATCCTAGACTTTCAGCTAAACTGTTCACAGCAAATTCAGCTAGATCTTGATTTTCTTTGGGTAACTCCAAGAAATAAAACAGTAACTGCAGAACCGCATTCGGGTTGTTCACAACTAGCTGTTGTCGAGGTGCATATGGAGTTTGACTTTCATCACGAGTGCAGAATACATAACTACCAAATGGCCTGTAAGGGCTAACTTTAACAAAGTCAACTGATAACTTCTCCTTCAAAGTACTTGTGGGCTCCATTAGATCAAATGCATCATGGCTTGCAACAGTTGATGCATTAATCAACACACTCTCAAAGAATTCAACAGCTTCATCAGGTTTCACCAATTGATCATTATCGGCGGTTTGTGTCGGAGCCTTTGTGCTGAAAAGTTTGGCAATTTTGTTGGGTTTTTCAGTTGTGGGGTTGACATTTTTTTGGAAATCTTGGAGGATTTTAGGTAGGTGAATTTGAATGGATGTGTTGGGAGCTAACATGATACGAGGAACAATGTCGTGTTCCATGACAAAATGGGTGAAGTGGCCAGTCCATTTTTCTCGCCTGACCGCGTGGGAGACGGTCCCGTCACCAATAAGAGGAGACCCGAAAGTTACGCAGCCGATAGGAAATTTGAGGTGTGGTTTTCTTTTGTATTCGTCGAGCATTGACAGTGTGACAAAACTTGCTAGAGCACCGCCATATGATTGTCCTGCAAACAAGATTTTTTTCTTTTCTACCACCACAGCTCTCTCTACCTGGGAAGAATTCACAGTTCTAACTTTAGAATTCTGACTTTCGTTCAACACTATTCAAAAACTTCCGAAGAATCCCCATTTGACATCACTTTTAAAAATTTTCCCTTTGATCTAAAAAGTAAAATATTAGCTTTTCATTCAAGATGGGTGGCATGGTGGGTCTAGCGGGTTGGGTAGTGGGTTAAAATAGGGAGACCCTTTGGGTTGATCCGATTATACTTTCTATTCTTATGGTGTTAGTTATGACAACTAGAATGAAATTACTAGAATAGTAATAAGAACAAAACTATTTAGGAAGTTGCCTGAATCAAGACTGGACTTTATATGACTTCGGACCCTTTTGCCCAATCCACATTTGACATGCCTCATTTCAGTTAATTTTTGTTTATATAAAAATCTAAAATAACTCTTAAATGAGTAAATGGCCTTAGACAGACCAAAACAATGCAACTGAACAACTTTTCAAGAACCAAGTTATATAAACTCAAAAGAATATCTGAGAAACTGAAAGTCAACTGTACCTCAGATTTGAACACAGGATTGTTCAAAATATCCTGAGATCTTTGAAGCATTGCCTTGTTGACTTTGGCAAGACGATTCTCTCCGATACGTCTGAGAGACGGAAACAGAATCTGATCAACATCGGTTTGTCCAAAGTGATCATCATGGTACCAATCATCAACTTCCCATGACCCTTTAAAAGCAAAGATTTGAACCTCCACTAATGATGCTGAACCAACATCATGTATTTTAGTGGTGTTGGTGAAATATGGATGATTGTGTTTATGAGCTTCAATGGATAGATGGTAAGCATGATTGGTTAGCTCATTAGATACGTTTAGTATCTCTGAGCTTGTATCTAGCTCCAGAGCGAATGTGTCTTCCTCATCATTTGGTCGGTTGGTTGGTTTAATTACCTGCTCTTGACTGGATGATTTACCTTCAGCATCCGCCATAACAATTGAGAGTTCCTTTAACATCAATGTCAACAAATACAACAATAAGTGAATAATTGTTACTCGTTTTATCATAGAGCAGTTCCTAAGATAGAAAGATAAAGAAAAAAAAAGTCTTACAGCATTTTCACATTCCAACTGGATTTCCAAAGCTTTCTTACAAAGTGTTTGATGAAATTCCTATCTTTGTCTAAGATTATGTATATGTGCCTATCCTGAGGTTCAAGTATGGACTACATGGGCCATACTTTGCAAAGTGGTGAGTGAAGTTCCTTCATTTAGGGCTATTACATGTTGCATGTCCACCTTTTATTTTCAAAACCTTAAGACCAATTACCAATGTTCCTTATCCCTTTTACTTGTTAACATGCTTAAGTAAGTATTCTACAGATATAGCATTCATATCCTAACTAGGTATTCGATGTGATATATAAAAATCGTTTTTTTGAATTCGTTGGTGCTGCTTTAGTCTCTTTGAAACCACTTGAATCCAAATGTATATACATGTGATGATTTCGCTTATTGCTGAATGCTAAATGATTATATTAATATGACTGAATCGGTTGGGTCACTAAGCATCAAATGAAGCTTTGATACGGTAAAACTAATCTTAACTACACTAACTAACAAGAGATTAGAGACTGAAAGTGCAATGTAGATTTAAAAGATGATACAAGAGTGTTCACTGACACTATATATATGGTAAACTTAAAAAAAAATCTCATGTGATGCGGATGCAGGGGATGTAACAGAATCATATAATAAGCTTTTGTGATGCAGCATGTATATACTTTTGAAGTTTCTGTACCTGACATGAATTCCTTTTTGATTATAATGTACTCAATTCATGGATACCGTCTATTTGTGCTTTTTGGCTAGGTTGCTTTGGTTTTTTATTTAAAGCAGTGTTATTGTTTTTTACCTTCATGGTAAATTAGCGGTAACACACATGTAATATTCATGGTCAGGTATTGAACCATATATCTGAAAGTGTTTCCTGTTATGTCTACAATCCATGTGAAGAATATTGTTGAGACTTGAGAACTTGCAAAATAGGAATGCTGTTGAGTTTTCGCCAAAAAGAGGTAATTGGTAATATGTGTGGTTTATGTGACTTTGGGTTCACATTAACACTCGCTAATCTTTTTTCTCTGCCTAATCACCATTTGGTTAGAATACTAGAATGAAAACTAACCAAAACAACTTGTACCCGTCATGGCAATGTTGCTTTAACTAATATATAGGACTATAATCTATGACTAAGTGACTAACTGATAATATAGCAGCCATCTATGACACAGTCAGCTCTTATAATTAACATCTTTATTTTTAATGATTAAAAATGCTTCAATGTAGAAGATTTTGGTAAAAAGCTGCTCCTACTCGGGAGAATTTTGTGGATCGCCAAGTTCATGTACCATGGTACCATTTTCTCTATTTTTCCATTTTAGTTAACATTGTACCAGTTTTGCTTCAATTCATCTTTCCATTGCTACTATTCATTAGTCTCTTTGGTATATATTTAAGGTAGTTGTTTAAATTGGCTACTTGGCTTACATGTGACACATATGTAACTACTATTGTGATCTTAAAATGTTAAACTAGTGTACGTTTAACCTTGCTGTCCAATTCAACCTTCTTGGTCCGTGTTGATCAGTATTGCTGTCCAATTGTACGTTCTACAATTTCTGTTTTATTTTTCTTAGTTGTTTAAATTGATTTTTCGCGTTGACCTATACGAACCCTCCTAGTTGACATGTGTTTTATTATTTATAAGTTATTATTAATTAGTTTTCTTTTCAGTATTATCTTAGAGACCACGATAAGTCTAGGGCATCTTTTATTATAAATAGGGTAATAGGGTTGCAAGTGGGATTATGTAGAATATTATGAATGAATTAGTGATTTAATATCATTATTGGAGAGAGATCGGCCTCTCGAAAGTTGATCAACTATATTTATTTATCGTTATTGTTCGTTATATCTCTTAATCGAATTTGGTTCGTATCAATCGGTATTAGAGCTGTTCGATTGTAGGGTTTCAAAAAAAATTTTTTAAAAAATATATTCATCGAGTATTGTTCATCGAACACTATTCATCAGAAATACCATTCACGGAGCGGGGGTATTAATGTTTGTCAAGAAAAAGTATACATACTTGATTTCTTAAATCAATGGAACACAGGAGCGCATTTTAAGAAGAATGGGATGTTAAGGTTAGACGAATCCGAAAACAGTTGCACCGAATTGAAAGAGTTGCAATTAAGCGAAGAATGGTGGTGACAATTCAACAAGATACTCCGGAGAATATGGTTGTAATACGGCAACAACTCGCGAAGATTCAGGAGGTACACACAAAAAGGAGAAATCAATGTGATAAGCGGGGAGAAAATATCGTCACCGTAAGACCAATGAAACCTATCGTATAAAATAGTGGTGATGTGTTAAATGCCAACAGTGGAGACAAAGAACAATACTTTGGTTCAAATGTGAAAAGAGACGAGGACAGAAGCACAAAATCAAGCATAGAAGAAATCAGAAACAAGAGGGACAATGTGATTGAAAAACAATATTTAATCTAATGATATTTATAAATAAATACAACAATAATAAATGATGTTTTTGAAAAACAAATACAAAGTTTAATGGTATGCTTTAAATTTCTAAATTTCTTAAAAATCATGGAAAAAATTGAAGATTTTACACTTAAGCTCATGAAGTTAATTTAGGATTAACATTAAACTTTAAAAAATAAGACCTTTTTTTTCAATTAGAGAGAACCCGAGTTCACTTTTTGTGTTTTCTTTTATCAAATAAGAAGAATAATAAAAATAAGAAGGATAAGAAGTAATTACAACCACATATTTTAAATGCACAAAAAAAATGAATATATTTTTTATTCAAATTTTGCCTCCCAAATTAAAATGTGTCGCTAGAATTATTTCTTACCCTTCTCATTTTAATTATTCTTCTTATTGGATCTCTTCACATAAGATATATACTATGACTTAACTTATATTCATATTACTAAACGAGTACCCGTACATAACAACGAAATTTTATAGCGGCAGAATGTTATATCGATATTTTGGTTACACAAAACGTTACATAAAACACTTAACCAAGATATCATGGTAACTATCTGCCGTTATAAAATACCGTTGTTATGCATGGGTACTCGTCTAGTATAGATAATATAGGTGGATCACTAGCCGAATCTTCTACTACGGTATCAGTTGGTTAGCGGAACCTTTATATTGATTCTCGAATCTGTTCATCCACGAGCTACTCTAAATTCGATCAAAGGAGTTACGAAAAGCATTTAGACAGATGAAAGTATTTCAGCTACTGAAAGGGGAATGGGTATATGCTTTGTGAATATATGCTTTGGCTGCAATAATGGAAGTTGCCAAGTGAGTTGGCTTAGATAATAAAAGGTTGCTAAGTGGATATATGCCTTGACATAACGGAGGTTGCCAAGTGAATCTCACACTCAACCATCCTTTCATTTCTTAAAGCCAAAACACATATATTTATTATATCATCTTTTGAAAACAAATATTAAACATGGATGACACAATCATGCTTTCACAATTAACTAAACTATGTGACGGTTTGTTGAATATTTGAAGTACCTATGACAAAAATAAAGAAAAACAAATTAAAGTTGACTCCTAAACTGTGTGTGTGTTTGAGTGATAAAACGAGAAAAGATGGAAGATGGTAAAAACGAAAGTTGAAATCAAGGCTGTCATGACCGCGTGTAAACTCGTAGGATCGTACGAGTTTATGTGTTTACTAGTTAAAACCGTGTAGGATCGTGGTATGATCGCATATGTGGTAGGATCGTAAGTAAGATCGTGGGATCACACGTAAGATCGTAGGATCGCCACGCGATCCAAGTTCACCTTTTTTTTTTTTTTTTTTTTTTTTTTTTTAAGTCCATCTCACTTGCTTAGGCCAAAAAAACGAACGTGTGTTTTACTAATGTCTAATAAGTAAACCACCGTTGTTTCATTTTCTAAATAGATTATAGTTTATACCTAGTTTTCTACTTTTCTAAATAGATTATAGTCTAAAAGTGTTGAATAATTCAATTTACTTTACTTCATTGTGATTAAATTAATCAAAGGGTATGTTTTGGAATGCCACTAATGAAGTGTTTGTTTCCTTGAAATCATGTAGGTGGCTCGTATGTTTTTAGGCTAAATCGTTAATTTAACGATTGAAACTTGATTTTTTTGTGTTTTATTATTACTTTGGTGTTTGAAATTTGAACTTTGTCATTTTCAAGAGGATATTATATGAATTTATCTTTGACGTTGAGTAGAAATGTAAAACAGTTTGACTCGTTTATCATTTGTTTACAAACTATGACAAATTGGTAGGATCGTAGGATCGTGATCCGATCCTACGATCTCGATCTTGCAAAGACAAAAACGATCCCACACAGGATCGCGATCTTGACAGCCTTGGTTGAAATCATACAACATGTATATAAATTGAATTGATACAGAATTAGAACTCATCTAAATATTATGTTGACACCATATGAATGACCGGCACAAATTATATTTTTGATTGTGTTTGAATTGATATTAATGACATTAAATGTTTAGATTCGAAACTCTCTTGTGTGTTCATTTTGAAGAAGCTTAGAGCATCCGCTATGATAAACCTTTTACAAAGGTTTATACATTAATACATCAATAAATTTTAGACCTTTTGATTTTATAAACCTATATTCACTATAGTATAAACCTTTGCAAGTTCATAAAATGTCTTTTTTAACAAATGCATTAAATATATTAAATTCATAAAAAGGTTCAAGAATTAGGACCTCTTCATGCCACATAGACATGAAATGAGTGTCCACTATGGTTGAAATAAACATAAATCTTTTCATATTTCTTAGACCTTTTCATAAACCCACCATAGTGGATGCCCTTATAAAAGAATTTTGGAGTGTTTCCATAAATACTTTTCGTTATCTTAACTACAAAGAAGTGAGCATTTTCAAGATCCAAAACATTTCTAATATAGATTTAGTTTTCACTTATTCTTAATAGATTCAGTTTTCACTTTTAAAAAAAGTTGGTTTTTATATTATATGTAGTTAAGATAAAATTTTAACATTCATTTTTCTTATGCTCAATGCAAATTTAATTTTTTACTGACTGATTAAACTTTATATTTGAGATAGCAGTCTTACTGTTAGAGTTTTACAGCGTCGTCGTAAAACGTGGGTACGTTGCTAGTAGATATGATAGATAACAATACAAAATATATATAAAAATAGCAATATGAACATGCTGGTTGGTTGGTTCAATAACTTACAAAAAAGCCTTAGCACATTTACCTCGGTTTCTGGCACAGTTGGAGCATGATCGACAATGATATTATCTTTCACTGGAGCTTCATCGGTATTGCTTTCGAAATTCATCTAAAAACAAAATGAATAATATAAGATTACCCATATAAACACGTTGATTGGTTCAAAAAGTGCAAATTTTTTGTAACAGAACATAACTATTACTTCCAAAAAAATTCAAAGTATAGTGTGTTACAAATTTGTAGTGTAAAAAATAAGAATTGGTAAAACCACATAAAATTTACAAAAGAATTTTCATAAAATGATGCGTAATAAAATGATTTGTCATGAAAGAAAGAGTTAGTAATGAAAAAGAGTAATAAGTGGTCCAAGTGACATGTCATATCATAATGTGGTATTTGTTTTGTAAATATTGTGTGGTTATAGCAAATTTCATAAAAAAAATTAGGTCGTGGAGATGACGTGGTGTCATACTGGAGTAATAAAAGAGTAATTGACATTGAGTATGGAAAGTTGCAAAATACAAGTGAAATTAGGAAAACAAAGCAAATTAAATGATTTGCAATTAGACAAATGCATTTTGGATGGATATGGAAAATAAGTAATAAATCAAAGAAGATTAAAATGGTAAATCACTTTACTACTTGTATTTTTTAAGGGACTTACAGAATTTTGCAAGCAACGTTAGGGTTGTTATTAACAACTAGTTTTCGAGATTTATGTCAAATACAATACAAAATGTCAAAACAAAATCATTAAAAATCATGACCCACTTCATATCAGACACAAATACAGTGACTCTCCTCATTAGGTCATGTTAACGGAAAATGTGAAGCATGGAAATATTTGTTGTTAACAATAGGAGGGGCTTGTTTACTTTTTCTTAAAAGATTAACCAAATTGCTTAAATTCTTTATAAGGACTATAGCCAGATAGATTACCTCAAGTTCTTAAGTCTCATAATTTATTATCTATACTACTTTATAATGTATTTAGGACATCTATATTTAGAAGTCTTAAAAAAATAAGACAAAAAATATTTGTATAATAAGAAATTAACAAGACATTAATGTGGTCAAGACATTTAATGTAGTCAATTAATACAATTAATCAGTTATTAAAACACCAGTTACATAGAAAATACAAATTATCAAACATATTGTACAACCTACTCAAACACAATTATTAAATGTCACTAATACAAATAATAAAGAACATTATACAAATCTTCAAGTCCGAACGAGCAACAGCCAAACGGGCTCGACAGGCACGGGCCAAACGGGCCCGAGCCTGAACGAGCACGGGATAAACGAAATTCTTAATATTCGTAAATTTGTTGTCAAAAATAACATAATAAACTAAAATACATGATTCACTGGGTAATGTTATTCCAGGGTACCCGCCGCTGCAACGCGCGGGTACCCTTCTAGTAAGTTTATAAATTAGGCAAATACTCCATGAACTTTAAATCTTTTATAAAAAACACCCATAATTATCACTATTATTAAACTAAATTGATGATAATTAAAAAAAAAACGGTTATAAACTAGGAGAAAAGATCTAGTGAGAAGAAAATTTGAAATGAGAACAGTGAGAAGAAATTTAAACCACATATTTCAAATGAGGGAGAGAAATTTAAGGAGAGATGCATCTGAAATGTGCGGTTATGGTTTTTTCTTGCCTTTCTCATTTTAATTTTATTTTTTATTTGATCCTTACTTATAAACTAGTTAATAAACTATGACAAAAATTAAAAGCCAAAGAGCTTTTGTCCCAATGGTACCTCATGTTATATGAGAAGCTTCTCAATCAAATAGTTATGGGTTCAAGTACTCTTAAGAACGTGTGAGATAGATTGTGTTGTATATCGTGTGAGATAAATAGTTGCTGATCTAAAAAAAAAAAAAAAGATAGAAGATAAAAACCAAAGGAATGATATGAGCTTACAAGAATTTCGTGATTTTGTTGAAGCTCCAACGATGCCTCAAGTTTTTTGACAATCTCAACCATATTTGGACGTCGTGAGGATTCCTCCTCCAAGCAAGAATATGCTGTTTCTAAGAAGATATCGAGTGATTGGAGGTTCATTTGTTTACGTCGATCACTACTGATTTTATTATCCAGTGCATTCTGTTTATAAATTGATCTCGCTAATTTAGCAAAATACCAATTATCTTCATCTTTAACAGATGCAATCTCCCCAAACAGGACCTCAAACAAAACAACTCCAAAGGAGAATACGTCAGATTTATCAATTAGTTTTTCCTTCACGTATGCTGGATCCGTGTATTGTAATGTGCCACTATACTTACTAGTAAGGTGAGACTGATGCTTTTTAGCGAACATGGAAAATCCAGAACAATTTAACTTGGGTTCCAAGTTTTCATCAAGTAAAATCTTGGAGCTCTTGACATTACCATGTATGACACTAAAATCGCCTTCTGCATCAAAATCATGGATGTAACTCAAAGCATGAGCAACCCCCACACATATACGCAATCTTTGCATCCAAGTGAGATTTGAGTCACTTAGATGTTTATCTAGACTTTCATTCGGCAAGTATTTGTTTATGATGATTGGTTCATCTGTGCCAGAAATCTTTAAAACAGAGAGGATATTTTTATGTGTTAGTAAGTAAGACGTGAGTAACTCGTTAAACACAATATTGTCTTGCGCTTCCAGGACTTTACGTGCAACAATATCGATCAACTGTCCACCTGATTGTTCGAGTTTTCCTTTGTAAATAAGTTTTTGAAAAGAAGAGGACGAAGGTGATTGTATGGGAACGAGATTTGCTTCAGAGAAGTTGTTGGTGGCTATTTTTATTTCTTCATATGGGATTCGTAAGCTCTCCACATAATCAACAAAAGATATGTTGGCTCTGTCGTCAAATTGTTCTGAAGATGATGAAGACATGATGATGTTAATTTGCTTTTGAAAATGGATAACAACGAACTAAGATCTGAAATTTAAGACACAGAAAGTGAAAAGGGGCTATTGAAGAATGCGAATTGATTCAAGTAAGATAGTCAATTACTACCTTACTTAATGAGCACCGGGGTAGGTGTGGTATGAGGGCATTGGATGAAGCCAAACTGCCACCTATGTGTCACGGTCATGTCATCTCAATCATTTTCTCTTTCACTTTTCTTATCATTCACATACTCAAAAACACCACCTCCATTAACTCAAGAGAAGTGATTTGTACACTCCATCATTTGATTTACACACTCAAAATATTTGTGTTATATCATTTGTACCCCTACATCACTTAGTGGAGTGTTTAAATCACTTCCCTATATTAAGGGTATAATGGTCATCACACAAACATTTTGAGTGTACAAGTAAATTGGTGGATATTACCTTATTTTTAACACCCACCATACCTAACTAAAACATAAAAATGAATTGAAAAACACCAAAATCTTCATTTGACGCAAGCGGCAAGCCAAATTCTTGGCGTGCGCGGGGGTGGAGGGGGCACCGGTCTAGCTCAAGTCAAATGGTCAACCTATATTTGGCGCCACCCTGATGTTACTATACCCAATCCACTAGGATTGATGGTTCTTTGTGAGGTTATTTTACGTGAGTATATACTTCTTCAATCTCAAAATAAATGTTCATGTTTCTATTTTGCGATGTCCTAAAATAAATATCCACTTTTGGTGTTTCAACCAATCAAAATAAGGCTTAGTGAGTAAGGATGTTATTTGTTTGGTAAAAAGTGTAGTTAGTGAGATTTACTCAAAACTTTATGTAATCTGAAAGTGGATATTTATTTTATACGGAGTGAGTATTTTACAAACACTGAAATATCGACACACTTAAATAAATCGAATAACTGAGCTTAAAAAATAGGGTTTTGCTAATCTTTGCCCTCAGGGCAGTTGTTTAGCTATATATATGAGGAATGTTGTAGTTAATTCATATCAAAATGATGGTCAATTACGGTAATTTTAGAAATCAATAAATGTTCATTAAATACATTTTTTATTTAAAATGAAATTTTGACTTCATTAATTGCGGTTAGTCGTTTGCCCAATAAACAAAGATTAGCAAAACCCTAAAAAATATTACTCGAAATCAAATAAATTGATAAGCCATTTATAAGGTTAAACAAACTTGATATCTAAGGTGCTTGCTAACAGAATTAAAAAGGTGCTGGATAAAGTTATATCTGTTAACCAATCGGCCTTCTTGAAAGATAGGCTGATCATCGATGGTCCGTTGATAATTAACGAGATGGTTTCATGGGTGAAGAAGAGTAAAAGCAAGGCTTTTGTCTTTAAAGTTGATTTCAATAAGGCGTATGATAATGTGAACTGGGATTTTTTGTTATCAGTCATGACTCAAATGGGATTTAAAGATAGATGGTGCAATTGGATTAAAGGTATTCTTTCATCAGCTAGATCCGCTGTTTTGGTGAATGGTTCGCCTACCTTCGAGTTTCAATGCTCGAAAGGAATGCGACAAGGCGATCCCCTCTCGCCATTTCTTTTCTTAATTGTTATGGAAGGTCTCTCGAGTATCATGAGGAAAGCCCATGCTTCGGAAGTTATGAAAGGCTTCGAATTTCCAAACAAAGGCCCGTGTATATCCCATTTATTATATGCAGACGATTGTTCTTTCTTGGGGGAGTGGTCGGAAAGTAATTTGAAGAATGTAATTAGAATTCTCAGATGCTTCTATTTGAGCTCGGTTCTGAGAATTAACATAGGCAAATCGCACATTATGGGCATTGGAGTTGAAGATTCTGAAGTCAACAGGACCACGGGTATGATGAAATGTAAAGCTGGGGAATTTCCGTTTGACTACTTGGGTTTAAGGATAGGGGTAACATGAATCGAATAAAGAGTTGGGATTTCCTGATTGATATCTTTAAGAACAGGTTATCGAACTGGAAAGCTTCTAGTCTCTCGATCGGGGGGAGGACCACCCTTATTAAGTCGGTTATGGAAAGTCTTCCAACGTACTATTTTTCTCTTTTCGTTGCCCCGATTAAGGTGATTAACGTTCTGGAAGGTATCATCAGACGCTTCTTATGGGGAGGAAATGATGAGAAGTCGAAGATACATTGGGTTGCCTGGGAAAAAGTCTCTTCTCCCATCCGAGATGGGGGGCTCGGTTTTTCTAAACTTAAGGAGACTAACGAGGCCCTTATTGCCAAATGGTTTTGGAGATATAGAACCGAGCCTATTTCTCTTTGGAGAAGGGTGATCGATTCTATTCATGATACTAAGAGAAGTTGGTCTATTATCCCATTTCGACAGGCATACTCAAGCGTTTGGGTAATATTGCTAAGACGGTTACTAGGCTTAAGGTGGGAGACTTGGGGTTGAATCATCTGTTACAAGGTGTTTGCGGTAACGGTAAAGACATTCGCTTTTGGTTGGACCCTTGGGTGAAAAATGTGGCCTTCAAGGATAGATTCCCGGAGTTGTTCAAAAAGGAGATAAACAAGAAGTGTAGAGTAAAGGAAAGGTTCTGTATAAATAGTAATCATTTTGAGGTCACTGAAGTGGGTCATATTTCCTCAGCGGAAGCTTTTGAGCTGGTGGAGTTAAGACAAGAGCTGGAAGGTTTAAAACTTAAAGAGGAAGTAGATAAATGGGAATGGAAAGGTAAGAACAAAAAATCCTTTAGCGTCAAAGGAGTGAAAGAGTTAATCCAAAGCCATCATGATTATAGTAACAGGTTCGTTTTTAAGTGGACTAAATGGATCCCGAAAAAATGCAACATTTTCATGTGGCGTCTAGGGATGGATAGAATCCCTACGGGAATGGCGCTTAGTGTCAGAAATTGCTTTTTTGGATCCACAATTTGTGAGCTTTGCGGCCAAGAGGACGAATCTGTGGAGCACCTGTTTTGTAGTTGCGAGGTGTCATCGGAGATTTGGTACAGAATTGGTCGCTGGATTAATTCTCCCCCTCTTTACATGTTCTTCGTGCGGGACTTGTTCGATATGCACAGGTGGGGAACTACGGAGAAGAAGAAAAGGAAAATTATTAAAGGGGTTATTTTTATCACGTGTTGGTCTATATGGAAAGCTAGGAATTTGAAGAAGTTCGACAACAAACCCATTGATGTTAAAAGTATTATTTTAGATATTATGGGTTTCGGGTTCTTGTGTTATAAAAACCGAGGGGGGAAGTCTAGTCTTAGATGGGATAAGTGGTGTAAGTTCGAAGTGATTAAATTGGTCTTGTTTTCTTGTTGCCCCTTCGGTAGTTGGCGTTGGTTGGGTTGTGTGAATAATAGTAAACTTTCAAAAAAAAAAAAAAGTTTAGAATCATTGACCAACTCACAATCAATTTCAACAACCTCATAAACTAAAAACAAATTACATATGGCTCATCTTTGAAGCAATAATTGCAGGATATTGACCTATTCATCACAAAACGTAATCTCGTTTTCTTTGTTTGAGGATTTATTAGTATTTGTATTATATTAGAACTAGTATTGTTTATCCTAAACTCATGTGTTAGGCTATAAATATGAAAATATATGTAATATCACTTTATTTATTCAATCAGTCAATATATTACGTCTTACAGTTGTCCTTCAGTTATCGGCTACTCACCGATGATAGAGAAGGATCCCGGTTTATTTACTTCTATTTATCTTCTTGTTTTATTAGTCTTTTTATCTATTTCAAATCAATTTTTCAACAACCCTATCGAAAGTCGACTGCAACAAGTTACTTTTCTCTATTCGGTTCTTTTCTTTATCTGACTGTAACAAAATTTGATTGCAACACATCTTAAAAATGTAAGGCGTGATATTATTGATTGATTGAATGAATAAAGTGAAATTACACATGTTCTCATATTTATAGCCTAATAAATGGGCTTGAGATAAACAATACCAATCATAATCTAATACAAATACTAATTCAAAACTAATATTAATAAATCCCCCACCCCACGCATTGGGAGTGGACGGGGAACAAAAGCTAAAACACTCTCAAAACTTAGCAAACAAAGCACAAGAAAGACGCTTGGTAGAAGAATTTGTAGATCTACTAATGATGTGCATTAGGACATCAAAATTTTCACAATGATTCTTGAAGAAATAATATATAGGCGGCATAATTAGCTTTGTCCACATCAAGTTTAAGAAGAATGTGGTTGGTAGTAGTCGACTGAATTTGCAAATAAAGAAAAAACGTGGCGACAATCGAGCCTTAGACGACTTAATGGAGAAAAGGGTTTGGAAATCAACTTTTACATCGAATTCCAAACAAATACTACAAATATCACAAAACCAAACCGTCTTCTACATGCTTCCCAAATATCTCAAATTATGTTTCTTGAAATCAACCAAAGACAAAAACCTAATATCAAAACAAAACCTCATATGGAAACCAATTCCAAAGAAAACTAACCAAAAAGTCTACAGGGAACCCTACGTAAACTATCGGCTTTCTTTTAGAGATCGCTGGTATTGAAGAAGGAGACCCTCTCCCTAGTCTCCAATCAGGAAAACCAAAATGCACTATTGAGTCTAGAGCCATGAGATTCATCAAATGATCTCATAGGTACACTTGACATTTCATCACTTGTCGTTCAACAATAAGAACAACAATGGTGCGTTATCGAGTCCTACGGTTCCTAGCAATCATCGAGAACATTTATGAGAGGTTCACTATTGTGATCCTTAGTGATTGAATGGAAACTCCTGCGGTGGTCAACATCAAATGACCACGACAAAGATGTCGCTCGGTAACTCCCCGGGATTACGGTTAGTGGTCTCAAATGGTCTACAATCGTGAGGTGATGCTTGGTGTACCAATGACTCATCCGAATCGTAGGTGTACTTGGTATATCGTGTTATCTCACTTGGGACTCCGGTTCAGAACGGCCTTTGTGAGAATTAGAGTTGTGTTTTCACACTATCTTGTTAACACTCTCAAGTTCAAACTTGTAAGTGCCGAGAATCCGCTTATTACTAACCTTTCTAATGTTTTCTTCTTATGGAAGCTCTGGAGCGGACTGATCGTGCAGATTTTTCACATGCTCATACCAACAACATCACTAATGGAAGTTCTCTCAAAAGGAAACACAAAGTCAGAATGATTCTTCATCAACAAAGAATCTACAAAGTTTAAAGACTTAAAGAACTTCATCAAAACTGAAATCCAACGTTAAAGAGTGTGTGAGCATGTTGGAAAAAGACTTGGAGACGCTGGAGCAACGAAGCAGACCTGATGCAGATTACCACACCATACTATCACTTTCACCACAAAGAACAAAGAACTAAAGAACAAAGTAAATGATGACGTCAAAGCAGAATACTTCAAAGGAAACAATTTCTCTACACTGGGGAGATTGTTCAAATCAAGACACTTCTTCTCACAAGAAAGAAGAATGTCAGAAGACGTCAAAGCTACTATTACATCAGCACCTACAACGTTTATCACTCTTTTATTCATCACGAACACTTAGGGGGAGATTGTTGGAATCACTCCTAAACCTTAATTCAAGTGTTGGTGATTCATATGTAATAGTTAGCTTAATATGGCCTTTATGTTAGTTATCAAGCCTTAGGCTTATGTAGAAGGCCTATAAGCCTAGGCCAAGCCCAATAAGGAAAAGGTTGGGAACTTGGAGTGTTGCCCTAGTTCCCTCCTTTAAATAGTCTTGTAATACCCTTACTTGAGGTTGCCTAGGCCAAGCCCAATAAGGAAAAGGTTGGGAACTTATTAACACTTTTGGCCACTTTATGCTTAACTGTATGTGACTAAATACCCAAAAGAAACATGCTTTGTGTGACTATACAGTGTTTATGGTCACTAATACGGATTGATCCAACAAAATTTGTACCTAATTAGTCACACATGTTACGGTTTTGGTTACTCTTTTGCAATAGAGACTAAAAAAAAGTCAAACACGTGACCATAGAGTACCTATGGTCGCGCGACCTTTAGTCACACACGGTCGAAAAATCATGTGTGATTATATGTATGTCGTCACACATATTCGGTGTAGCCAAATCCACTTTTTGTTCTAGTGAAAACTTTGAACATATTCCATCAACTGGAGTTGACTTAGTATTGCTAGGAGATCTGACAACTATCTGGAAATTGAGGAAACAAGCACTGATGAACTCTGGCAAAATCAAGAAGATTGGGAGATTACAAGCTGGAGAATTTTTGAAGAATCAAGAGTGCATGCTTTGGTATTGGAAGATGGAACTATGATCCATATGTTAGCTGAAAGAAGATATCCTTTGACTAGAGATCTTATGAGAAGGATGCTGGATCA
The DNA here is from genome assembly GCA_022545495.1 of Chrysanthemum lavandulifolium. Lineage (NCBI taxonomy): Eukaryota > Viridiplantae > Streptophyta > Magnoliopsida > Asterales > Asteraceae > Chrysanthemum > Chrysanthemum lavandulifolium. The sequence goes on from CM040241.1 coordinate 7,395,427, forward strand.
TGGAATGGAAGTCGAAGAAGAGAATGAAACAATCCTAATGGTTATTGAATTGTATATCGGATGGACAACTATGGTGATGATGAAGCATAAGTCTTGGTATGATGTTTAATGGTAAAAATTTTGTAAAATAAGTACTTTATTCAAAGTCTTCTTTGGAACTAACATACTTTAACCAAAGTATCGCTTGCGGCACAAAACCAAGAAATGTTTTAAAAGAAAACTTTTGTTAAGTGAAAAAATATTTTGAAACAAAGTTAAAAGCAACAAATGGTTTTTGAGATGGTTACAACAAAAGGTTATCAGTCCACCATGTTTAAAAAAAGGATTGGCTAATCCATGAGCAAACGGCTCTGGTAAAGATATCTCAAATCCGTTATATAGTTGACAACTTGCTAATAAATTGTATGGTAATCAACTCACCATATTAGCAAATGTGAAGAGTTGGCTAGCCCACAAGAAAATGGTTTGTGGTAAAGGCTGTGGAAAAACCATTTATATGGTAATTAGTTCACCATGGTTGCAAGAACTAACTAGTCCAAAAGGGTACGGATTTTGGTAAAGACAAAACAAATCGTTGATAGTTGATGATTTGCTAAAAATCATATGGTTATCAATGTACCATGGTCTTACACACCTAAACATTGGATACTCCAGAGTTAATGGCTTTGGTAAAGAGACATCAAAATCCATTAAAATTTCAATGATTAACCTCTCACAGGAGTTTACACACCTGGAAGTGATGAGAATAGACTGAAACTTAAATGAACTGATGTACAAAATTGCCATATGTTCTTTGAGTTCTTTGAAAAGATGGAGCTTCGATTGTTGTTGTAAAGAATTACCGATAAAGATTACTTTGATGATGATAATACAAGCACGTGGAATACAAAAACAAAATTTGAAGATAAAGACACAATCTTTCCTTGAAGACAAAGATGTTAAAGTTTAATATACAAAGGAACTTGAAATCAAGCAAGTAGAATTCAAGTTAGGGGAGGATTGTTGGGATATAAAGTACTAGAGAAATACAGAGTACTGAAGAAGTCAAAGTGCTGAAGAGTCAAAGTACTGCTAATGAATAAAGTCAAAGTACTGCTCAACATTAAAGTACTGCAAGGTTAAAGGACTGCTATGCAAATCGTTAAGGATTATTATGTAATTCTAGAATGTTCTTAGTTTAGTTTGGTATTACTTGTCGTACAAGGAATAGAGTTGTAAACCGACTAGGGTTATCCTTATGTCTACAAAAGAACCCCTAGATTGGCATTAGACGTACGTGATTTTAGAGTTTGAAAGACGTGCAATATTAGAGTTTACTAAGTTCGATATTAGAGCTGTTAGGGATTGTTAGTGAATCTGTGTATCAAGCAGGTTCAGAGTTTTAATATAATCGTTAAAGTTAAAGTTAATTCTTCTTAGCTTTATTGAAGTAAATTCCGCATACTTAATAGAATTAATTCAGTGTTTCATTGTTAGTGACTTAGGATTTATCCGAGGTTGCTAAGCCCTTACAAGCTACATAAAGTTAGTTTGGTTAGAGTACATCGATCCAACAACATCCAAACACTATCAAACATCAAAACCCATCCACTAGTCATGACTAAGAACATGTAAAAATGATAAAAATGAAAAAAATAAGAACATGACACAACACATGATACTAACACACTAATTTACATGTTTTATTAGTTTTAAACTCATTTTAGACCCGTGTTCATCGAGACCCAACCATGGTCACCACGTATACGTTCCATAATGGTCACGTACGTGGGTCTCCAAGACTCATATGAGTCGTTACCAAGCTTTTTTTACCTTTATCAAACCCGATCTACAAATACACGAACAACCCTAAAATCACGAATCGTTTTTGGATGTTTTGGAAGGTTATACGTGGGTGTTTAGGGGCGTGCCATATATGGATGGAAAGAGGAGAGAAAGATCTACAAGATGGTGGTGGAGGTGAGGGTTCACTCGCCAGAGTTTGGCCGGAATATGGCCTGAAAGTGGGGCGGCGGCTATATGGCCGTTTAGGGTTAGGGTTTTGGTGAGGAGAGAGAAAGTGAGGTGTGTGTGTTTTTAGAGAGAGAAACTAAAGGGTGAGTGTGTGTAGGGTGGTGGGTATAAATAGGTTAGATGAGGGACTAAATAGTAAAAGAAAAAGGAGGGGTGGTGGCCGACCTAGGTAAACAAGAGGGGCCGTTCCCGCAAATTTTCATAAACTATCCCGTTTTCCCTTTCCCGAGCTCACATTTTACCCTACGAGTGTCTAACGACTTTCATTCGACTCTCTATTGTTTTTATTTACGTTTTTCCACGAATTTTGATTATTTATGTGTCACATTTCGTGTTACGGTTTAAAAGTTACGTTATCTCACGTTATAGGATTTTATTGTGCCGAATCAAATAGTGCCTATCGTAACGGGCTATAACTCATAAGACAACTCATACGATAATAAAATAAATCATAAAAACCAAAAATGATATCAAAACAAGACATGGTTAACCGGAATAGCTCCTAAAGGCAACTGTAACAACCCAAAAATGGTTTGCGGCAGAAGAAAAGGTTTTTGGCATGTTACTCAATTGGATCATAACACAAAGCGAAAAATAATAGCTTTTTCGTAAAATATTTTATTTATTGTAGTAAAACAAAGTTTACAAAGTTGAATTGTTGTGAAAAAATGGCCCATTAATAAAATGTGGTCCCCATACGTAAATCAGAGTCATCTATGACTATGTCATGCCAATGCCCAAGCGCCTCCAGAGTTAGCTATCGCCTTTTTAAATGTATGCTCAGTATGTATATATATAGAGAGACGAGAAAGGGAGTTTTCTACTATTGGGTAAAAAAAAAAAAAAAAAAAAAAAAAAAAAAAAACTTGTATATATTGTATATATATGCAAACTTACACGCAAAGATAAAAGAAATGTAAAATTTTGTTTGTTTGTTGTTGTCTTACGCAAGAAAAGAAATAAAAGTGGCATGTGATGTTTTCTTTGGGTGGCAGACAACTAAGAGAAGTAAGAAAGGGACATGACAATGAGTCCTTGTACTATGCAATATTATATAGATAGCTAGATGGAGCATGGGAGACAATGAAAAGACCTAACTTGTGTCATGGGTTTGTGGCTGCTGAACCATAGAAAAAGAAGAAGATGTGCATGCCTTGTCTCTTCAAGTTCCCATTTAAGCAAAAGTCACTTTCTTATACATATTCTTAAGGTACGCATGTGATAAAGGTGATGGATTTCCATGTGCTCGTGAAAAAAAAAAAAAAAAAAAGATTTGACCAAGTCTAATGTATCTTTATTCGGTGTATTTTGGGTACCATTTGAGCTTAAATATATCCGTGATACTTTGGTTTGGCGTTTTTGAGCAAAATGCGAAAATACATCTTTGTGAATGTTTTTATAAGAATAAATAAACCAATATTATTGACTCCGAAAAATAATTATTGGACTGTAACCATAATTAATTTAGTGTCAGTAAATGTCAGAAAATAATTAATTTGTGTCCTTCGATTATCAATGTCACCCGCGTTTGCATATTTCAAATAAAAAGTAAAAATTTAGGCGTGAAAACGAGAAAGATTGTTTAATTTAATCGAGATAAATGATTACTTCGTTTTTACATGAGACTAATGACTTGGAAATTTACGGGTGGTTACAGTACCTACCCCTTATGGGAACCTCGTCCTCGAGGTTAAGTTTGTATTAGTCGCTTAGGTGATTTTAGTAACTTGTTTGAAAATGTGACATTGCTATTTGAGAGACGTATAATTTTTCAAGAAATATTATCTCTTTGAAGTAGATCTTTGCGACCCCGAGGGGTTCTAGTTTAATAAATCAAGTATATTTTTTTTACACGTGATGCAATTGACACAATTTTCAAAAGTTGATGTTGTGGTATTCCTCAGCATGAGAAGTTTTGATAAAGTTTGACCAGAAAATTTCTAACTCGTAAGGATGAGTCTTTTAGAAAAATGTCACTACACGTTTTATAGTTGAAACGAATGTTATTTAAAGAAAATTTCTCGAAGTTTGAAAACGTCCTAGAAGAAGATGTTGTTGTGTATGTATGTTTCCAAAAGTTATAAACGTGTATGGACAGGATTTAGTTGTTAAGGTTGTGCTTCTCGAATTTGAACGGTATATATAAGAAAATATAGAGTCTTTAAAATTTTAAAGAGAACTTGAAGTTTGTAAAGAAACTTGCTGGATTTCAGCTTTTGTGATGAAAATTTGTTAAATAAAGTTTTAAGCGTCAACATGGAATCGGTTCCAAGTTGGAGGTTTTCAATGTGAATTCAAAAGTTGCTCCTCAATTTCAAATAATTTCAAATACCATAGCTTTTGTAGATGATGAATCAGTTTTGTTTCTTAGCATTTCTCATTATTGTTTTCAAAACAAAGTGCTTATTTTTTATCCGAAAATTTTGTTTATTTTCAAAAGAAAATATCGGTTATCCCTTATTTTTTTTTATTTTTTTTTATTTTTTTTAAAGAGGAGTAAATAGTTTATGAGGAATTTGCAGTAAAGTTTATGAAAAGGTTTGTAAAACCACTTTATTGAGTAAGAAGAAATATTTTTATCACGATAATTCGTAGTTTGTGGTTTGGTTTTAAAGTAACAATTTGGTAAGGTGATTTTTAAAAAAAAAAACAGCTTATAAAGTAAAAGAAAATGATTTAATAGTAAAATCGCAGTTAGATTTGTGATAATTTTGGTAAGACAACAATTCCAGTTGTAAAATAACTCGTGAAATAATTTGTAAAATAGCTTATAAGAAAACAATTTATCGTTTGTCAAATAGTATAAGGTTTCGTAGTTCAATTAATATCAAGGTGGTTTATAGGGAGGTAAAAAAATAGTCAGTAAAGTAAAGGCGAATTGCTTGTGAGGTAAGAGTAACGCAGTTTTATGGTTTTAAGTCATACAGTGGCTAATGCAGCTCACTGGAGAGTAAAATAGTTCGTAAGGTTGTAATAAAACTTGCAGAAAAAATTGTAACACAGTTTATAGATTGCTAGTGAAATTGTTTGATGTTTTTATAAAACAGTAGTAAGGTAATGAATCGGTTTATTACATTATAGGAAAATAGTTTGCAAAATATTAGTAAGGTCATTGTTTATATAGTCGTAAACGTTTGGGTTAATGGCACAGTGGTAAGACTTCTTGTAAAATGACTGTAAAATGGTTGATAAAGTAGTTGAAAGCAGTTCGCGTTAGATAACGACAAAGTTTATTACTTCATAAGAGGGTAGTAGGACAGACAATTGGTGTTTCAAAAGGATGAGTGAAAGATTAGGGGTGTATTCCCAGAAGAAGTGGCTTGAGTTGCAAGTTAACTCTGGGTATGTTTTTAGATCTTTTAGTCGTTCGTTTATTATTTATGTTTAGCGAGGGGTTCCCTTTGTAGATGTCGAGGTGTGATGTTCCTAGAACGGCTAGAGATGTAATCCGGTTCATCGATTGAGTACGAGTTTTGGGGTAGGGGTGACACTGTTACCGCAACGGATGATGAGATGACTTTGATCTCAACGTCTAAGATAATGATAATAGGATCGGATGATGGATACATGGGTTGAAACGACCCAGTAATAGAGGTTTAATGATTCCGTAATAAAGACGATAAGTCGATGGGATGGGAAACAGAAGACATGGTATTGTAGCTACCCAAAAATATAATCTAAACATGGAGTAATGTCGTGCGGTAAATAAAATTTAGTTAGTCGAGCCTAATCTGCTAAGCTGTAAGATATGGGATTTCACAAACACACTAAACCATAATCACTAGAGGCGTTCAAGTAGTTTAGAGAGAGAAAGTTCTAGTGAGAGAAAGGGAAGAGAGTTGGGAACTATGTGAAACAAAGAAAAATGGTATTGAAGCTCCAACCCTCTACCTTGCAAGGTAGAGGGTATTTATAGTGTCTTACAAATAAACGCCACCTACGGGCATGGATCGGGCATCACAGTGGGTAAAGACCCGTCTGTCCTCCACGGTGTTACTTAACAAACTACTTACTAACATAACTTGACTACGACTACTAGCTTTCTAATGAATACTTATACTTGAGGTGACCGACTCTTTAACGACTGAATTTTCTAATTCCTAACAATCTCCCCCTAAGGGAGGTCACCTCAATTTACAATGAATACAAACAGATATTACATTAGATTGTTCTAGGATTCTTGATTGAGTCCTTTGCTCAGTAGCTCGTAGTCTTTGATTCTTCATTATTGCATGTTTGGGAATTCCAAGTAGAGGTCTTTAACTGATCCACGTGAGAATGATAGTAGAGCCTGCTTTGAGATCATCAGCCATATTAAATATTTGATTCTTCCTTTGTGATGTAGGTATTATGTGATGTTGTGACTTTTGGATCGACATGCTCACATTCTGGATCATGATTCCTTCTTATCAGAGTGGCGGAAGCTTTCGTTGATTCATGATATTGGTAGCAGCGTAGCAGAAGCATGGAGTGAAAATATCAGAGTGATTGATGCACTAATCATGATTTCTTTGGAAATGAGTGTGTTGTGTGAGCATGCGGCTATGTATTGACCGCTTCATTACGATCACCGCAAGCGTCGGCGTACACTGGATACAACAGTTAGCAACAAAACGCGAAAGTGTCTTTGATCACTTTGATGAATTGAGGTACACGGCCTACGGTTCCTCGTTGATCGGTACAAATCGCTGTGATCGGTAGGATTCCTAAGAATCTCCTTGACGTGGTTTTGCAATGTTTAGTTGTTCTCAAACCGAACGCCTCAAAGAAGACAACACGGAGTGAGTGAACCAATGAATTGAGATCCACCGATTGATAAAAGAGATTTGAAAAACAATCGTGTATTGCTTAAATAGAAATTGTTTTGCAATACAACGAAGGTTTTAATGAAAATCATTTTCAATCATAAACACCTTTATTTTGAAATATTTGTACGTTGATGTGCTATAGAAAGAGTTTTGAGCACAACGACACAGCTTTTCAAAGGTATCCGTCAATCCATAACTGAACGTGATTGATTCAAAAGATTGAATCGCCCCATTGTTTTTGTTCGGTTGTCACATGGTTGATCTATGGGATAGATCTCACATGCTACCCACCAGGAGCTTGTTTGATGTTGGCTCCAGAAGGCTTTCCATCTTCATTGTGAGTATGATTGCAAATCACTCAGATGTTCTGGCAATACCACAAGGATAATGCGTAGGACTCAAAAGATATAATCTCTCTTTCCACATTGTGTGAAACAAAGAGTCTTCATTGACAGTGTCCTAAAGAGATTTATTTATGATCTCGTGGCTATAGACTCAATTGTGCATATTTGGTTCCTATGCCGGAGACTAGGAGAGGTCTCCTTCTTCAATATCAACAAACTCTAAGAGAAAGTCGATAGATAATGTCGGTTCCCGTGAGAATGAAACAAGCCTTTTAAAAGGAACTTGAGTAGTTTGGGAAGTTTTAGTGCGGTCGTCCTTTGGGTCCATGACGTCTTGTCTTCAATCGATGTTGCCATCAATAGCATATGAATTGAACCCGTTTACGCCCTAAGGTTGAATAAATGGAGGCTATTTCTTTTCACCCTTTTCTCATTCAATTCTTTTCATTCTTCAACCCTTCAATGCTTACCGAGACTTCATTACTAGAACCTTGTTGGGTTTATTCCAAAGACTAGCTCATCTCGATCCGCACTCTTCCCATATCTCATTTTCTCCTTTTATCATCATACCTAAGGACTTCTATACTAACTAGTGAATTGTCCACAGGTAGATTTCTCCGATTCAAGCGGATCATGGAACACAACCTAACCTTATCATCCTTATATCACCATGCATAAAGTAAAGTTGGTCGGTCTTTTGGCTTAGTTCTTCCGCCTTGAAACCAATTGAAAACTATTTGAAAATCAATCAAGATACTTGTGATATAAAATCAAAGCATTTTGTATCTTAATTGTTTTGATAATTTTAGAAAAGCTCCCCCTCAACATATGCATATAATTCCGAAATTGTTTAGCACATGGAGGCAAGAGATCTTTGAAATTGTTAGATTAAGAATGACGGGTCCAATCTTTTGATTAACATTTTCTAAAATGATCATCATCACTTCCTAAATAATTTAAGTAGATAAGATCTTTTGAGGAAGGATGAGGTTTTCAAAAAGTTTGCTCCCCCTCAATATGTGCCTCGAAGTTTGAAATGGTTTTGCACATATTAGAAGGAACCTGCACTTAGAGTCAATTCAATCACGTTTCAATAATTTGAGGTTTAAAGTAGATGCTACCCCTCAACATGTGCATGGAAAATTTGAAATCGTTTGTCACATGCGGGGAGGAAAACTTGCTAAACGCTTATTAAACCATTTATCGAATTATCAGTATAAATCCAATTTAAATCACAAATTCTCCCTCGATCACAATTATCAAATCATTTGAGAATTGTGATCTCTGTAGATTTAAATTGATTTTGAAAGCTTTTAAGGAGAATTGTGACTTGATTATGAAAACGTTTTAACTGACAAGGATCGAATTTTGAGACTTTAGACTCCAACGATTAAACATGCTTGAATATCTTTTGAAAACTTAATAATAACCACGGTCTGGTACCATTGTTTGAAAAATACTCTTTTTGATTTAATTGAAAAATCATTCTCCCTCTCAATCAATGACATAAGATGTTGATTGAGAGATAGATATTTTTGACAACCGTTAAGTAAAGATGATTTTCAAAAATTGAGTCTGAGTAATTTTTCAAAGCATTTAGTTTTCATTAGATAGTAAGAAATTGTTTTTATAGAATCAGAGCATGAGATTTGAAAAAGAAGATAAAGCATGGCTCTGTTCTTTCTTTTTAAAACGGGTTACTGCCTGAAATGACAATAAACCACCATTTTTCTCAACCTCATTTTTTATTTTATTATTTTTTTTAACTATATACATTCGAAGAACATCTAAAGACCCGTGACATTCTTTGAATATCAACACAAAGTCCGTAGATGATATCGAATAAGGAAAAACATGCCAAAATAATAATTTTTATTTTTTTATTTTTTTTTTTTTGGAATTTTCAAGACTTTATAATTATTTTTTTTTTGGGATTTTGAAAGTTTTTAATTTTCTATTTGCTTTTTGAGGGTTTTATAATTATGTGTTTTGCTTTTGAATAAATATATACAAGATAGATGAAGATAGACCTTTACTCCTCGTCTTCCTCCGAAGACGTTTGAGTGTTCGGTTGAAGGCTTCTCGCCAAGTCGTGGAAGAATAAACTCAAGCGTTCTCTTGGAAGAGCTTTGGTGAAGATGTGCGCTAACGGTATTCGATCCTCACCAAATAGAATTCCACCACACCTTTTTCCACTTGTTCACGATGAAATGATGTCGAATGTCGATATGCTTTGCTCTTGAGTGTTGAACGTTGTTGCATGAGATTTATCATAGTACAGAGGGATTTTGTTGAATACAAAGCCATAGTCAGATAATTGGGATCTCATCCATAGGATTTGAGCACGCAAGATGACATGGCTATGTATTCAACCTCTGAGAGGAAATAGAAGTACTCATTTGCTTCTTTGAAGACCAGCTCACAAGTTTATCACCCAAAACCGAGCACCTCCCGACGCATTGACGTGTATCTTGACATCCCATGATCGGCATCTGCATAGGTCGTTAGTGACATACCGGTGTCCTTCGGTACCATAGTCCCATATTGATGGTTCCTTGGAGATACCGAAGACCCGCTTAACCGCTTCAAGTTGCTTTTGGTAGGCTTAGGCGATATCTAGCACACATGCACACCGCGAACAAGATGTTCGGTCTACTAGTCATGAGGTACATCGGGGATCCAATCATACTACGATATTTCGTTTAATCTACCATGATCCCCAGTGGTCCTCATCCGGCTTGGTTCGTTCAATCACGGGAGTGTCAGCGAGGTCACTAGAATCAAATCCAAATTTCTTTAAAATCTCATTTGCATATTTAGATTGATTTATGAAAATGCCTCCGGGACTTTGTGAAATTTGTAATCCTCGGAAAAATGAAATTTGTCCCATCATTGACATTTGAAATATTGAACCCATTTCATTAGAAAACGGTCACACTCATTGGGGGTTCGATCGAGGCAAAATAATATCATCAACATAAATTTGAGCGTGAATTAAATGTTTGCCCGACTTTCGGTGAACAATGTCGGATCGACCGCTCCTTTTTGTCAGGTGAGCAGAAGAAACTTTGATAACGTATCATACCATGCCCTTGGAGCTTGCTTTAAACCATAAAGAGCCTTCTTCAAGCGATGAGCGTGAGTAGGATGCTCGGATTCACAAATCCTTCGGTTGGGCGGCGTGAGCGACTTCTTTAAGATCTCCGTTCGTAAATGCCGTCTTTACATCCATCGATAGACTACCATGTTCTTACTTGCAGCATTAGCCAAGAATATTCGATTGCCTCGATTCGAGCAACGAGCAAATGATTCCTCAAAATCAATACCTTCCTCACGAAGGTATCCTTTTGCAACCAATCTAGCCTTATTCTTTAATACATCGCCATGCTCATCAAGCTTCACTTTGAAGATCCACTTTAGAGCAATGATCATAGCACAATCTGGAGCGGTACTAATTCCCATACATCAAGTCGATCAAACTCATGAATTTCTTCTTGCATGGCATTGTACCGCTATCTACATTCATGGCGGTTTAACATCTTTTGGTTCGACCTTAGAGAGCACGAGTTGAAGAAGCACCATAAGGCATCGGTTGCAAGTTGTTTCCGTGTGGATCTTGGACGAGAGGATTTCCAATGATGTTGTCCAATGGATGATCATGAGTCCATTTTACGAGGTGTTCATGTGGTGAGGTTGTGGGCCCGAGGTAGCGAGTCTATTTCTCGATGAAGATGGTTCGATGATGATTCGAGCAAACATATTTTCAAATGGAGCATCTTCGGGAGTAGCAAAGGATTAACTTCATCCGTGAATCGAAGCATTTCTATGATGTACACTTGATGATTGAAGATTTGTTGATGAGACAGTTGATCGTGTTAGGGCTTCTTGGCTTATTGACATAGAAGCGAAGGGTTAATTTCATTGACGAGGGATAGAAGCGACCTCTTGATGGGATTCACATATCATTTTCACTTGGCTCAAATTGTTTATCAAACATTGGATCAAGCAGTTTCTTTAAATCATCTTCTCGAAGGAGGTACATATGGAGTTCTTGGAGGAGTATGGTACAAGAGATGAACCAATGGGATTTTTTTGAAGAGCGGGTCCAGAATCGGATTGTCCGGAGCCATTTGACGGTCGACTCATCAAACGAACGTGAATAGTTTCCATGATATTTCGGGTTCTCTTGTTGTAGATTCGTATCCTTTTCTTTTTGGTGCATATCCTACAAAAACTCCAATATCTGCCTTAGCTCTTAGTTTACCTAAATCTTGACCATCATTCGTAGGATAGCATAAAGCACCAAATACATGAAGGAATGAGAGATTAGGTTTTCTGTTGTGAACAAGTTCATATGGAGTTTTTCCATGAACAATGTAAATTAGGGATTGATTTTGTGTGTAGCATGCAGTGGCAATGGCTTCACCCCAGAGAAACATTGGAACCTTTGAGTAAATCGACATTGTTCTTGTGGCTTCCACAAGAGTTCGATTCGTCTATCAACTACACCGCTCATTGAGGAGTTCGTGGAACACTTCTTTGATGACCGATTCCAACACTTTCATAAAATTCACTAAGTTGTTTGTTAACAAACTCGGTTCCATTGTCTATTCGGATGATTCTCGACGGTTTGTTAAGACGAACTGCAATGTTTGATGAGTTTGATGATGATATCTCGAGTTTCATCCTTTGTCCTTAAGAACTTGACCGGTGAATCTAGAGTAATCATCAAGCACAACTAACACAAATTTCTTCCCAAATATATTCGCACTCTCATTGGTCCACATAAGTCCATGTGAATTGTATGAAGAACTTGATGAATCGAGTTAGTAGGTTTGGGTTTATGGGCATACTTCTTGCTTTTTCCCAATTGGCATGCTGAACAAAGATGATCCTTTTCATATTTCAGTCTAGGTAAACCTACAACTAAGTCCTTTCTAGAGAGATCATTGATGGTGCCGAAGTTCAAGTGATTGAGACGATGATGCCATAACCATGACTTTGTTTTTGAAGCCTTTGACAACAAGCAAATTGGAGAAGACTTCATCATATCTTCGATAGAGATGGTGTATAGATTTGAACCACGGGTTCCTCTGAGAAGTTCCTTACCATCAAGTTCTCTAATGAAACACGTATGTTTTCTGAAGGCTACTTCTAGATCAGAATCACAGAATTGACCAACAGAGAACAGGTTATGACCAAGACCTTCCACATAATATACCCTCGAGATAACACTTTTACCAACAACATAATCTCCATAACCCATAATAGCATCAAGTGGTCGTTCACGAATCTAACAGTCCCGATGAATTTGCTCACGAAGTTCATGAGCCGTGACCGCTTCAAATCATATGCTTGGAACGACTGAGTCCGGTACCACATAACGATTTGAACGATCTGCGTTGAACATGCACAAGAATGGATAAGCGGATAATTGGGATCCTCATGCAAGAATGGGTTCAATTTGGTTAGTAACGATGATTGGAACACCCACATCGAAATAGAAACATCCATATCGTAAATTGAAGCAATGGAATCATTATGAATAGATGCAGTACTAGTGTCCGTATAGCCCTATTTAAAGTATGTTCACTTCTTAAGGAATAGTTCTACCAATAGGCATCCATTTTCTAGTGGGCATTGTCGATTAACCTTATGGCCAATGTGTATCCATTGATAACCTATCTTACTAAATGTTCTTCACAGGGCTTCCACTATTTTCTAACTTTCTTTTGCCTTTTAGCATGATATTTTGCATTAACACTATTAATCGGGATTTGTGACGATTAGACAAAGCATTCATGCCACATTCATGATTAGTAACGAAATTCAAGTAGACATCATTACAAGGTTTGCAAATAGTATCGAATTGAATTAATTACAAGACGCCTATGGCTAATACTAGAATCAACACGATTCGCTTTATTCGACTCAAACTTAAAGTTCCTAGGTTGGTCTTCTACTCTCTTCCAATGCACATTCTTAGCTTGTGAGGTCTTATCATTCCTTGTATTGTCTTGAGACTTTGACCTGCTCGCTTTAATGTCACTGATTACTCCTGTAGAGGGAATGGGAACATTAGTTGGTTTTGCTACTTTCTGCATTACATGTTTAGATGAGCTGGGATCTGAACTACTTGAGGGCACACTGAAGTTCACTTTCATAACACTAGAGGTGCTGGGATCTGAACTACTTGAGGGCACATTAGAGTTCACTTTATCGGGCACAGAATGGTTTGTATACTTGGCATTAGGCATAGAACAAGGCATCAAAACTTTATCATCCTAAAAAAAGGATCATGGGCATGTTGCTCTTAAACATTCTAAAATCTCTTGAGATCGTTTGGCATATAGGCAAGCATACCTAACTTCACTATCATGTGGTTTATTTAGGTAATCTTACTCTACTATCTCACGAAGATATTCTAGATTATCCTTAAGATGATAAAAGTAATCATGAAACACACTTTCATTGTTTCTGAGATGAGAAGGAATGTATTTAACAGTCACAGTATATTTGCAATCAGTAGATGAATTTGATGAAACATTCTCATTAAAAACAAGTGGCATTTTCCCCTTTTCCAATCTCCTCAGATTCTCAATTTCTTTTTGTAACGAAGCTACTTTTTCGTTATTTTTGTTACGAGTGACCTTTATTGACTCAAATAACTCATTGAAATGTCGTTTAACCTTTTCATTTTCTTCTAGAAAACTCTCATTTTCCTTTTGTAAAGCATTGACCAAGTTTTGAAGATGAAAATTTTGAGAATTTCGAGAATCTAAAGGAGGAGGCATTTGGGAGCTAGTCACATTGTTCTTTTCACCCTTCAATTCAGAAATTTGGGCTTTCAACTTTCTGATCGTGTTACAATGAGCTTGAATCTGTTCATCACGTTTGTTTAATTCAAAAACTGCATCAAACTCTGGAACATCCGAGGATATCTTGATGTTTGAGGTTTTAACATTTTCTTTAAGATGTTGATATTTAAGTTGTAAATCAAAATGTTCAACTTCTAGTTTAGAAAAATGTTTTACCAAATTATCGTGATCATCCTGTTCAATTTTATCACTTAGTTTAGAGTTTTTGATTTCAAGCTCAATGACACGATCATGGGAGACTTTCAAAGCAACAGATAATTCATGAAATTGAGAAGCATAAAAGAGCAATTAGTGGCAGTATAGAACACATCTTGAGAGATACATTCAGAAATCAAATTCTCATTTAAGGTGTGCAAGTTCTTCCTCTCAATCTCATTATATTTTAGTGCTCACTCATATTCACTAACCTAAACTATCATTGCATCAAATTCCTTTTCCATTTCTTTAATATCTGTATCTATCCCCTTTTTAAGACTCTCAAATTGATCTTTTAGTTGTTTAAAGAAAGGCATGACCTCAGTTAGATAGCATTCTTTTGTTTGCTCAAACCCTTTCCCTTGTTATCCCGGTGGTGTGATCCTTTTCTTACACGCTTTCTCAAAGTCAACAAATAATTGAAATATAACATATTGGTGATTAAGGTCTTGCTTTTAGTGGCAATAGTTCTTGGAACCGAGATGCATTGGTGTATTTGGAGGATACACAATATAAGCAGCATTTTCCTAAGGGAGGTTTGTTTCAACAATATTTTCACCTTTTGCTTATCCATATCTTTCTTCCAAAAGATGCATTGCAGGGTTAATTGAGTTTGGGGTTTAAACTTGTTGAAGGCAATCCAATTTTCCTTAGCGTAGTTGGGTGTTTTAAAACTGATTTTGTTTTCTATGCAAGAGGGGCTCTTAGCCTTTTCATCTAGCTTCTTTCTAGTGGCTTCCTCTAATTGTTTATCTTCCTCAGTGCTCTCAGCGCAACTAGGTTTTTGTCTAGGCTTAAGGATTTCATTACCATCATAGATTACCTTTTGGGCTTCTTTTGCTTTCTTAACATACTCAGGATTTGATTCCTTTATAATGGGAATACTATGCTTGTCGCTTAAGACTCTATGCTTAGTGATCAAGTGAGCAGTCTGAATGGTATTTCCTTGTACGTACAACTTGTTTTCAAGTTTGTTTTTCAAAGTTTTTAGATTGGAAAAATCATTTAAAAGTTTTGATTCCTTAGCATTGAATTCCTGCTTAAGCATTTTGACATTTTCTTGAAGTTCTTGTTTTTGCTTAGCAGTTTTTGAAAGCTTTTCTTGCAAGGAATTTAACTCTTGTTTTAATACTTCTTCTCTAAAATTACTTTTTCTAATAATTGTACGCATTTGGTCATCCATCTCCTGCTCACGGGTGGTTAATTCATACTTAGCACGTTGTTCATAAATAGCAACACGTTCTTTATAGGCATTGAGTTCAGAGATAACAGAATCATCAGGGGGACATGCAGTGTATTCATCAAAATCACAATCATCATTGACTGCAGAAGATGCATTACTTGGTACAATCTCACTTTCACTTTGCATCACATATTGATCATATGGGACAACATTGCTATTACCCTCATCATCAATATCTGATTCATAAGTTTCAAGAGATTGTACTTTATTATGCATCTTTTGCTCAACAACTTCATCATATAGTTTTAATACCTCTGAGATGATTGATTCTTTGGATGGACCAGCTTGCTGTGATGATGAGACGTTAGGAGAGACCATTGGAGAGATGCTAGCCATGAAAATTGTTTGTGCAAGAGGTTCATCATCGGCGTCGAGTCATATGCATCACAGTCAGCGACTTGGAATGCATTCTGATGATTGTGACCTATCTCCTGAATTGGCTGTTCATCAACATCAGCATCATATGTCTTGGCATTCCCTTCAGCAATAAACAATAACTCCTCTTTATCTAAAGCAGCACCATTATCCTGAGCTTGTACAAGCAACATCTTGTCTCTGAAGTATTCTGCATTCTATGGACATTTTGGAGATGTGCAGTTCCTAGCAATGTGTCCCTCACCACCACAGTTGTAGCATTTGACTGGCTTTGCTTGTCCTTGATTTCCATTCCTTCCCCGATTCTGATTTGCTACATATCCTCTACCAACTCCACCTCTTCCTTGATCATACTGTCTTTCCTGAATTGGTTGCACCACAACCTTCCCATCTCTGACAGTCGCTTGATTGTGTGGATTGGATGTTGTTCTGAGGTTATTGTTGGTTTGTGGGAGAGTGTTCATGTTTTGGCTAATCATGAGAGACATTTGATTGATGAAGTTTTCCATGAGAGTGTTTGAGTCGGGAGGCTTATATTTCGGGTCAGGGATGAGCTTGTAATTACCATTACCCATGGGTATGACTTGAGAAGCTTTGGTGGTAGTTCCAACATTGGTATAGAAAGCTGTAGAATCATTTGGTGAACTTGATTCTCCCTGATTGGTTTTGAACTGTTCCAGAATCCTTTTCTCAAACATAGCATGCCTCTCATTCTAAAGAAGGAAAGCATAGAGTTGCTCATAGTTTGTATTCTTCAATCCTTTGGTTAGCTTCACAGAGGTGACGAACTTGTGCCATTCGGGATTCATGTTGTTCACGAATTTTGAGTTCAACTGAATGTTTAGCATAGTCATCTTGATGTTCCTCATGTCATTCACCAGCTTATGGAATCTCACATAGTATTCATAAACACTCTCATTCGGTTTCATTTTGAAGTGCTCAAATTCATCATAGAGTTGTGATTCTCTGTCTTCCATAGTTAATTAGCACTCGAGAGAAGCATCTTGACATTATCCCACATCGCTTTTGCTTGGTGTTGTGATTGATCGCCTTGTAGATGTCATTTGGAAGACCTTGAAGTATAATGTTAGAAGCCCCGATATCCGCATCAAACCTCTTTTCTCCTTGTCATTGAGCTCATCATACGTCTTTGGTCATGCTTATTCCATAGATCATTGTTCCATCTGCAGTTGTATCAATTAAGTCTCTAGTAGTCTCAATCTCATAAGGTCCTTCATCAATTGACTTGAGAATGTTGACTCCGCTTTTTTTCCCAACAAGACAATCGGATTCGTTGTGCCCATGAATCATAATCGCCTGCATCAAGCATAGGTGGGCGTGTATCCGACCGCTGCTTGAACGTCCTCATTCTGGAAGAAATTGTAGGAACGATGTTTGCCATGATTACAAGTTCTACGGATTTTACAATTCTTTGATTAAACCGGGAAATTGATTCTTTCATGGGATTTTACTAAACCAAAAGAACAACCGTAAGAATGTATCACAAAGAAGTAACAAGTCTGAAATAGACAAGTCGCTAACCACACAACTCGCTTAAGCAATCAACTCGCTAAATAGCCAAGTCGCATTAGCATCAACTCGCAACACAATCAACTCGCTTAATAGATCAAGTCGCTAAATAGCTAACTCGCTTTAGTATCAACTCGCAACACAATCAACTCGCTTAAACACCAAGTCGCTTAAGTTAACTCGCTAGCTTTACAACTCGCTTAATAGCTAAGTCGCTTTAGAACTCAAGTAGCTTAAAGAAACAACTCGCTTAGAACTCAAGTCGCATAAAGATCAACTCTCTAAATAGTCAAGTCGCATATACTAACTCGCATCCAGTAACAAAGCAACTCTCTTTGAAGAAATACAAATCCGAGACTCAACTCGCTTCATCCTATGTTCACAAATAACCACTTTATCAATCAAAAACAACCAAACCATAATGATTTAAGCCTTCCAATTCAAAACATAAACACATATGATGATCCTAAACACAAAAGTACAAGCAAGATTCAAACTTTAATACTAGAATTTGTCCAAATGAATCAAACTCTCGTAAACCCTTAATACCCCAAAAACCTTATGAAATCCACCAAAACAAGGAGCATGAAAGATGAGTGATCAAATAATGGCTCTTAATACCAATTGTAAGATATGGGATTTCACAAACACACTAAACCATAATCACTAGAGGCGTTCAAGTAGTTTAGAGAGAGAAAGTTCTAGTGAGAGAAAGGGAAGAGAGTTAGGAACTATGTGAAACAAATAAAAATGGTATTGAAGCTCCAACCCTCCACCTTGCAAGGTAGAGGGTATTTATAGTGTCTTACAAATAAACGCCACCTACGGGCTATGGATCAGGCATACAGTGGGTAAAGACCCGTCCGTCCTCCACGGTGTTTCTTAACAAACTACTTACTAACATAACTTGACTACGACTACTAGCTTTCTAATGAATACTTATACTTGAGGTGACCGACTCTTTAACGACTGAATTTTCTAATTCCTAACATAAGCAAATCTAAATGCCTAACTAAATGGTAAATAAAATCATTAACTCGCATCATGCAATATTTTACTGGTTATGTATTATCTGCTCAGCAAATCTCATACATAACGTAGGCACGGAGGGCGCGAAGTGGTGGCGTAGAGTGGTTCATTTTAACATAGATCACTTTGGTGTCCTTGCGCGAAGTGGTAGTGTGCATCATCTGCCAGGAAAATCTCCATGCACGTTGCTAGTACGATGTAGACGCGAAGGTGTAGGGTAGTAGTGTAAAATAGTCAGTTTAGAGAGTGTAGTAATGAGAAAGGCATTTCACTTAGGAGAAAAGTATCGTAGTGAGAAAATGTTGTGACATAAGTGTGTGATGTGTAGGAGTAAACCTTTATAACTCTTATGATGAACACACATGAAAATTTTTACCCTTTCGTAAGTCAATCAGAGGTCAACTAGACATACCACTATTATAACTACTTTCAGATTGCAACATTCACCTCCGAGTCGGGACATAGGTGA
Organism: Chrysanthemum lavandulifolium; assembly: GCA_022545495.1. Lineage (NCBI taxonomy): Eukaryota > Viridiplantae > Streptophyta > Magnoliopsida > Asterales > Asteraceae > Chrysanthemum > Chrysanthemum lavandulifolium. Next base: position 7,414,311 of record CM040241.1, read on the forward strand.
TCGGGGCTATGTCTCATCGTCCTCGGTTGAATATAGGTGATCGATCTATATTCACCGAGGTTCAATGAATCTTGCAATTCTTAGCTTAGTTGTACTAGTAACATGTCCTAATGCCTTTAAAGTTCGTTATGAAATACTGAACGAATATTTCATTTTTGTGGGGGAGAAGGCGTAGTGCGATGGTATGTAAACATACATATAAGAAAAGCAATCATAGCTAATAGCGAGGTTAAGTTGACAGTAATAAACCCATATCTTATTAAGAATGACTTCAACAAGTCATAAGTGAGGCAATCAGCTTGGCAGACAGACATGTGTCGGTCATAGGGTTAAGTTTTTGTAAAAGTGGTTATAGTCTAGGTTTTAAAAATACCCAGTTCTCTATAACCTAGGCTCTGATGCCAACTGTAACACCCCCAAAAATGGTTTGCAGCGAAAGAAAAGGTTTTTGGCATGTTACCCAATTGGATCATAACACAAAGCGAAAAATAATAGCTTTTTCGTAAAATATTTTATTTATTGTAGTAAAACAAAGTTTACAAAGTTGAATTGTTGCGGAAAAATGGCACATTAATAAAATGTGGCCCCCATACGTAAATCAGAGTCATCTATTACCATGCCATACCAAAGGCACAAGTTAAGCACACTAAAAGGACACCGGGTCCTACAGAAAAGGACACAGGGATCCACAAAATTGTACTTTCGTGGATCCATGTGTCCTTTTTGTGGGACCAGTGTCCTTTTATAGTAGTTGATTACACACCGATTTTTGATCCGCACACTCAATGTACAATCTTCAAAAGCTGCATGTGATAAATGTACAACTGTTTAAAGCACGGTTTGGAGAGTGCAAATAAAAAATGAGAGTGTGCAAATCATTAGCCCCATTTTATGTGCTTAACATGTGCCCTTAGGGCACAAGTTAGAAAAATCCATTGTATATATGCAAACTTACACGCAAAGATAAAAGAAATGTAAAATTTATGTTTGTGAGTTGTTGTCTTACGCAAGAAAAGAAATAAAAGTGGCATGTGATGTTTTCTTTGGGTGGCAGAAAGCTAAGGGCATGTTTGGTACAAAAAAATGAAGCTAAAGAAATGGAATTGTGTTGATTTCTCGTGTTTGGTTAGTCAAAGAATTGAAAAGGCGAAGAAATATCAATTATCAAGAAATGCTCCTTTTGTAAATTCATTTCCATCCCATACCAAGTGGAATTTGGAATTCTCCATCTTTGTTATGGATAATAATACTTTTTTGTTTTTTCCAAAAAGAGTATAAAATGTTTGTGGTCACGTGCATGTCAAATTTGATTTCATCTATCTTCTCAACTCACTTTTTCACTGTTGGAAAACCCAGATCTACAACTTTTTCCACGTACCATCAAGTTCCCTTTTCATCTTCATCTCCTTCTTTCTTGGTTGCTCATCACTTACTCCTTCGTGCTAATATTGTGCTTATTTTTTATGTGTGATTCTTTGAAAATAAAATAGTATGCTTCTATTTAAATAGCTCCTTCCTATTTGTGTATCTGTATTATGAGTGTTGTTTTTTATTGAATGGATGATTTATTCAACCGAGTGCACATAATTATAAGGTTTGGGATACTTTTTTTTTTAATATTTTTTGTGTGAAAACGTAGAGGGGGGGGGGTGAATACGTTACCGTTTAAAAACGTTAGATCTTTTGTATCAAATCGTTTATGAAACTTGTTATAATATGAAAGTACCAATTATTGTTTGTGACTAATATAAAGCATAGTAAACCAAGTTATCACACAAGCATAAACATCAAACCACATCACAAGCAATTATAAAAGTAAAGAGATAAAGAAAGGAAAGTGCAAACCGAACACGAGGATTAATAGTGGTTCGGTCACGGATTTCCTCTCCGCCCTACTCCACTCCCCGAGTACCCAACTCGAGAGTTACTTCACTAAATCAACAAGCTCCCTTCTCGTGGAGAAAACCTTACAATCGTCGCTTACACTTTTTCCAGTACAAAGCTAAATACCGGTTCTAGTTCGAGGTAGAACCAACCTAACGTCGCTTATACAATATTTCCGACACTAAGCTAGATGTCGAGTTCTTTTCAAGGGTACAACCACTCCCACTATGTTTTATGGCCCAACATAACAAACCTTGTGTTTTATGGTACAAACACATAAACCATCTAATCTAGTTTGGTGAAAGTGTTGTGATGATGCAATAATTTTTACAATGATGATCCATGACATAAATGTCTAATGGTTATGAATGACTAATCTAAATGATCTTCTTAAATAAGAAGTATTCAATCAATGAGGATATCAAGAGATCTTGAATCTTCATATGTTGATATGCTTTGGTGAATGAGGATGGTTAGATCTCCAAGCTTTTCTTGGTTGATCAAAATGTAAAGTATGCTTACAACAAAGATGAATGTTAGAAGCATTATGATCATGTGATGATGAGGGTGATTAATGTATATTACTACATGGTTATCTATAGATCTAAAAGATGAAAGAAAGATAGAAAGAATGTGTGTTGGAAGGGATGGTTGAAATGAGAAGACAATGGGCTATATTTATAGCCAAAAATGTAATCTAAAAAATAATACTTTATTAGATTTGATATCTTAGAATATCTTTCAAGATCTTACAAATCTAACCAAATATTGACCAAATCTTCTAAAGATATGATGATGCATGAAGTGATGTAAAATTATATTTTCATTTAGATTAAAATGTTCATGAAAATAAACTTGTAAAATGTATTATGTAACTAGTTTATAAAAGTCTAATTGCCTTTATAAAATAAAATATCTAGTTAGGTGCTTGTAAAATAATATATATTTTGTCAAGTGTAAGTAAACTTTAGTACTTGTATGAATATTATAGTTAGTTTACTTGTACAAATAAAAGTATATATTTGTTAGACATTTTACAAAAGATGTATTTGTATAAAATACTTGTGAATGCAAGATGTAAAATAAGGTTCGAAATAGAATGGTTAACCTATTAAAATACTTAGTGACTCTAAACGTATTTTAAACATTCTAAATGATTTGTTAATGGGTTTGATCATAATGCCACATAACAAACATGTACGAACCTGTGTTGTAACATACGAGGACTTGAGACATCGAGAGGTGTTGAATGTATTTTGAGACAAATGTGATTACTAGTAACTTGTACATTTTAAGTTATGTATTACAAGTTACATGTTTGTCATCAATCAAAACAAATGAGACTGTATAGATTAAATATCGTAATATTTGCACTAACAATCTCCCCCTTTTGATGATGACAAAGATATGTAAACGTAATAGAAAGTAAAATGTAAAAAGTTACTTGCATCCTTACTACCTTTACATTACCTTCTCCGTTTACACTCTTCTCCCCCTTTTGTCAAAACAAAAAGGGCGTGTCCTTGGAGTTAATCTACTTCAATCCGTTCCTTGTTAGGTAGCGGATCCACGGATCAAATAAAGAGGCTTAACCTACATCAAGGATAGTTTTATGCAACAAAAATTATGAGAAATATATGAAAAAAAAAGCATAGCAATGTTAGCCTATTTTCTCCACTTTTTATTGAAGCAAAAATGCTTGTTGAAAAGTGAGAATGATGCTAAATGCGTGCATGCTCCCCTTGACGGTTGCTCCCCTTGTTAGAGGCGTGGGGTATGATTAAAAACCTAAAAAAACAAATATTAGTGCAAAACTATATTCGTCATTGGACGAGTAAGTGATATACAACAAAGTGCGTATAAGATGCATTCAGTAAATTCTTGACGAAAGCTCCCCTTGCTCTAGGTCGTCAAGATGAACCTTCAAAATAAATATCAGTATAATAGAAGCTTTGTCTTTAGAAAAATATGTCATATACAAACAAGTGTATATGATGATGAACCTACAATGAAAAACATTAGTGCAATATATTTCATCTTTTTCACAAAGAAAAATAAGATGTATATATGTGATAAATGATATAATCAAAGATCTCATGAAGTGTAGTCTCCTAATTACAATCATAAGAAAAGTGAGAATATAATATGATAAAATCCTACAAAATAGTTCTTAGAAAGAAGATATGAAGTCTTCCACCGGGTGTGCCACTAGTGGTGCTAGTGTTGGTGTCGGTTTACTAGTAGGATTCATGTGGTGATATAGATAACTCGAGATTTACAAAAGTAAGTTTTCGCTAATCCGTGGTGGTGATGATTAGTGAAAGTGGTGATGGAAGGTGGTGGTGATTAGGTAAGAAGCTATTAAGGAGTTAGAACCTCGTATGTATAGCAAATATAAAAATATGGACTCATGCAATCCTTTCGTCATGTCAAGTGACCAAAGCTAAGAAGAAGAAAATATGAATGGACATTGCATTTCAATGATGCATAAGGGTTATGATTTGAATGATTTATTGATGCTAACAGCCTATTGTTTTGAGCAAGTTCTCATATGCTTCAACCAAAGAGTAATCAATAATGTGTTCTATCTAAGAATATATAAAAGTGATAACATGAAGATAAATTCGTTCATTGATTGACATGAATTATAAAAATTACCTATTCTAGGTGACAATGGGAAAGGTAGTATTAGCATGGTTTTGACCGACATGGATGATTATTACTTTGAAAAGAAGTGAAGACAATATGGAAAATACTAATAATAATAATAATGAGTACCTATATGAGGATGAGAATGACATCATATAAGTGAGAGTTGGATGGACCAACGTGTTGGAAATGGTCATTTTGATTAATATATCGTTTGCTTGACAATGACATGCATGATATATGTCAAGCTAGAAAAGGATAAGATCCTATGATGGTATTATAGATAGTGAAGTTGTAAAGTGCTAGTTTAAAGAATATCCTAGATTCGTTGATTGTGGAGATGAAGAAGTTTGTAAAACACATGATGTGTTTTTCACTTTGATGAGTATTGGTGCAAACTTGTGATATAAGGTTAAAGATGTTGAACTAGTTGTGGTTTCGTGAACCGGTTTTAGCTAAGTGGTGTTTACCTATGTGTTGGTATTTTAGAGTCTAAGAGACATAAATTTTGACAAAAGACAATTATGTGAATGGATTTCTCTCCCCCTTAATTGGTGGACATCCAACATAATGTGTAATGTATCAAACAAGGAATGACAATAAAGTGTTTAGGAGGTTATTCGAGTTAACGAAAGAGGTGAGCTTAGTGATGTTTTTCGGAAGATGGTTTATGCGTACAATGAACTTCATCCTTAAAGTCACGCATACCTCTTCTCGATTAATACGAGATGATCGTATGATGAGGCATGTGGTTTCCTAATAGGAAGTGAAGAGGATTAGAGTATTGTTATAACTAAATAATGATGGAGATGATTTTTGGAAAGCGGAACTTTTAAACTATTTGCAAGTGTAGGGGTCCCATAAAGCATAATATTAATCTATGTAGCAATAAAGGGGATTATGCAAAGTGAGCATATAAAAGTTAGAACCAAGTGAGATAACAAATAATTTGTTATCAACCTACAAAACAAATTTGTTGGTGACAAAAGATGTTAACATGATAGAAATCAAATGATAACATATTATATAAGCAAAAAAAACATATTGCACTTAGTAGACAAGAAATCACCACACAAGATAGCATCGAAACAATCATATTATGCAACAATAAGACTTTATTCAAGATATTTCATTATGAGATTGTTTTGTCGTTAGACTTAGACACTTAAGCATACTTGGATATACAATAATCTATGTGATTAATTTGTAAGATAAAAAGGCTTCTAAAAGTTAGTCATACCAAGAGCACTTTGACAGATTATATGTGCACACGTAGCAAACAAATAGTGTGACAAGAAGCAAAAGAAACAAGATGAAAGATTCATGCAAGCCATGTTTAAGACATAAAAATTTGGAGCATGTATCATTTGGATCGTACTACACATAGATGTAATGAATGCCAACTAATAGCTTTTAAACACAAATATATCATATCAAAACTTATCACGTATCAAAATGGCATATTATGAGTTCATAAGTAACATGTTAATCATGCTAAAATTAATTCAAAATTAAGTATCATGCAAATAAAGTTTAGGTTTAAACGTTTAGTAGCATGAAACAAGAATACAAGCATTATAAAGATAAAACCGTACTAAGGTTTACACATTTGACTTGTTATCAAACACTAAGATAATGTCAAATCAACTTATCGTATTAAACAAGAACATGTAATCAACACATTTAAGTACAATGCAAGTGGTTTTACTAAGGTTTACACATATGACTAGTTATCAAACACTAAGATAATGTCAAATCAACTTATCGTATCAAACAAGAACATATAATCAACACATGTAAGTGCAATGCAAGTGGTTTTAAAAGAAAAGTCATATATACTACTTGTTTTATTAGTATTCCTAAGGCGAGACAAACTATCAATGTTTTAACACTTACTTTAGGCAAGTATAGCAAAACATATTTTTCAAGTTGGAGAATGAATATGAGACTATTACTAGCGGTGCTCAATTAAGGCTAAACACGACCATTTTTACGGGTGATTCCACATACCCAACTTCTCTCCAGGAAGCAATTCAACCGTTAGGTCAAATTGAGTTTCTAGTACAATAGGTTCTCCAGTAGTCATTCTCATGTTAGAAAGATGGGAACTCCTACTTTTGCCTATCAAAGTGCATAAAAGATGATAGTTTACCAATACTTGGCTTAATGTACCACAACTAATATGCAATATAACTAAGGTGATGAAGATGTCATGTTATACACATGAATTTTAACAATGGTGTGTTGATAAACAATATGTTTTAATCTTGTGTTTAGAATCTAAGGTTGTTCAAATTACATAGCTAATTGTATGATCTAATGGATGACATCTTTTATGTTGAAGTGTATACTTTAAAAGTGATTTGATTATCTATGACTAGGGAATGGAATATGTTAAATTAAGAATGTTCTCAAGAAAGCTCTTTGGAACTTTATTTGATAAGAATCTAAATAAGGTTACTAACTTCAATAAATCATGTGTATGTTCTAGAGATGTGTAGTTTTAATCTTGGATGTGCACAAGGTTTGAGCAAGGTTAGGTTATGATGTACGCTTGAGAGGAAATGGATACAAATAGTATCTTTCAACAAATGAGATTATCTCATGGGATAAAGTTATCATGCTTATGAAAATAAGTATGACAAGATGAATTGGATACGCTAGTTCATAGAACTTGTTCGTTTCAAGATCATTTAGCCAATGAGGTGTACTGAAATCTCTTGTAACACAACCATTTATGTCGCAAGGAGAGAATAATGCATAGGATATACAATATCTTTTTAACAAGATGGATACTTAATGCATGATTTCTTAGGCATAATGTTTTTCAAAACATCATGTTTTCCTAAATGAAGATATGAAGCCAAAGTGTTTGAATCGGATAGTCCCATCTAAATAAACTTGGTCTCAAGATTATATTCACTAGATGATGACAAGAGGAATTCACTCGAGTTTCTTATGTATACTCCTCAAGAGTCATTGTTTCTTGGGGTGTATGATGTTGGCTTTGAGATTGCATTTTAACATATGTTGTTAAAATGTTGATTTGAGGTTTAACGAAATTTATGCAGAAGTTTAATGACAAAGATTACTAATACTTTGATAATTTGTGAAGGTAGTACTACTTATACCTAGTGGAAATTGTCAACAATTACCAAGAGCACCATGCTTATTTGATAGTTGAGTTTCTAGACATAATCAATTATCTAAGTCCTTATATGTGGGAAAGGATGGTTGAGTTTGTTCAAACGTGCATTTGATTCAGTACAAGTGTTGGACACAAGGGCTTTTTGAGCAATACACTCAACGAATTCAAATGATGGTATGGATGGTGGATTGGTTGATCTAGGTGGTAGGTCTTCTAGTGTGTCTAAATAAAGATGTGGTGATGTAGGGGTTTGTTGTGCTATGGGAGTACTTAGGTTTATTTGTCCATAGATGTTGAACATAAAAAGTACGGATGCTAATTCTTATGGTTCATTGGTTGCTACAACTAATGGGTGAAGTGCTTGAAGTTTTGGTCATGTCTATGAAGCTTATCGACTGAGGTATAGGTTCAACTTGAAATGGCACGTCTGATTTAAAGGATGCTCTTGGAAGTTCATGAGCAATACGCTTAATGGTGCCAAAAGATGGAAGAGGAATAGTAGGTGTCAAAGAGGGATAAGTGGCACAGTGGGTTGTTTGTTTTGGATAAGTGTTTGATTCATTTTAGGATTAGTGTTTCAACATGTGTTGTTAAAATACTTGGGTGTTGATTTTTCGGATATGACTTTTAATGACTACAATCGTAAGTCGCATATACTTGAATATTTCGGATGAAATACTTAAGTTGTCAATCCTAATTTGTTGAGATTATAAAGCTTAGATTGAACTCATGGATAACAAGACTTGATAATATGTCTTTAACATACATGTGAGTTATGACTCGATGTAAATACTTATCGTCTTGAAGGATGACACATTATTTTCATGTTAACCAAGTGAGGCAATACATGTAGATACAAAACAATATCTATAGTCATATGATAGACTTGTGTATGATATCTTTGCAAATAATGAGTCCAGTTGTTAGTCTTGGTAAGTCATCTAAGTCATCCATAAACGGGTGAGGAGATGTTGGTGGTGTTGCACAAAGTAGAAGTTTTGGAGACTTTGGTTGTGAAGGTGTTTTGGATGGTTGTGAAGTAGTCATAATGATGGGTGATTTTGGTGGTGGAGTTGGAGTACTTAAGTTTAGAAAGTTCACGTCTTGAATGGGTGATGAGATGTTGAGAGGTAATGAGTCTGAGGATGAAGAGTTCAAGTTTAATGAAGCAACAAGATCGAATGCTAATCCTAGTGGTTTATTTGAGGTTGAGGATTTAGTCATTTTGACTTTGCTTTAAGAAATGCTAAGCTTAAGGAAAAGTAACAGTGTAGGTGTGAAAATGACCATCCTGAATGTGTCGATTTATGGAGCTAAGGATTCACGGAGAGATGTGTTTTATTTGATGTTAATCCATACAAAGATGGTAGTTTCTAATGAGATGGAAGTGTCTAAAATCATGTCAAACATCCTAAGTTAATCCATTGAGGATGTGTTGAGTGAGATATGAAAGATATGCATTAACAAGTATCCTAGAAACGAGATTTGGTAAATTAGATTGCGGATTTAGTAAAATTCAATAACTTACAGTAGGATCCACGGCACCATTTCTTTACACAGGAGGAACCCTTAAATTGGTGCCGCTTTGGTCCGCTTGTCTGCAGATATGGCGGTACCAAAATGCATAATGACGGTACCAACATTTTGGTGCCGTCGATCCGTGGACACGAGAAAAGTTCACAGACCCATTTTTAGGTGTCGGGAGTTTTCGAAACACGAAATTTTGCTTAAAACATGTGACTTTAATTACTTCTAGTTAGGAAAAGTCGATAACACATATACAAACATAGTGGAGCATAGACTTTGACCATACTAACGATTTTCACATAAAAGTGAAAATGGGTAAAATTGATAACACACTTGTGCTATCCACTGCATAAACCGGTTAGCATACAACATTGTTTTAAGTCATATTATCATCCTACAAAGTAAAAACAAATAAATTACATCATACAACAATGTTTTTGTCCTTGTACCAAACACTCTCTTAAAACCTCCATTTTTCAAAGTACTTGACTAATTTACTTAGTACCCATTGCTAAGCGAGTCATGACATTTCATAAGTTATCCGAAATGCTAGTATAACCTATGCAAAGGAAGTGATCTAAGTCTATAAGTGATGGTAAAACAATTTTCCAACTAAGTACACAAAATCTAGCAAATGTCCTATTGTGCATATACAAGGAATCGTCAAGCAAGCGAATAAATAACATGGCAAGATTGACACTTATATTATGCAAACAAACAAGTGTAAACAACAATTTGAAAATAAGCAAGCAACATATATGCAAACAACATAAACAAGTGGTCATTTAGCATAGCATAACAAGAAAAATACTTTTCGTTTAAATGTGATGATGTTACCAAGCTTGATTAGTTTTCTTTAAACATATTACATAATTATTTAGTTTCAAAATAAATTCTATCAATGTTCTAAGAATACCATCTTAAATTTCTTGACTCAAAAATTTGAGTTTTTATGTTAAAGCGAAACTTAATATCTTGGACATACTCAGAGTATTTGGTCTATTTCACTTATTTAAAATTAGACTCAGGTCATGAGTAGTTTTAAATGAAAGTAGACTCAATTCCTTTAAAATGATAGGTGGTTCGACTCCTCGGACTTACGGTTAATAAGTTATGAATTTTTAAGTTGGCCAAAAACTACGTACTATGTAGACCAAGGAACCAAAATTTACAAGGAAGGAGCCCTTTATTTGGTTCCGCCCAGTCAAATAACCTTCACGAATGTTGAAAATGTACTTACTCATAGCGAAAAAGTGTAGGACTTACTAGATTTGATAGAAAAATATAATACACATATTTTGTTTATTATTTTTACTAATATGACTTATCTAAACATTTAACAACAAAATTTATAAATATAATTAGCAAAACAATTTTCATATTATATTTCGCTTTAATGGTAATTTGATACATGGATCGTGCTCCATTTTAAAAACCATTTGTTTTGAAAATAAGAGCTACAAGGCTCTGTACCAATTGTGAAAAACGTGGGGGGTGAATACGTTACCGCTTAAAAACGTTAGATCTTTTGTATCAAATCGTTTATGAAACTTGTTATAATATGAAAGTACCAATTATTGTTTGTGACTAATATAAAGCATAGTAAACCAAGTTATCACACAAGCATAAACATCAAACCACATCACAAGCAATTATAAAAGTAAAGAGATAAAGAAAGGAAAGTGCAAACCGAACACGAGGATTTATAGTGGTTCGGTCACGGATCTCCCTCCGCCTACTCCACTCCCGAGTACCCAACTCGAGAGTTACTTCACTAAATCAACAACCTCCTTCTCGTGAAGAAAACCTTACAATCGCCGCTACACTTTTCCGGTACAAAGCTAAATACGGGTTCTAGTTCAAGGTAGAACCAACCTAACGTCGCCTATACAATATTTCCGACACTAAGCTAGATGTCGAGTTCTTTTCAAGGGTACAACCACTCCCACTATGTTTTATGGCCCAACATAACAAACCTTGTGTTTTATGGTACAAACACATAAACCATCTAATCTAGTTTGGTGAAAGTGTTGTGATGATGCAATAATTTTTACAATGATGATCCATGACATAAATGTCTAATGGTTATGAATGACTAATCTAAATGATCTTCTTAAATAAGAAGTATTCAATCAATGAGGATATCAAGAGATCTTGAATCTTCATATGTTGATATGCTTTGGTGAATGAGGATGGTTAGATCTCCAAGCTTTTCTTGGTTGATCAAAATGTAAAGTATGCTTACAACAAAGATGAATGTTAGAAGCATTATGATCATGTGATGATGAGGGTGATTAATGTATATTACTCCATGGTTATCTATAGATCTAAAAGATGAAAGAAAGATAGAAAGAATGTGTGTTGGAAGGGATGGTTGAAATGAGAAGACAATGGGCTCTATTTATAGCCAAAAATGTAATCTAAAAAATAATACTTTATTAGATTTGATATCTTAGAATATCTTTCAAGATCTTACAAATCTAACCAAATATTGACCAAATCTTCTAAAGATATGATGATGCATGAAGCGATGTAAAATTATATTTTCATTTAGATTAAAATGTTCATGGAAATAAACTTGTAAAATGCATTATGTAACTAGTTTATAAAAAGTCTAATTGCCTTTTATAAAATAAAATATCTAGTTAGGTGCTTGTCAAAATAATATAGATTTTGTCAAGTGTAAGTAAACTTTAGTACTTGTATGAATATTATAGTTAGTTTACTTGTACAAATAAAAGTATATATTTGTTAGACATTTTACAAAATATGTATTTGTATAAAATAATTGTGAATGCAAGATGTAAAATAAGGTTCGAAATAGAATGGTTAACCTATTAAAATATTTAGTGACTCTAAACGTATTTTAAACATTATAAATGATTTGTTAATGGGTTTGATCATAATGCCACATAACAAACATGTACGAACCAGTGTTGTAACATACGAGGACTTGAGACATCGAGAGGTGTTGAATGTATGTTGAGACAAATGTGATTACAAGTAACTTGTACATTTTACGTTATGTATTACAAGTTATATGTTTGTCATCAATCAAAACAAACGAGACTGTATAGATTAAATATCGTAATATTTGCACTAACATTTTGGTTTTTATATTTTGTTGCAGTCGCTATTTATGAATCATGGTACTACATAATTGTTTGGAAATAAAGTTGATTTGGTTATATACGAGGATAAATCTCGAATATGAACTGATTCAATTTTTTGAATTAAAGAAAATGTTTAAAAGAAATGGTTAAAAAAATTATTGTTTATTTCTAAGGTCAAATCTCTTTTGTTACCAAACACGGGAATTCATTAGAATTCTCTACTCATTTCTATTCTCTGAATTTCTATTCTCTACCCTTTTTCATTTCTTTGAATTTCTCTCTACCAAACGTGCCCTAAGAGAAGTAAGAAAGGGACATGACAATGACTCCTTGTAATATGCAATACTATATAGATAGCTAGATGGAGCATGGGAGACAATGAAAAGACCTAGCTTGTGTCATGGGTTTGTGGCTGCCGAACCATAGAAAAAGAAGAAGATGTGCATGCCTTGTCTCTTCAAGTTCCCATTTAAGCAAAAGTCACTTTCTTATACATATTCTTAAGGTACGCATGTGATAAAGGTGGTGGCTTTCCATGTGCTCAATGAAAAAAAAAAAAAAAAAAAAAAAAAAAAAAAAAACTTTGACCAAGTCTTATGTATCTTTTTGGGTAAAGGGAGTAATCCCGCACCTCGTAAATATATTAACCAAATAAGCGTTTAAGTACAATGGATATGAGTGAAGTCCCATATCTCACCCGTTACATAGGCATAAAGCTTACATAACAAGACACTTCCAATTCTCTAAACAAGAAAATAAACCACTACTCAAATGCTACCATATGACATAACAAAATAAAATTACTTCCTAGGACCTTGAAGCGTTGCCATACATGGCATTAAAGGTATCCAAATTCCCGGAAGATCACGAACCTGCTTTCGCATAGTCGTCGAAGTTATATTCATCATACTCATCTTCAAACTCGTGTCCACCACGAAACATATTATGAGACTCATCAAATGGGTTAGCAACAACCTCATCTTCGAGAATCGACACCACAATCTCTCCCACTTTAGAAAAGGGTTGGCTCTCTTAGTAGAAGAGGTAGCCGAATAGGTTGACCATCATCATCCACAAGAGTAGCTTTCCCATCAATAATTAGCTTTTCAAGCTTACCAATTTTCTCGACTATGGGAGTAGAACCAACATCCATTGATCCCATTGAATCACTCACAAGCTTATCGTGGAAGAAGTCCCAATCTCCGGAGACTTAGACACCTCACCAAGGTCCTTCCCCTAGAGCCATCAATACCGCTTCTTAGTATTACCAGAGACTTTCCGGTCTTCACCGCTTCATAGAAGAATCAATAACAATACATGGGATGCCCGAGTCATCTTCCACCTCAAGAGTCCCAAAAGAGTTTGACGTAGTAATTGGTGTATCATTAGCAATACCACTAGCGATTCTGTCGGTGTCTTCGTCTTAGCAACATATACACCTTCCTAGGTGCAAATCGAGGACCCTTACCCATATTAATACCACCAACATCTTCGTACCTTTAGGTTTGGCTTTCCGATTCTCGCACCACCTTAAAACCCTCATCATGTTCATCCACATTAGCGGTGGAGGAACATCATAATTCTCCTTAATACTCTTAGGACAACAAGCGATATCATGCCCAAACACTTTACATTCAAATGCAGTGTGGCTTCCCATTCATATTCCACCTTTATACTTGCCGTAGTAAAACCACAATCATCCTTGTTAGGGATCGCCATAGTCACCACATGTTTAAGCTCAAAATCAGATGATAATTCCACAAGAGCACGTGCAAAACTAATACGACCCCATGAATCAACACACATGGAACTTGTAAAAGCATCTAACATAATCGGTTTACCCACTTGAGTAGCAATTAAGCTCAACCCATCTTCAGAATATGCAAGTAAAGGAACATTATGCAATTTAATCCAAACGGGAACTCGAGTTACCTCACTTTTAGACAATAGGACATCAGGAGTCCATTTAGTGAGAATAAGAGGAGAATTGCGAATAATCCAAGGGCCCCGTTGAAGAACATTCTCAACACCCTCTTTAGAATCAAATTTAAAGAGGAAAACACCATCATCATTCTTCATTAGTTTCTGAAAACCAAACTTACCCCACGTGTTGGAGACGTAGTTCTTAACCAAATGAAAAGCAACATTCTTACCAACAAAAAAGCCAACAAGTGTATCACATACCGGTTGAATACACCCTCCATAGCGACCTTCGAAGCATCGTATCATGATTATCGATGCTCGTCTCATTCACCAAGGCACGAAAATTAACTTTCCGAGAGACACGTTCGGGTTTAAAACACTAGCAAATGACCTCACTTCAATATTTTCACTACCATTCACGTTAGGACCGTATAGAAGCATTCACGTTACCCGAATCGGATGTCAAAGGACCATCACGAGTACCAAAGAAAGAATCAATACCATACTCTCCTCTAAGACTTTTGAGCCTAGCCGCCGTGATTCATACGGATTAGGTTCGTGAGCCAATGCTCCCATCGTGGTCGGTGTCCATATTCGCACCACCTTGATCGGCGAGTTGGTGGGCGCAGATGCGACGATGGCGAAGACCCTCCTTATCCAAAAATCCTCTTTCCATCTCTAAAACCCCACAACCAATCCGAAACACGACACAAACAAAAAGAAAGCAAACCAAATGATAAGCAATATCGACAGAATCAACCCTAATCGACGTTAGGGTTTTAACCACACTGAATGACTCCTATCCCATAATGATAGGAAGTACCGTGTCGATTAATAAACCAACTACAACCAACGTAAAAACGAAACTAGTAAACCCTAAGAATAGCGATTCTTCAAAAGCCTAAACCAGAGAAAACAACACCTAAAACCAATCAAGAACCAATTAACAAAGGATTAATAGATATCAAGATTAGTTAGAAGCAAAGAATCTCAAGAATAGGCGATTTGAAGAAAACGATTTAGGGATGTTAGGGTTTAGGATTTTCGCCTAGAGAGAAATCGGTTAGGGATAAAACTTGAGAATCTAGTCTTATGTATCTTTATTCGGTGTATTTTGGGTACCATTTGAGCTTAAATATATCCGTGATACTTTGGTTCGGCGTTTTTGAGCAAAATGCGAAAATACATCTTTGTGAATGTTTTTATAAAAATAAATAAACCAATATTATTGACTTTGAAAAATAATTATTGGACTGTAACCATAATTAATTTAGTGTCAGTAAATGTCAGGAAATAATTAATTTGTATCCATCGATTATCAACGTCACCCGTGGTTGCATTTTTCAAATAAAAAGTAAAAATTTAGGCGTGAAAACGCATAAGATTGTTTAATTTGATCGAGATAAATGATTACTTCGTTTTTACATGAGACTAATGACTTGAAAATTTACGGGTGGTTACAGCAACTACTCAGTCTAAATTAGCGTAATGCGGTTACCTAAAAAGGCTCCCTAATTGTCAGTTGTCACAACCATAACGATTGAAATCATCTGTAAAGATTAAGAAGTAACTAGCACCTCTCATTGACACATGTCTAAGTGGTCAACACACATTAGTATGAATTAGACCAAGTAGATCAGACGCCCTATCCATATTACTATGAAAATGTTTCTTCGTCATCTTCCCATATATACAAGACTCACATTTATCAAATTATTCATCATTGATACTTTCAAAAGCCCATCGTGTTGCAGCTTTTCCATGCGAGTCTTGCCTATATGAGCAAGTCTACAGTGCCAAAGGTAAGAAGAATTCAAGTCTGACTTTATTCTCTTACTAATGCTAAACCTTGAATTATTCTTATTGGTTACATTATAAAACATTTCTATCTCAAACACACCATTCACAGCAATAACATTAAAATAAAAAATACTATTTAAAGAAACAGAAATTCCATTACTCGTGATAGTGTGATTAAAACAAAGATCCAACAAAACAGAAAAGGAAACAACACCTCTAATAATAGAAGGTGCATAATAACAATTGTTTATTGATAGTACTAAGCCCGAAGGCAAAACTAAATTAAACACTCATATGGCTTCAATAGCTGCAGGTGCTCCATTGCCCACATGCAGATATTGCTCCCCATAAGACAACTTCCTTTCCACTCTAAACTCCTGCAGTGCATTACATATGTAAATACCACATCCAGTATCATATACCCAGGAATTAATTTTATAATTTAAAGTAAATAATTCAATCATAAATAATTTACCTGAAGTGTTGGCGCCCAAGTTCCCAGACTTATTGTTCTTATTTTCGCAAATCATCGAGATAAAGATCACAATTTCTTTTCCAATGACTCACTACATTGCAGTAGTGGCAAGCCTGATCATTCTTAGGATCCTCTTTCTTCTTAGGAGGATATTTCTTAGGTTCAGGTTGATATGCCATAACTTGCTTACCCTTATCAGCCTTTCCCTTATCAGGTTGATATGCCATAACTTTCCTTTACCCTTCTTATTCGTATGCCGTTTTGGCTTATTGATCTTACCACCCTGAATAGCCAATACTTGGGGTGTAGGTGCCTTTTGTGGTAACCCTTTCTCGTAATCAATGAGCAATGCATGCAATTCAGTTATTTCTTAAGAGGATATTTCTTAGTTCAGGTTGATATGCCATAAGTTGCTTACCCTTATCAGCCTTTCCCTTTCCTTTACCCTTCTTATTCGTATGCGGTTTTGGCTTGTTGATCCTACCACCCTGAATAGCCAATACCTGGGGTGTAGGTGCCTTTTGTGGTAACCTTTTCTCGTAATCAATGAGCAATACGTGCAATTCAGTTATGTCTTCCCCACGCAATGTATATTGAAATTACGAACAAAACCACTAAATTCCTTATTCAGGGATCTATTGATTAAGTTAATAGCAATATCTTGTTCATAGATCTTTCAAAGTGCTTGGAGTTGGTCCATGTAACCTTTCATTTCCAACACATGTGCACTTACAAGTTTACCATCTGCCTGCTTGCAGGCTGTGAAGAGAATCAATCAAATCATAGATCTCTACTACTGTTGGTTTCTCAACATACGTCTGAGTTCGTTGAGCATGTCATAAGGGAAATAATTCTCAAACTGCTTTTGTAAAGCAGATGTCATCATTCCCAACATCAAACAAGCCACTTCATTATGTTTTGTATTCAACTTTCCACTATGCTTTTTCCGCATCAGATGTTGTTGCAGCAAGTTCAGCAGGACAAGGCTTATACAAATAATCCAGTTTCTCAGTCACTCTACAGAAAATCCTGAGTGATCGAAACCAGTCATTGAATTTTTTGTGAGCCAATCAATTTTCTCGTTCAAATAATGTTTTGAACGCATAACTCAAAGTAATGTTATCAGTTTGAGCCATTTCTACATAAAAAAGTTCAAATATTAGTATTTTCGATAATACAAATTTTCAAGAAAATAAAAATACCCAAGAAAATATTCATATAACCATAGAATTTCTTGAAAACTAGGACCCAAATTAACATATTTTCATTACATCAGTTGATCTGCATGTAACGAAAGTATAAAATAAGGTTATCTGTCTAACAATAACTGGCAAACAATTCCCAATTCCTATATATTTATGGGATTTACATTGCCAAACAATATTACAATGTACGAATGTCTTATCCCCATCTTATGCCATGAGTCCAAGCTCTCACTTACAACTCAATTAAGTCGTCCAATTTAAAGAACTGCAATTTTTTCTAGTTGAGCTCTCATACAACAAGAAGCTGTACCTTTCCATTACAATCTAGGCAAGCTATCACATGACATAAATTGCAACTTCATGTGTTCTTTAAACTAGATGGCAAGGGTACTTGTTTTAATGTATATAATTAAAATATGTACGAAGAAGCATGCATACAACTTCGTATCAATAGCTTTAATAAAAACATTTTTATTAACCAATTCACTAAGATTAAATTAAAAAAGTTTTGATTGAGGTATTGGGTTCACCAATAAAAAGAATTTACCTTTAATTATCGTCTATTATATCGTACTTTTGCATTAGTCCAAAGACTTAGTGTTTCGGAAGTGGTGCATGGAATAAATCTAATTCACCCTTAAGATGATTTTGTACATTAAATAGTCGTACTAGGTAGCTCCAATTTGACGCACAAAGGAGTGGAGAAACAAAGGTTGACATAAAGTCATTAAAAACCCGTTTCTTTAAAGTCACAATTTAATGCGTACCCGCCTTATACCCCTCACACAGTTTGTCAAAACTGGGTGAGCCGTTCATACTATTGGTACAAAACTCATCATTCAATTAAACTCTTGGAAATTTAACTCTTCAAAACCAAATTATATTGCACCATTATTTAGTCTGTATTATTTTTCTTATTCAAAATTTACCCTTTTTGTTTATAAACATATCTAACAAAATAAACAAAAACGAGTAATATAAAATAAATAAATAAAACAACTAAATAAACACACATAACATAACAATTAATAGGTGTAAACATGTAGCCACATGCAAACTTTATTCGATAAAACCTATAAATGATCAATTCTAGGTTTATAATGCATATATTTAACTAAGTCTCCCACTTACAAAGGCAAGTGAACCACATGCATCGACGTATCAATTGCGTGAACCATAATTAAATATATACCACATAGCACGTAATTGATTAATAAATTAATTGGAGTCTTCCCCAATTCGAGATTTATCAATAAAATACATATGTAAATCTTTAGAATTAATTATAATACAACAACAATAATCCATGACAAACATGCACGTTCTCATGGATTGAACATAACAATTATTCACGTTGTCACAGGATCGCATACATAAACACATAAACATAACATGTTAATCCTAGGGTTTCTAATCAAATTAAATTACCAAAACAAAACCCTAAAAAATAAATAAGGGCAATCGACCATGATTAAAAAAATTATTGTTTCGGTTTGAAAACCCTAAAAAACAACCAACATATATATTACATAATTCAAGATTCAATTTTTATGCGTTTTGGTAATTAATTACACATTATCCAAGGCTCGTGATGCCACTATTGGAATTATATAACATGACAACTCACAAATATAAACAATAAACATCAAAGTAAATATGCGGAAGCGTATAGATCATATACCACCGTTGGAATTATATAATATGTCAACTCATAGATATAAACAATAAACATCAAAGTAAACATGCGGAAGCGTATAGATCATATAATATGTAAACTAATTAACCAAACATAAAAATATGCGTACCTTTTGATTCTAGCTAAACAAGAATCAATTCCAAGCAATTCTTCAATCAATGAACCCTAATTACGGTTTATATGGATTATAAGAATTACCCCTTACTGTTTGATAATTCAATCTAAGATTCAAAAAGTTGTGTGTTTGAATCACGTTCTTGTACACACGTACTAATACCAAGTAACGTTATGCTAGTAATTGAAACACATAACAATTTGTTTGTTTAAAAACAAACCAACCGAAACCCTTAGAGGGTATTTGTTCGATCGGCAATAGCAAAGAAAAAGAGAAGAAAACTTTAGGGTATTAGCAAGCACAAAAAAGGTACCAAATAATGACCCTAAGGTTTGCGTATATACTATTTGAAACTTGGTGACCAAGTTTGAGTGGGTTTGGGTCACACCTTGAGTCCCACGACCGGCCTAGCAATCCCACAAGGGTTTCCGGAACCTTTTTTTTCATCCAATTTTCAATCTAGTCCTTTTCCTTTTTCCGTTAGTCAATTATCATTAATTATATAACGGTCGTTAATTGTTTTGTGTATTTAATAATTAAATATAACCTTTTATAAATAAGTATTAAGCATTTACTCTTTACACGGAAAGTGTGTAATCCCATAATTTCGAGTTCGATCCTAACACACATCTACTAATTTATGTCCATAAGACTAACTCATGTGACTAGTCATAGCGCACTAATGTATCAAAATTTTTAGTGTTTAAACATCAACTTGACAATATAAAAGAAGTAGAATTCAACCGGCTCTTGTGTTGAGCTTCACAACACATTACTCGACGACAAGCTATCTACTAAATTATATAGACACGACATACTTTAATTTTTATTATAAAATTTAGTGAGAACCCGCCACTATAATTAGTGTTTATTTTAAAATTAGTTGTTTACCAGCATATAACGACGAAAGTTTAAAAAGACGAATAATAACACCTACAAAATTATTATTATTGTTAAGTATTCTGCGAAGGAAATGACTCCTCATTTTCTCAAAATAAATAAATAAATAAATATATCAACTAAAGTTTTGATGGGAAAGGTTAGGTAAAAAATATGGGTATAATTTTAAAAACAACATTTAATTATTCTTATTTCTCGTAAGATAAACGCAGAAGTACTAAAAATATACGCATACAAAAAAAGAAATAAAAAAACTTGTTTCGCTAACAACATTTGATATTTGTAAACAACTTGTTAAATTGTTTAATGCTCATAGATCATCCGAGTTTAAACCAAGTCTAAACACGCAAATTCAAAGTTGTAAGAGCATCCTCAACTTCAACTCAATGCAAATGCAATTAGGCTAATCGGCAAGGAGGGTGAACTCCTCATCGTAAGTTCCATCTCATTCGTGAGTTCCTTGTCCTCATTCCCTTCTTACGTGCCAACTTGTGTTCCCAAAGCAATATAAGGTGAACGGCTCAACTTGCAATTTTGAAAAAGAAACAGGCCTCACTAAAATGTTTTATAATTTTTTATTTGGTTTGTGAGTGCGTGTGAGGTATTTAGTGTGTTATATTTTTATAAATTGAGTAATTTAATGAAAGATAAGGTTAAGGTGACTTTGATCGCAAAAAGGTGAATGGGAGTGAGAGAAAGTGAGATGAGAGAGAAAGCTGAGGTGGCGCTGAGGTGTAAAGTGAACTTGGTGTTGCCTTGCCATCCAGCCTTTGATGTCAACATTCTATAACTCCATGTGTGACATGTTTCTAGCATTAGGGCGGAGGGTGTGGTCATGAGTTTTCTCTCGTCACATTAGTTTTTTCTGTCTCCAAAGCATTTTTTTCAACTTTCCTTCAACAATTGTAACACCTTCTCTCTTTCATTATTTTTTTTTTCTATTTTTATCATTTAAAAATACCTCAAACACATATCCCAACAACATACACACTTACAAAAATTAAATCAAAAAATAATTTCTCTCTCTTGAGGTGTGTGTAATTACCTTCGGGACCAACTCCCGTAGATGAATATTTTTGACTTTTGCCGCCTGGTTTTGTGTGGGTAAATTAATGTTACTTCAAGGGAAACAAACTTCTTTGCATCTTTTCCAGTACCACACCCATCACACGTAATGTATACGTATGGTTGGGAACTTACCGTTGGAAAAATAGTTTTGCAAAATAATTTTTTGCATATCTTGGACACTATTTAATACATGTATATGTTATATATATTTATATTTCTTGGTAGCTTTGCTTTCTTCTTGACGAGAGCTTCGCAACGAGCTAAAGAGTGTCCAAAATATAGTTAATATGAATGAGATATCGTGTCTCAAAGTGAGGCACGTGAAACACAAAACTTTGGAAAAACAACACATCCCACATCGCCTAAAAAAGGAAGTGGGAAGTGGTTTATACGGAAGTCTTGGTATTTGCTATCAAAATCTTTTAGTTGGTTTTGCTCCTACACCCACGCGCACACAGGAGGGTTGGAGATTTCGTGATTTCGGGCCAAAATGGGTTCAAGCTTGAACTCATGCGAGCCCGCTGACCGCTGGACACTAATGCAACTCAAGCCTCGTGATACGTGTGTATCTTTTGTTGAAGATTCGAGTTTCCTTTTTCCGTAATTGTCTCAAATCTATTTTAGGAATACATTTAAACTTATCAAACAAGTTTACAGAAATCGGTTTGTGTTTTAAAGGATACGCAAATCAGTTTTGTGTATTAAAAAGATTTGCGAATCTTTTCTATAAATAACAGATTTGTTTTTATATGACAGATATATTTTTTAGAGGACAAGATTAGTCTTCGCTATAAATAAAGCCATATGTCTCATTCGTTTTTCACAGAACAAAAAAACGCATCTCTGTAGCAGACGATTTCCAACAGTCTTTCGATCAGAAACACGCTTCGCTTCAGTGATCTTTCAAGCTAGTTGTCAAGTCCGCCTGTGCAACAGTTTTGGACGTTGTACCCTGGAAACAGACGGCGAATTTTTTTTAAGGGAATCGTGTTAAACACGAGCCTCGACCAGCCTTTACTGCTTTCTTTCATTTAATCGTTCTTAGAGTCTGTCTTCTACTTCTACCCCTTTATGTCTGTATTTAATTTTCTGTCATTTGCTTTCCGTTAATTATTTATTTATTGTAATTTGATTTATTTTAATTAAGTGTACACCGTTTTCCACACTAAGAGTGGGTTTTGGTCGAACAAAATTAAGTTTTTTTTTTTTTTTTTGAGTGATGATTTCTGATATAACAAAGTCGTGATTTTTTAACTTTACCTCCTAACCAATGACGTGAAGATGAAGCCAAAAGGGTAGCATTTGCCTACCTAACGAATTTGGGAGAAATTTCAAGGGTTTTTTTTTCTTCTTCTTTTTTTAACATTATTTCAAGTGTTAGATATCAACTTTACAATTAAAAAAAGGTGTGGAATTAATATTTTTTAATTATTAGGCCCACAAATGAATTGTCATAGGCTCATAGCGCATTAATGCATCAAAATTTAGTGCTAAACAACAACTTAACATATAAAATAATTACTAGAAATCAAGTAATAATTGTAGGATATTGACCTATTCAATTTTAACCGCATCAGCTTAAAACCAAATCACATATACCCCAGATTTGAAGCAATAATTGCATATAAAATAAGTAGAAATCAAGCAATAATCGTAATGAACCACATAAACTAAAAACAAAATTACATATGGCCCATCTTTGAAGCAATAATTCCAGGGTATTGAACAATTCATCACAAAACTTAATCCGTTTTGTTTTTTAGAAAGAAATTTCACTCAAACTTCATTGATAGGGTATCATTGTTAGTGGGCTAAGATAAGATGATAAAGATTTAAAATATATGTTTTTAGAGGGTCATTTAAGATCTAAATCGTTACATTTTATATCCGTTACTACTTAAAATCGTTTTCTCTCACATTTTAGGTCTTTTAGAAGCAAGTTGCTGGAATCAAGCATATTTAAACGAAAAGGAGTGAAAACATGAAGAAAACGACAAAGTCAATTACAAGGCTGTTTCACAAGCCTGATGGCGTCTCAACTCAAAGGGCGACGCCGTCGCTCACAAAGTTTTCTAAAAAGTCTCAAGCGATGGCTCAGGTCATATTTTGGTCTTAACACCTGACGGCGTCATGCCTAAACTCAGAAGGGCGTCGCCCTTACTTTCTTTACTAGACGACCAAGATCCTTCCCAGACGGCGTCCCTAAGCAAGCCAGACGGGGTCACTATTTCTCACCTAACTCCGTCCCAACGATGACTTGTCCAATCTATCACCATGTTTCATCTATGTTCAATTGTTTGTTTGTGTTCTTACTTATCTACCATGCTTAACTAAATTAATTAAGTGTTTGCTTAGATCCAATAAAACCTAGTTGTTGATTATTATTAGGTTGTCTCTTGTTTTAATTGGTAGACGTCAGAGTAAGGAAAACTGACTTCTTCTTTAATTGTTGCGAGCTTGAATGTCCTAAATAGCAAAAACCTTAAGAGTGCACTTAGGCCATCGTTGTGTTTATTGCATGAGTTGTAGCTTAAGGATAATAGAGTATTCGAGGGAGATACTTCGGTACTTAGCGATCCCGGATATTCTAGAGGAGAGTTACGATTCGTAGAATTAGGGAATTAGGCACCCCCTATGACTAACACGTAATACAACGCACCAATTAGAATGAGGATGTGACAATTCAACCGACTAATAAAAGATAACTACGGAGTAAGAAAATCTAAGTAAACATGTTTTTAATTATTATAAGAAACACACTCATACAATCCATAGCTCTTTTCCTTTTTAGTAGTTTAGTTAGTTTTTAGTTTAAATTGTTAAGTAGTTTAATTGGTAGAATTACCAACCCCCACTCTTCAAACCCCGAGATTTTACTTGCTTTCATAAAAAATATAAAAAGATAAAAAAAATATTCCTCATCTCACATTTTCGTCATACATCTCTACTAGCATCTCTATTCCCCTAGAGAACGATCAACCCCCTGGGATTGTCCATACTACAATGTAATGATTATGTACACTGCCTAGTAGGTTGTAAAGCTTGCTCGTTGAAAAGGAAGTCTTTCGACCCCGAACTCACGCATCATAAGTAAACTAATTACACGCTCGAATCAAGCCTAAACAACAACAATTCGCAAGTCAATCTTGATGAAAACTACGTTAACCCAGGCTGAGCAAGGCATGGTACAGACTCTCATGCTACATAGTACATGCACAAAGAGAAAAATTGTTCCAACAGTCGCTAATGGTTAAGACGTATGAGTCTGACATATTAAAGTGAGAAACACGCGAGCAACAAAATAGGAGACCAGAGCACTCTCTTGTATGAGTGAAAGGATGCATGACACTTGTCCTCCTTGTCTGCTCTCGGATGATCGACACCTCGCTTTCTAGTAGCCGTTGATCATCCACAAAGGGTTTATCTCTAAACCATACAAGCTTTTTATATAAAAATAGAGCCACACACACAACTTCAAAACTTTCATACATTTGGGAAAAATACTACCTCACAGTAGTAAAGTATGGTCTTTGTTTAAGTCTCACTCGAGCTTATTGATCATTATCAATCTCTTCGGGTCCTTACCGTTCTACACGGGAAATAAAACAACAAAACCATTCTCATCCCATCTTTAAACCGATTTACATATCATAGTAAACACGACGCCATCCGTGCGCACATGCTACAAAGTAGTCGCAAATATTTCACAATATTTCACCTATTTTCACTCATTTCTCACTCAAAATCCAGAAAATTCTTTCTTCTGGCACAAACATATCGGGTTAACAACCCCTCAAATTTCGGACATAACCGATGACCACCTCAAGCCCACTCAGGTGGGCGACGTCACTTTCGCAGAGGAGGGCCGACAAACACTCGAGAATGAGGAAAACCAGTCAATAAGAAGCCTCACATAAAGACCACCAAAAGAGGTGCATGCAACGAATGACCATGTCAATCTGCATACAACTCTTTTTCCAGAGGGACTCACAGGATCCCATGATGAACCTCGAGCTCTCATACCGAGTCCTCAAGCCAGACTTGCTTAAGAAAACAGAGGTCAGGGTAGCTCGAAGGGAACCAAGGTACAATCATGGGTAGACGACTTCACTACACCGATATCTAGCAACATACAAGGTCCTTGGAGACAACTAGGAGAAGGTTTG
The DNA here is from genome assembly GCA_022545495.1 of Chrysanthemum lavandulifolium. Classification (NCBI taxonomy): domain Eukaryota; kingdom Viridiplantae; phylum Streptophyta; class Magnoliopsida; order Asterales; family Asteraceae; genus Chrysanthemum; species Chrysanthemum lavandulifolium. The sequence goes on from CM040241.1 coordinate 7,439,980, forward strand.
CACAATATCCAGGTTACGCCAACTGTATCAGCCTACCTGGAACAACTCAAAGAGGAAATAAGGGTGGATAGTTCTCAGGCAAACGCAATTCATCCTACTTATTCTTTCCCACATAACAATACACCCAGCAATCAGGGTACCCCACCACCTAATACAAACTCCCAGGTTAACAAAACTATGAGCCTAACCCAACGCGAAACCCTGGTATCCATACTTAGTGCATCCCCTCGGAGCAACACAACCCCTACACCATTCCCAGGTCAGAAACCTACCGAGTGGGAAAACCTAGTTAGACTACTCACTAAAGCGCTTTCTGGAGCAAAAGATAAACACCACTCTGGGTCATCCATGCCTGATCACTTGGAATCCATACCAATACACAGGGATCAATTTATTCGCTGGATATCTGACTATGAACTCCCTTATGACCTAGTTATGCCCAGGAGCATAGGCATTTACAAAGGTATAGGCGACCCTAATTCTCATGTGTTGGTGTTTGAAGGAGCAATAAAAACATGCGCCTAGAACGACCCGATCCTGTCATATGTTTCAACAAATCATCCCCGAATTGGCAGTAGCCTGGTTCAAAAGTCAAGCCAAAAATAGCATCTCAGGGTGGCAAGACCTGAAGGACAAATTCTCCAACTTTCAACGAATACGAAACTATACATGCAACTTAATCAACCTTCAGTTACTAAGACAAGGCCATAGTAAAATGTTTGAAGACTTCACCGAGCAATTCATCAATGAAACCATGAAAATCCCAGGCCTTGGCGATCAACAGTTGACTGAAGCCTTCATCTATGGAATGACTAAGGGACAATTCTCAAAGGAGCTTGGCCGCAGGCCAACTGCAACATGGAAGGAATGCATAGAACTGGCGAGGGAATTCATCTAAGGAAAGAAGTTAAAAGCTAAGTGGCGAAATGAAGAAGAAGCTTCCAAAGGAAATCACAACGACATTGGCAAGCAACATCATGACAATCGATCCAGGCCAAAGTTAGGTCACCCTAGAAGGGAGAGAGACATAAGCGACACAAGGAACACTAAGTGTATCGACACAAGGAACAATATCACTAGCACCTTTTCAAAGATGCCAACATAAATCCTTATGATCGAGAGAGTCTCAGATAATTGGAGCAGGCCATGTCCACTCCAAGGTGGCATCAGAAAAGAAGATATATTGTTTAGAAGGATTTTCAATGACCACGGTCATGACACAAACTCTTGTAGGGAACTCAAGAAAGAAATTGAGAAAGAAATCACTAACGCTCAGTTCTCGAGTTAAAATGGAAGAGGAAAGTAAAGGAAATGGAAAGTTTTTTGTGTTCTTGAGTCTTTTTTAAAGGAGGAAATGGAAATAGAAATGAAATAGGGAGGAAGATTTGTTAAATAAATCTTCTTCCCACTTTTGGAAGGAAAGGGAAAGGAAATGGAACCGTATGTTGTTTAAAGACTAATATACCTTTTTTAAAATATTTGACATTAACAATTAAAGGGCATATATGTAATTTAACCAAGTTATTTTCCTTTTCTTCTCACTCAGAACATGATTATGATTACTTTCCTTTTCCTTTCCTCTGTCTCAAGAACATAACAACAAACACTTACTTTCTTTTCCCTTTCTTATTCTTTTCCATTTCCTTTCCCTAAAAACTCGAGAACTGAGCGTAAGGGAAAGCTGTATCACTTGCTCTCAATAGTAAAGAAAGCAACTACTGTTGGTCTTGAGGAACTAGTGGGCCATATATGCATGATACTATCTGCCCAACCTAAGAATTACAAAGGTAGATACGCTATGACAAGCTAGAAACAAGTCCATTTGCGAAACATTCCAGCGGATACTTTCATTCCATCATCCAACCTATTCATCATATTGACAATGATGCGTTGTATCCTGTTTTAGATTTATAAACTAAGAATTACTAAGGACTAACACACTCTAACGAGTAGTGTACTTGATCGCCGGCAGTATAACCTAGGTAAATCCGAGTGTCGTTCCCAAGAGTTGTAGGTCTAGTGAATATGATGTTAATTTGTTTTAGACATTTAAAAGCGATTATTGTAAAAACTAAATTGTAAGCTAAAATAATTAAAGTGATTAAAAGCAATCAGAATAAGAGGTGTTGCTTCCCTGATATAATGTTATTACTTTTGGTTCAATGTTTACTTACCTAATTGTCTAAAGGAATCTAGAGTCGATAGGTTCGATTGGTCCTCGAATCTTAGCTTATGATCCCTGAGTAGAAGGAACATGCGAAGGGAATTAATCGGTACTCAATTCACATTCCTTAAATCCTCCAACTTATTTAACAGATGTGTTCTAGTTAAAACTACTTAAAAACTGTTGGGAATTAAGTCTTAATATGTTTGTATTGCAAAGCCAAGTTCAGGATTACACTGCCAGTACTAGCTTGAGCTAGTACTGCTAGAGTAAAGTTAGTACTGCCAATACTAACTTAAATCTTCTGAAGGAACTTTGTACTGCTACATGAAGATTACTACTAGAGTGATAACGACGTGTGAAGTGATATGTATCAAGATATTCAGTGTATATTCTATATATTTAGGAAGATACGTATATTCTAAATTGTTATAAGATTTGTAGTTATCTTGTAAAGGACTCCTCAGTGTATAAAAAAAGATCCTAGGTTATGATGTTTGATACGTGTTTATAGAGTTTTTCATAGCTTCAAGGTTGTAAACCCTAGTACTAAGCAGAGTACTCGTATAATTAAGATTAATCATATTGGATCTTTTGGTGATATCATTGTTCATACTTTGCATTGTGTTGTTTACATTCTTCTAAGTATTCAAGAGTAGATTCCGCATACTCTTTAGTATTAACAAAGTTTCTAACTTAGTTATCTTGGATTTATCCAAAGTAACTTAATCTTTACAAGCTAAATAATCGATCTTAAGTTGGGATCAAAAAGTGGTATCAGAGCTTGTGTTCTGAAACTTTGATCTAGAAGAAACCAAAAGGAAGAACTTTTTACTCACCAAGAAGAGATGGATCTGGAAACTGCACAACCCACTACTATTGCTAAGTTTCCCATTCTAAAGTAGGGTAACTATGACATATACAGGCTTAGGATATAGCAATACTTTCAGGTGCAAGACTATGCTTTATGTGATTATCATAGAGAATGGCAACTCCTTCAAGCCAGTACCTAAAACATAGACTGCTGATGGTGTCACATCTACAATAATACTAGGTCCAGTGACTGCTAAAGAAAAGATCCAAAAGAAGAACAATGTGAAGGCCAGAAGCATGCTACTGATGGTCCTTCCGAATGAGCATCTGATGACTTTTAATCAATACAAGGATGCTAAGAACTTGTTTGTTGCTATACAAAAGGTTTGGTGGTAATAAATCCACTAGAAAAACTCAGAAGACTCTACTGAAGCAAATGTATGAGAACTTCAATGCTCCAATTGCAGAGTCTCTTGACTCTATCTTTAAAAAGCTTCAGAAGATTGTTATTTAGTTGGCTATCCTAGGTGAGAACATCTCAAAAGAAGATCTCAATATGAATTTTTTAAGAATTCTACCTTCTGAGTGGAATACTCGTGTGGTGGTCTGGAGGAATAAGCCTGACCTATAAACAATGATCTCTACAACAATTTCAAGATTGTTGAATAGGAGGTTAAGAGAACTACTAGCTTAAGCTCAAACTCAAGTTCTCAAAACATGGCTTTTATGTCATCTCCTAGCACTAGCAGTACTGATGATGTTAACATTGTGTCAATACTGCTAGCACTCCACTTGGTACGGCTAGCACTCATGTTAGTACTGCTAGTTTCCGGACGAAAAACATTGTGGAAAACTAGAAAGGGGGTTGAATAGTTTTACCAATTAAAACTCGTTTTTAACTATTTAGATCGACTATGTAAATCTATTTGGATGTGGGTTGGATGTTGATAAACAAACATATAGAAATATAAATATGTAATGAAAAGATAAAGAGCAAGAAGCACAAAACCACAACGCGAGTATTTATAATGGTTCGGCTACAAGGACACCTTCCTTGCCCTACTCCACTCCCCGAGTCACCTACTCAAGAGTTTGTAATCACTACACAACGCCGACTCCTTATGGTGGAGAAACCTTCACAACGTCGCCTACACTTTATCCGGTACAAGGCTAGATACCGGGTCCCTTTCACCAAGGAGAACCAATCCTATCACAACGTCGCATACCCTTTATCCGGTACTAGGCTAGATACCAAGTTCCATTACAATGGAGGAACTACTACCCAACACTACACCAATCACCTAACCCCAAAGGAGATCTACTACTTATAATATCAACAAGGATAACAATATCCTTTGACCCAATACTAATCTATCTTGTACATCGAATCACACCATATCGAATGTACATCTTAGACACCTTTCACTAATGCCTTCGACTAGATCTTCAAGACACCCTTCACTAATGTCTTGTGACTTGACTTCTAGGCAACCTTCACTAATGCCTACAATACGGACGATCGACACCCTTCACTAATGTCTTTGTCTTGACACTTGAGACATCTTTCAATAATGTCTTCAACACTACACTTCTTAGAGAAAGAACCATCAACAAGATAACTTCGGTAGTCTTGATGATAAGGAAGCATGGCAACTCATGGACTTGAGCTTGCTTGACTTCAAAGGTGGTGATCTCGCCTTTAAAAGGAACCTATAGAATCACACAAAAACAAAACTACATACATAGATCACTTGGATCTGGGGTTAGAGAGTTTTTAACTCAGGGAGAAAGTATGTGAGAAAGGGGTAAGGAACAATGAATAAATGGCTCACTATTTATAGAGAGAAAATGTCTACTGTTCCACGGATCTTGTTGGATCGATATACTTTAATCAAACTAACTTAACTAGCTTGTTAAGGTTTAATAACCTCGGATAAATCCTAAGTTATTAACAAAGAAACACCGAACAATCTTTATTAAGCACGCGGAATTTACTTAACAAAGCTAAGAAGAAAACTTTATTAACAAACTCTAAATCGCTTATTATGCGATACTCTAATACAACTCTAAGATATTCGAACTCTTCTCTAAACTCTTAATTGTAAACTCTAAAACTCTTTTTCTCGAAATCGCACTCTAATGCCAATCTAGGAGTCCTTTTATAGGCTCAAGGATATCCTAGTCGGTTTACAATTGATAACCTTGTACGACAAGTAATCTAAACATGGAATACAATACTTTCCATAAACGAATATAACAGCTTGTTTAAACTAGCAAGATTTTGATTTCATCTTGCAAGATTTTGACTCGTCTTTAGCAAGACTTTGACTCTTTGACATCTTCCAAGATTTTGCATTTTTATAGTACCTTCATATCTTCAAGACTTTGATATCTTCAGTACTTTCATATCCCAACAGATCTCACGAATCACTCCCTCAAGAGATCCGTGTAGTGTAAAGCTAGGGATCCGTAGGAAGCTCCTCTTTGCCCATGGGTATTTTGATTATGGGTTATGGGTTGATCCATGGGTATGTTATTTGATACAATGTACCTAATGGGTGCAATGCACCTAGTCAAATGGGTATGGGTCAATACCATGGGTTGTAGTTTTTACCCATTTATAATACATACTAGTTATGTATATATTTGCCCAAATATGTAAACACTAGTTGTTGTACATATGTATTACTAAATCATAAAATCACTTATACTTGTTTTAGTGTTTTATGTCAAAACGTAAGTGTGTTAGAAAACTATTGGCTCAAACTATTTACCTATTTTTTTTTTTTCGTTAAAATAATTTTACGTTTGTTATTGACAAAACATTAGACGATCGTAAAATATAAATAAATGTCTTTACGGCTTATTTGTATTAACAATCTCCCCCTTTTTGTTGATGACAAAACATAGAATTATTTTAAGGAAAAGCTAAAATTCGTAAACGTTTGAATTTGTAGTTTTTACTTTCTTCTCTCCCTTTTTGTCGAAACAAAAAGAGCTACGAAAGTAAACTAACACATTGTTTTAAGAAAAACATGTGAGAAAAGAAAAAGAAAAATAATAGAAAGAAAATAACGGAAAAAGATCTCGTTTTAACTCCCCCTTGACGAGTCCATCCCTATGTGAGGGCGTCAAGAAAATTAATACTAATCTAGTTTATTTGCAACTAAGTTTGCAAAAGATTTCGCTATGTGACGAATATGCTCCCCTGATGATTGCAACTTTGCAAAGGGACGCCATGAAATGTAATCCTAATATTGCAAGTGATTTTGCAATGTATTGCTTTGACACAAAGCTCCCCCTAGCTTTATGGTGTCAAAGTCTTCATGTGTAAATTGAATAACTACAAAACAAAGGTTAGAAAGCAAGTAGAAAGCAAATATGATTCAAGTTAGTAGAAAAAACAGTTTTATGTTGCACGAATCCCAGGTTCCCTCCTTGGGGGGATCCGTCTGGCTGATGACTAAATTCAGCAATGGTGATATAATAAATAATGTTAACATCAAAGTGAAATATGTATTATACAACATAATCATATACTCAGAAATATAGCAAGTGTCATGTAATTTCATTTAATATAACTAGAGATATGATATACATGACTCTAAAAACTAAGAAGATGAACGATTCATGACTTGGAATTACTAGACTTATCTAAGTAACGCTTGATACTAGGACACCACTAAAGTCCTCTAGCTCAAGCTTGTTTAGGTTTAATCTCGTCGAAACATTCAAGGAGGTGATAGAACATGAAACGTTGATCTTCCCGTACTTCATGTATCAAACTTTCAACTTGTTGACAATGATAACAATCTTTGTCATGGGTAGGTAGTGGTGGTGGAAGAAAGGAAATTGCTTGATGCGAAGGATCAAGTGAAGCGGGTTGAGGAGCCTCAAACGAAGGAGGGATTGGTGGTGGCGCATTTGAAGATGGCTCGACCAAGAATGAAAGTGGTGGTAGAGAAGTGTCAACTTAAATATGGTCGGGTGGTTGCCTTTGATAATTTCTCATAATCCAAATGGGATTATTTGATGGTGATGGCGAAAAGGAAGCCGGAGCTAGTGTTGACTCAACACCTGATTTTGTACCATTATTTTTCCTAACGAGGAGAATGTTGCGGTGGAGGAGGATGAGGCGGCCTAGAGGCAAATCCTCTAAATTGTAGAGGTGGTGATGATAGTGAGTTGTGAATGAGATAGCTCTAGGAACCAATGGTGATGGTTTAGTGGAGATGGGATTGTTTGGCTTAGGAGGTATGGTGGTGTTTGGCATAGGTAGTTTTGTGGGTAGTATCCTTTTAGGGATTAGTTTGATTGGTGGAGGAGAAATCCTTGCATTTGTGGACTTGACCGGAGATGATTCGGTTGAAGAGATTTCGTGTACAACACGAGCAATTTTCTTGGGTGGTTCTTTGGTTGATGAGTTACCACTTGGAGCTTTCCTCATGATGAGATGATTTCAAGAGGTTTGTAAATATTTGATATGTGCCTTTTTACACATATCTTTTCGTTCATTTTTCGAGTCAAAACGACCAAAAACACCTAAAACCAATCAAATAATGTCACAAATATCTTTGGAGTGTGTTTTTGCGTGTTTCAGGTACAAATGGATGAAAACAGACGAAAAACGAGCATAATATTCAGAATTGACAGAAAATACCCCTCAAGTTTCACAAATTGGCAAGATTAGTCCTTGGTTTATTTGGGAGTGACAAGAATGACCTTTTAAATACTTTTCAGAAACTACACAAATAACCTTGGAAAATCAGATTTGGCACAATTAGTCCCTAAGCTACTCATTTGGGTGCAAATTTAATCCTAATATCCAAATCCATTAACAACCAACACCAATTAGGCCCAATCCCCTACCTGATCCAGTCCAACCCGCCTATTCACCCAAGTCAAACCAAACCAAACCCGGTCAACAAATAAACAAACCCCCCTTCGTCTTCCTGTTTTCCCGCCTAAACCCACACGCACGCCAGACACAAACCAAACACAAGCATAAACAATTACCCACTTTCCCTGTCAGATTCCTAAAAACCCTCACCATGTTACCCACTCGCCTTTTCCAAATAAGAAAAGAAAAAAATAAAAAAGAAAAGAAAAGAAGAAGAAAGTGATGAGATGACAGAGAAGGCACGCGTGTTTATCTTGCACATGGGATAGATAAGAGAGAAGCTGAGAAGAGAAGAGAAAGACCATGGAGTTGCAGTATAAGTAGAGCTCTTGTAGCCATTGACCAGGAGTCAAGTTTTTAGTAGTTAGTTGTTTTCCTTTTTTTTTTAGTTAAAATTTAGTTTCAATTTAGTTTTCAATTCCAGTCCAGAGTTTTTAACTCAGGGTCCAATTTCTTCTATTGCCATTTATGTTTCCTGTAACTTTTAAGTTTCAATGCAATTTGTTTTTTTTTTAGTTTTAAATTCCAGTTTATTTAAGTTTATGCAATTTTCTTTGTACCGTAGTGTTTTGAATTCTATGATAGTTTACATGTTACTCTGGTTCCAAACCGTTAGAAATTGTCTAAAAGGGTTGTTTGGAACAACTCGTTTGTTGGGTCAAGCCCCACTGCTTTGACCCATTTTGACTCAAGAATAGTGTTCAAGCCGCTTATGAGTATCACAAAGACCACACAAGCATTTGCAGCCCTTATTTTAGCTTCTCATAAGCTCTTTTTGAGCTGGGCAAGTGGGGCAAAAGGAAGTCAGTTGGATCGACTTCATGGTCCTAGAAGCTCATAAGTCGCTTTCACCGCAGCCTTATTCAAATTAGCTCAAAACAATCACCCGAGGTTGTTCCTATCCCGCAAAGACAAGAGAACTATTCGTGAGTTTCCATTTGATTTTTCTTGTTTCCTTCACTTATTTTGAATCATATTGCTTATAAGGTTGTGGTTTAGTTTAGTTGGTTATTAAATAGTACTCATTTTAGCATTTCAGCGCTCATTTGGTGATTTGAATGTTTGAGTTCCCATGTCTTAGCTAGCTTAGAATTTCTCTAAAACTGTTTATGTTCCCCCCTAGTTTAGCTTAAGATAATGCCTACTGCTTATTCCATTAGTTCAAATTTTTCTTTTGTGTTCTGTGTTCGTTGAGCTTATTGTGGACGTTCAGTTGCGTGATAGCTTATTACTGTGGTTACATTTTTTTTATTCTTATTCGGTGCTTATAAAGTAGTTAAAGGGGTGTTTGTTTGGGATTGTTTTCTGTCAGCTGTGGGAGAATAAGCAATTATATCGCTTATTCAGGTGTCTTAGTGAGAAAAGCTTTTGCGAAATTTGCTTATGTTAAACTCATCTTTGAATCCCAAAAAGCAAAATTGAAAAAAAAAAAATGTTTTGTAAAAAACTGACATGGGTGGGACTCGAACCCACGCCACACAGCTCACAACACAACACTCTTACCACTGCGCCCTTGGGTCTTGTCTCGTTTAATCTTGCACAAACAAATCATTTATAGAGACTTAGGCAGATTTGCTTATAAGCCATTCTTGGCTTATTTCGTGCTTATTTAACAAAGCACCACCACGTTTTTTCATTTTTCCTAGGACCAGTATCATCCAAAGTAGTTTTCATGATTTTTTCGTATTTTTCCAAGTTAGTTTAGTATTTTTAATAATTAAATTAGTGTTTAGCCGTTTTTAATTCGTAATAAATAAATAAAAAGTCAAAAAAATATTCCGCTTTTTCCTAAAATTCTTTTTAGTCATGTAGGACGTAGGAAAATTAGTTTCGTATTCGTAGGACTTAATTTGCATCATTTTCACGTTTATAGCTCGGGTCGCATTTCCGTTTTTACTTTTTTACGTTTTATCACTCTAGGATGTAATTTAGCTTCGCTTTATTATTTCTTTAGCTTAGTCGTAGTTTATTTAGTATTTTATTTGTTTTATATACTTTATTTCCATTTCATTTCTGTTCTTTAATTCGTAGTGTAATGAAAACAAACAAAAATCATCTTTATTTTCATTAACAACACTAATCACAAAATGTTTACCATGATTCCATTCATCCTTCGTTGGGACAACGAACACGGGAAATTACTTTCCCGTTCTCATATACTAAAACGACCGTGTCTAAATGACATCGTCAAAAATGGCGCCGCTGCCGGGGAAGGTATGAAGTGAATTTGGTTTTCGTTTTGTGATTCTTGTTGTTGTAAATAAAAAAAAAAAAAAAAAAAAAAAAAAAAAATATGTTCTTTTTTAAATAAATAAATGCTTATGTCTTGAAACTCAATTGTGCTTTGAATACTGTGTTGACTGTCATTTTACATAATCATTGATAATCATAGGTCTCGACTATTTGACAACTAGTTTAGACTAAAAAAGGTTTAATTTGACACTTTAAATCCTCTTGATTTGATATGATTTGTTTATGCAGTGGTATGGTAGGAGAAGCGCAGTTTTGTAACATTTAAGGGTTGTTTGGATCTATGGGTAAATCTGAGTTATTAACTGTTATGAGTGTTGTCATTTTTTTTGATTTAGACTCATTATAGCCTAAGAAACTTAGATGCACCTTAATCAAAGAGTTTAGCATGGTAGATAGTCGAATTGACACTTGACTGTCTCATTATGAGAATTTTGAGATTGGTAGAACCTAGAATCCTGCATATGTATTTTCCTTTTGTTAAAAAAAAAAAAATTTGAAAAATATAATCAGAAAACTCTAAAAATAAAAAGGAGAATAAATGTTGTGTTTCTACACTTGGTTAGTAGTATTATCTTTTACGCTCAAGGATTCGCATAATAGTCGGACTTTGAATATTGAGGACAATATTCATTTCTAAGTGGGGAAATTTCGCTAATTTTATCATTTATTTACATTCTAATGCCATATTTACCCGCTTTGGACCAAATTTTTTTTTTTACGATAAACACAACAAATGGTAATCAGTCCACCATGTCTAACCCACATAAGGACTGGCTAATCCTGGAGCAAACGGCTCTAGGTAAAGATATCTCAAATCCGTTTACGGCTTGCAATTTGCCCAAAATTGTATGGTATTCGACTCACCATATCTTTAATTAGTAAAGAGTTGGCTAGCCCACAAGGTTATGGCTTGTGGTAAAGGCAGTTGGAAAACCATAATTGGTAATCAACTCACCAAGATATTTTATCTAAGAGTTGGCTAGTCCGTATAAACGGCTTTTGGTAAAGACTAAACAAACTGCTGGAAGTCGGTGATTTGCTCAAAATCATATGGTTATTAATGTACCATGGTTCTTGAACCAAACATTAGCTACTCCAAAGTAGTAATGGCTATTGGTAAAGAGAATTAAATCCATTAAGTTTTTCATAGAAGATTGCTAGGGACTAGCAATTGTTTAAGTGGGATTTGATACGCCTTTTACACATATCTTTTCGTTCATTTTTCGAGTCAAAACGACCAAAAACACCTAAAACCAATCAAATAATGTCACAAATATCTTTGGAGTGTGTTTTTGCGTGTTTCAGGTACAAATGGATGAAAACAGACGAAAAACGAGCATAATATTCAGAATTGATAGAAAATACCCCTCAAGTTTCACAAATTGGCAAGATTAGTCCTTGGTTTATTTGGGAGTGACAAGAATGACCTTTAAATACTTTTCGTAAACTACACAATAACCTTGGAAAATCGACGGCACAATTAGTCCCTAAGCTACCATTTGGTGCAAATTTAATCCTAATATCCAAATCCATTAACAACCAACACCAATTAGGGCCCAATCCTACCCGATCCATCCAACCCGCCTATTCACCCAAGTCAAACCAAACCAAACCCGTCAACAAATAAACAAACCCCTTCGCCTTCCCTGTTTTCCGCTTAAACCCACACGCACGCCAGACACAAACCAAACACAAGCATAAACAATTACCCACTTTCCCTGTCAGATTCCTAAAAACCCTCACCATGTTACCCACTCGCCTTTTCCAGCGAAGAAAAAGAAAAAAAATAATAAAAAGAAAAGAAAAAGAAGAAGAAAGTGACAGAGATGACAGAGAAGGCACGCGTGTTTATCTTGCACATGGGACAGATAAGAGAGAAGCTGAGAAGAGAAGAGAAAGACCATGGAGTTGCAGTATAAGTAGAGCTCTTGTAGCCATTGACCAGGAGTCAAGTTTTTAGTAGTTAGTTGTTTTCCTTTTTTTTAGTTAAAATTTAGTTTCAATTTAGTTTTCAATTCCACCCGTAGTTTTAACTGTGGTCCAATTCTTCTATTGCCATTTATGTTTCAGAACTTTAAGTTTCAATGCAATTTGTTTTTTTTTAGTTTTAAATTCCAGTTTATTTAAGTTTATGCAATTTTCTTTGTACCGTAGTGTTTTGAATTCTATGATAGTTTACATGTTACTCTGGTTCCAAAACTGTTAGAAATTCTGTCCTAAAAGGGTTGTTTGGAACAACCTGTTTGTTGGGTCAAGCCCCACGTTTTGACCCATTTTGACTCCAAGAATAGTGTTCAAGCCGTTTATGAGTATCACAGCAGTCTGCACAAGCATTTGCAGCCCCTTATTTTAGCTTCTCATAAGCTCTTTTTGAGCTGGGCAAGTGGGGCAAAAGGAAGTCAGTTGGATCGACTTCATGGTCCTAGAAGCTCATAAGCTGTTTCACGCTGCAGCTTATTCGAAATTAGCTCAAAACAGTCACCCGAGGTTGTTCCTATCCTGCAAGACAGTAGCACTATTCGTGAGTTTCCATTTGATTTTTCTTGTTTCCCTTCAGCTTATTTTGAATCTGTTATTGCTTATAAGGTTAGGGTTTAGTTTAGTTGGTTATTAAATAGTACTCATTTTAGCATTTCAGCGCTCATTTGGTGATTTGAATGTTTGAGTTCCCATGTCTTAGCTAGCTTAGAATTTCTCTAAAACTGTTTATGTTCCCCCCTAGTTTAGCTTAAGATAATGCCTACTGCTTATTCCATTAGTTCAAATTTTTCTTTTGTGTTCTGTGTTCGTTGAGCTTATTGTGGACGTTCAGTTGCGTGATAGCTTATTACTGTGGTTACATTTTTTTTATTCTTATTCGGTGCTTATAAAGTAGTTAAAGGGGTGTTTGTTTGGGATTGTTTTCTGTCAGCTGTGGGAGAATAAGCAGTTTATACTGCTTATTCAGGTGTCTTAGTGAGAAAAGCTTTTGCGAAATTTGCTTATGTTAAACTCATCTTTGAATCCCAAAAAGCAAAATTGAAAAAAAAAAAATGTTTTGTAAAATCGACATGGGTGGACTCAACCCACGCCACACGTACCACAACACAACACTCTTACCACTGCGCCCTTGGGTCTTGTCTCGTTTAATCTTGCACAAACAAATCATTTATAGAGACTTAGGCAGATTTGCTTATAAGCCATTCTTGGCTTATTTCGTGCTTATTTCACAAAGCACCACCACGTTTTTTCATTTTTCCTAGGACCAGTATCATCCAAAGTAGTTTTCATGATTTTTTCGTATTTTTCCAAGTTAGTTTAGTATTTTTAATAATTAAATTAGTGTTTAGCCGTTTTTAATTCGTAATAAATAAATAAAAAGTCAAAAAAATATTCCGCTTTTTCCTAAAATTCTTTTTAGTCATGTAGGACGTAGGAAAATTAGTTTCAGATTCAGAGGGACTTAATTTGCATCATTTTCACGCTTATAGCTCGGGTCGCATTTCGCTTTTACTTTTTACGCTTTATCACCTAGGATGTAATTTAGCTCGCTTTATTATTTCTTTAGCTTAGTCGTAGTTTATTTAGTATTTTATTTGTTTTATATACTTTATTTCCATTTCATTTCTGTTCTTTAATTCGTAGTGTAATGAAAACAAACAAAAATCATCTTTATTTTCATTAACAACACTAATCACAAAATGTTTACCATGATTCCATTCATCCTTCGTTGGGACAACGAACACGGGAAATTACTTTCCCGTTCTCATATACTAAAACGACCGTGTCTAAATGACATCGTCAATATTTCTAAGTGCTGAAAATGAGGATGAAGATGATGACTTTAGGAGTCCTAACAATGTGGTTTATAAATCAAGGGATTTGGCAAGTGCATTCAAGACTTAAACCATTAAAATTCATTGGAATGTGATGATTAACATGCACAAGAGTCAACTTCAGAGTTTTACTGATCTAGGAACTTATTTAAGATGAGATGGAGTGTTTAAGTTAGCAAGATGAGCTTGAAATGATTGTTTTAGCTAGAGTTGACATAAATCTGTCATACAGATCCCACGGTACCCTCCAATGAGGGATCCACCTAGGCTAATCCTAGGGATCCGTCTCTTAGCAGCTAAGGAAAGATAACAATGATGTTTGTAAGGTCTAATTCCTATTTCTTCTTGAGTGTTTCAGTTCATCTAAGTGTCTTAAATGGAGAGGTGCTTAAATACTTAAGGGTAATGAGTGATGTAGCTTAATGATTTCCTTTTATGGAAGAAATTAGAACTTTCATGAGTACCAATGAATGAACAAAGATGACACTAAAGATTATAAGAGTGTCAAATGGAGCTAAATGATCCTAGAGATCAGATAGTGACTTAGGATAATGTTTTGGAGAATATCTTAAAGGCTTTAAGATGGAAAAAATAGAATTTGATCAATTTTGACCAATTTTGAGGTAAGGATGATTATGATCAATTTTCCCATAATTGAAAGATTTCCAAAGCTTGATGTGAGGGATCATGTGAGAAATGATGAGTGAGCTTGAGAGCGGAAAAGTAATGAGTTTAAGTGAAATGATAGATCTACAAGCATCTTGAGTGTGATCTAAGTGATTTATGTGTGAGTACGAAAAATCTACTTAACTTGATAAGGACTCAATTTGCCTTAAGGCACTATGTCTAGCTTAGTGTGAATTGTTCTAAGGACATGTTTGAAATACAATGATTGCAATTGCATTTTCTGTTTACCTGATCCCACGGTTCCCTAAGAGTAGGGATCCGTCTAGCACAAACTTTGGGATCCGTCTATTTGCTAAGCAGAACCTTTACTAAAGGTATACAATGATTTTGACAATGCATTATATTTCAAGGTTAGTTTAAGAGGTTCTAACACTAAGATATCAAATGTAAGATGTTTTATTTCATGAAAGAAATTGGATTACATTGATAAATCATGAATACTAAGGATTGACCCTATTTGAAAGACTACTAAGTTCCTTAAGCATTTTCGCTAGAAGGATCATCAAATGGTTGATGAGTGTTTGCCGATTCAGGAATGAAGAAAGTCTTCATGAGAGATGTGTTTAGAGGTTCCATCATCTTGTTCACAAGTATGTACAACGGACTTTAAAATTGAGGGTGGAAGTACATGATGTTATGATAAAGGCGCGTCAAGAACATTCCATAAAGGATGAGTTTTTCTTGGAGCCTTGAAGATTTACAATTCGCCTAGCGAATAAGTAGGTGAGATTGTATGGTTGTTGTGTTAGCAAACAATACATTATGTGAGCACAACAAGCGGGAAGGATTTCTCGATTTCCTAAGACTCAAACATTTTCTCGTAGGATGAGTGCGAGAGCCTTGTACTCTCTCTGATATCCTTTGTATAGATAATGTTTGGATCGTGAGTAATAGGGTCGAGGTTTGCATATTGTGCGAGTCAAGTCTTGGGAAAGGTATGTGTGAACAATATGGACTATTTTCTTCACGAAAGTTGAAGAGAGAATCAAGAGACCAAGCTTCGTGAAGGCACATTGTCCATGATTTGAATTCGAGACTTTGAGCAAATTGTCCAAGGGTTAAATCTAACTTTTGGTTTTGATCCAAAACCAAAGATATAGAGAACGATCCTCGTTACTAACGAGTTCGACTTGACGGAAGAATTCCAATACAAACCTTAGACATATTTTCTCGTTAATTTTGAGAAGACATTCCAATCCTATGGTTCGAAGGAGGTATTGATACCTACTGTATTGTAGAGGAGTGTCGACAACACGCCCTTCGTGGAAGTGACGGTTTCGAGATTATTGTACCCACGGACATGATTGCCAGTGTGTTGAGCTCAAGGAGATGTTAGGAGTGTAGACGCTAGTGAGTGAAAATCAAACTCATATTCATGCGACATAGCTAAACCTATAGGAAAGAGAAGTTAATAGATTTGACGACACGGTCGAACAATGATTACCTAACGCTTTTACAAGATGTTTATTAACAATGACATTTAACTCACTTAATGTTTGAAATTTTAGTAGAACATTTCTTTTAGGAAGAAAGTGGTTTTTATTTTGCATGAAAAATCATTATCCGTATGATCGGTTCCCACGGTTCCTTCTATCGTGATCCGCTAGTATACCTATAGATCCGTGCATCCGTTGTAATGTACAGTTTTTGATAAAAACATAGTTTTATAGTTTTATACCAAGATATGTGTATTAGCCTACATTTTCTTTTAGCATGCATTAATGGTTTCTAATGTATCACTTAAAAGATACGAAAGATATAAAAAATGCGAGAAACACATTAAGATAATAAACTAGATAAACTAGTAATATTTCATTTCAATGCTAAGAATGATACAAAGGATCGGGTATATAACCCCAATGTAGATTAACAACAAAAAGTATATGTCTCCGTATGAGAACTTCATCATGGGGAACACAAGAGCGATGAGCATTAAGGCGATGAGCACGAGAGCGATGTAAACCATGTTGATGACGAAACTTGGTTTTGGTTTGAGATGAGATGAGATGAAGAGGAAGATGAAGTTTTGAATGAGAGGTAATTTTGAAAGTGGAAGATTTGAAAAGTGGGGATTTGGGAGAGTGGACGACGGAGGGTTTATTTATGGGAAGGAGGAATTTTGAGATTTGTGTTTTGTTTTATTATTAGAAAGATATGATTTTTGGATTAAGTGAAATAAAACACAAGTTTTATATACCACGAATTTTAGACGAAAAAGTAACACGTATGTGGGAAAAGGCTTCCTAATGAAGCTACATGTAATACATGTAGATGCACAAAAGATAATCATATAAATACCTATGTAAGCATACTTATTTATCAAGCTAATGTCATTTAGAGATAAGTAGAAAGTCATCCCTCTAATACACTTAAGAATGTCTTTACAAATGACACAACAAATGTTAGAAGACAATTCCGGCTCCTTTGTGCTTAAGATACCTTCTTAGGGAAGGTATTCTTGTTACCAAGTGATTCCTATGACTTGATAGGTATGAGCTTTAACTAAGCAACATAACAAAGAGGATTAGTGCAATTAAATGAAGAATAAATAATAAGAAAATGTTGTCATCTAATCAACATCCAAACAAAGATTTTAAAAGACATGGTGTTTGTTTTTATGAAAACCTTCTTTGTAGTTTTCAATTAACCATGGATCGATCAAGTTTTAAAGTACAATATACTTTAAGAGACTTGGTAACGAAGCTCGATGCCAATGTGGAAAACTAGAAGGGGGTTGAATAGTTTTACCAATTAAAACTGCTTTTAACTATTTAGATCGACTTATGTCAATCTATTTGGATGTGTGTTGATGTTGATAAACAAACATATAGAACTATAAATATGTAATGAAAAGATAAAGAGCAAGAAGCACAAAACCACAACGCGAGTATTTATAGTGGTTCGCTACAAGGACACCTTCCTTGCCTACTCCACTCCCTCGAGTCACCTACTCGAGAGTTCATAATCACTACACAACACCGACTCCTTACGGTGGAGAAACCTTTACAACATCGCTACACTTTATCCGTACAAGGCTAGATACCGGGTCCTTTTCACCAAGGAGAACCAATCCTATCACAACGTCGCCACCCTTTATCCAAGATTAGGCTAGATACCGAGTTCCATTACAATGGAGGAACTACTACCCAACACTACACCAATCACCTAACCCCAAAGGAGATCTACTCCTTATAATATCAACAAGGATAAAAATATCCTTTGACCCAATACTAATCTATGTTGTACATCAAATCACACCATATCTAATGTACATCTTAGACACCTATCACTAATGCCTTTGACTAGATCTTCAAGATACCCTTCACTAATGTCTTGTGACTTGACTTCTAGGAACCCTTCACTAATGCCTACAATACGGACGATCGACACCCTTCACTAATGTCTTCGTCTTGACACTTGAGACATCTTTCACTAATGTCTTCAACACTACACTTAGAGAAAGAACCATCAACAAGATAACTTCAAGAGTCTTGATGATGAGGAAGCATGGCAACTCATGGACTCGAGCTTGCTTGACTTCAAAGGTGGTGATCTCGCTTTAAGAGGAACCTATTGAATCACACAAAACAAAACTACATACATAGATCACTTGGATCTTGGGTTAGAGAGTTTTAACTCGAGAGAAAGTATGTGAAAAGGGTGAGGAACAATGAAGAAATGGCTCACTATTTATGAGAGAAAATGTTCATCATCTTCCACGGATCCCACGGATCCCTCCCTCAAAGGATACGTCTAGTGTAAAGCTAGGGATCTGTGGGACGCTCCTCTTTGCCCATGGGTATTTTGATTATGGGTTGTGGGTCATGGGTTATGGGTTGATCCATGGGTATTTTATTAAATACAATGTACCTAATGGGTGCAATGCACCTAGTCACATGGGTGTGAGTCAGTACCATGGGTTGTAGTTTTTACACATTTATAATACATACTAGTTATGTATATATTTGCCCAAATATGTAAACACTAGTTGTTGTACATATGTATTACTAAATCATAAAATCACTTATACTTGTTTTAGTGTTTTATGTGAAAACGTAAGTGTGTTTGAAAACTATTGGCTCAAACTATTTACGTATTTTATTTGTTTCGTTAAATTGATTTTAAGTTTGTTATCGACAAAACATTAAAAGATCGTAAAATATAAATAAACGTTTTTACGGCTTATTTGTATTAACAAACATCAAGATACACTGTAATTCGGATTTAATTAATGGTTATATGCAATTTGGTATTTGGTGTTTAGATCAACTTGTGACACTAGAGTGATACTCATTCCATTTCCATCATTTTTATGTCACTATTTACATCTTGTTTTACTTATGTAATCATGAACTCAATAAACATGAAAGGCTAAATCTCTTGTGAGTGATTGGATACGTTAATATAATAAAGTGGCGTTTGGTTATGTTGTGATCTTGTTAATTTCTTTCTTATGTTAAAACTTGGTGTGCTTTAGTCTTATTATGTTTGTTTATCACTTTTGATCGTGCATGCATCTTGGTATAGGTCAAAAGGGCAAATTTGTATTATCTGATTTTTGAAAACTTGACTATTAGTTTGAACCTTTGGTTGGAGAAATCCGCTTAGGAAAATTGAAAATCAACTAGACATGGTATTGGATAATTCTAAGAGAAATCATTCCATTAGAAAACATAATTCTTGAGTTGTTTGCACTAATTTGTGAAAATGCTATTTTGACGAAATTGCCATTTTGTGAATTAGAGTCAAGAAGTTGTTCTTGTAAAACCGATATCATCATCATTAACCTCATTACTGAGTAATATCGACTATCCAAGTAATCATCTTGTCTTTATTATAAATTGGTTAGAAAACTCATATTTTGGATTTTCTTTGAAATTGCTTTGTTTATGTTTGATTATTTGTGATCCTAAGAACATGCTCAAGTCCCTGTGAAGATGACCTGGTCTTATCTAAGTAATACTACAAACGAAGGTTATACTTTACCCATGTGTTTTGGTTAAAAATCAATAAAACAACCACTTATAAATTTAAAGCTTACCTAACACACCAGAAACTTTTGTTGCACATATCGTCCGTGTCTTAAAGTGAAATAACTCAAATGCCTTTGTTTTCAGTGAGACTTTGTCATTTCTTTTGGAGCATTATAGTCATTTCATTATAAGGCATGGACGATATCCACACCAAAAGTTTCTTGCTTAGACAATGCCTGCACTTTCAAAAAGCTCAAGAATGTGCTTGCAATTCAGACATACAACAAGGACTACTTTTGCAATTTACTCTCCATTAGTATAATTTACTCCATCTAAAAGAACTTTTATAGTACAACTATACATATTAAATGTGAATATTTTATATTGGGTGGGGTTATTGATAAGGTTTTAAAGGTACCATTTGAGGGTCGCTTTAGCCCTTATTTGATCACTTTTGTATCCGTTATTGCTTAATATCGCTCCTTTTCACTTTTTAGGTCTCTTGAAGGCAAAATGCTGGAATGACACTTATTTGGACTAAAAGGCGCGAATATATCGAAGAAAATGGCCAAAGTCGAATCGAGACACTCAAAGTCAGCCGAAATGTATATGCGACGGCGCCATCATTAATCGCGACGCCGCCTAAGGATTTTGCGACGGCTCGTAAGTGAAATTGCATGTTTTCGAGGGACGCGCCGTTTATGGAGGAGTAGGCCGTCGCAACTCGTGACGGCCTAGATGTGACCTGCACGGCGCCGAAGTCAAGAGGACGGCCACAAGCATAAGGTGACGTTGTCGCAAGGTTAACGCGCCAAGACGAAACCCTAATGACGGCGACACGACGGCATCACAAAACATAAGGTGACGCCGCAAGATATGTAATATTATATATAGAACCGAATTTTTCAAGATTAGAGAGTAGTCTTTTGGAGTAAAAACCTAAAACCGCATTTTTCCGTATAAGAGAGTAGTCTTACATCAAGATAAGTGTTTACTTCATCAATTCAATTATGTCTTTGATTCTTTGTGTGTATGCTTGCATGTTCTCCATGTCCGGCTAATTTACTTGTGTGTTTGCTTAGGGAATATAAAACTTAATTATTGAATATTGATTGGTTGTTTCTTATCTTAGTTGATTAATGATCTACTAATGCAATAGGTCATTCGTTGTGTACTTAATGCTTGATTCATCTTTGTGAACCTTAGAATATAATTACCTGAGTAGTTGTAGGCTAAACCATCCAAAGAGTGGCTTAGAGTAAGAGTTTATTATCCCTAGTGGGTTTTGTAGACGAGACCCTTTGGTAAGTTCAAAGAGTTGGGAGAAACGATACCCTACAACCTTAGACACACAACGCAACTAAGAATAAGGACGTGACAATTCAACCATCAATAGAGATAATTAAGGAGTAGTAAACCTAAGTAAACACATCTTTAAACTATCATACGAGCACACAATAATTAGACATAGACTACCACCACCTAGTTTAGATAATTAGATAATAGTAGAGTAATCAAGAGAAATACCAACCCCCAAATTCAAACCCCGAGATTCAGACCTTTCAATTTCCTAAAACATAAAAAGATAAAAAATAATCTTCCTCAACCCCAACCTTAGCGTAGTAACTTCTCACTAGCATTCCTATTCCCCTAGAGAACGATATCAATACCCGTGGCTTACCCTAATACTATAACAACGATTAGGTTCACTACCTAGGGTGTTGAAAAACTTGCTCGACGAAAAGGAAGTTCCTTTGACCCCGAACAACGCGTGTAGCGTTATCAAGTTTTTGGCGACGCTGCCGGGGCTAGTTAGTAGTCCACCTCGTTTGGGTCTACTCACAAGATTCCTATCAAGTGAGATTTTTTCTTTTTATTAGCTTCCTTGTAGTCTATCCCCTTCTTTGTGTTTGTGTTCGTAAAACCCTTTTCATTTGTCGCTATGGCAAGCGAAGTTGCATTTGAATCATTAACAAATGAGGAACAATTAAATTTCGCAAGTCGGGTTCGTTTTCATTGTTCTGATGAATTTGTGAGTGATCTTAAAGATATCCAAAAGGAGAAGGGTGTAAGGTTGGATGGATTTGATATATTTTGTACTTGTGTGGCTTCTATTCAACAATCGTTGTTAGGATCAACTCCTTTTAGTGACACCATCTGGAGAATTTTTCAGAAAAGTCTCCTATGCATAAACCTTCAGTTGTTACAACTTGAGGAAATGGATAAGGAGGATTTATCTAACCTTAGGCATCATGATCAAAAAGACCTAGTTTTTAAGAACATGGAACCTAAACCCGAACAAGATTGTGAGATGGTCATAGTTGAATTGCCTAGTTGCATGCGTGATAGATTTCAAAACATATGACACGCGAGGAACTTTAGGAAAATAGAATATAGTGATCAAATTTTGAGAATGATTCTTATGAATCGGACCAAGAATTTGAAATGGCTAAAGAAGGATTTGAGATACTTAGAGTGTATTTGGGTTAGATCATACTAAAACACATGATGAACTTTAGGAGATCTAGATATAATGGAGAATGAGGTGGAAACCCAAGCCCACAAGCCCTACCATCACTGAGGAACACACATCACCTATAACTTACCCTAAGAAGTAGAAGAGACCGAGGAACCCCGATTGATATAGAACCTTGGACCAAACGCCACTAGAGGATGTAGGTTTAGATGCTTGTTGTCATGACTTCTCTTAGTCCTAGGGAAGTTCCTAATTTTGATGAACCGAGCCTCAACCAAAAACCTTACCCAATTTTCCGCCTTTAGATGTGAATCTTGAATTGAATTAGGCCCCAATCCACCCATCAAAATAAATAATCCGGTAGTTGCTTGATAAAGGTGGTAGACTCTAGGCCATGTAGAGTGGAAGCTAATATAGGAGTAACCCATGACCTTACACACTTATATCACCCATTCATGGTTGATAGGAAGAAACATTATGGGTTTAAATCGGGTTTATTAGGTCAAGATGGATCCTTAACTATGAATCTTTTGAAGTTGATAGAAGATGATCCATTTTTAGGAGGGTGATTTTATTCACCCGCTATATAAATAGACTTAGGTAAGGTTATAATGAATGAAGCACACTCCTTTGAGCATATAAATCACCTATTACCCTTTCCGCACGTAGCAAATTTCCACCCTAAGGGTGTGTATTGTTACTATCACCCGCACATAAACTTAAGTGTAGGAAAACCTCACCTTTATCCGTTAAATAAGGGTAGAGTCGCTCGTGACTCGAACAAAACAAGCGCTCGGGAGGCAACCCATGTGTTTTTCCTTTTCATTTTTATTTGTGTGTCATATATCTTTTATTGATTGTCTATTCTCATGTTTAAATTTGTAAAATGCTTTATTTTGTTTTTAACCTCGCCTTAATCACATATAAAGGTATTTTACATAAAGGATAAGTGTAGGAGGATTACACACGCCAAAAGAAACGAAACATGAGAATTGCGATTAATTAAAAGATGTACATGTGTGTTTGTTCGAGTCAAATGCTTGTATCGAGTCATAATGGATGGTTTGCGTAAATCTTCCGCATTCTAAAGATGTAAATTTTCCGTAATTTTTCCGTAAAATCGCAGCACGCTTTTTGTCGATAACCGACGGCGTCAGATCGCAACCCGACGACGCCGAAGGAGCGTAAACAATCGATTACTTTTTCTCGCTTTTCGTGCTACTTATAAATTTTTGAAATTTTCTGTGTCTTAATTTTCTTAGAAATTCAGTAAACATCCATTCCACAAGCATTATATCCTAGTTTAAATCGAGTCTTATATATATTATTACCGATTTTACGCCAAGGTTTCGCTTTGTTTTCTTCAAGTGTGCAGTTTAGTTTGTTAAGAAGAAGTTACACAAGATTGGAAGGAGCTTTTCACGATAAATTCTTCTTGAAAGGATTTAACCACCACTTTACACGGATCCTACCGAGCTAATCGTGGAGTATTAGTTTCTTTTGTTTTAATTACCTTCCATTATCATAACTTTGATATTTCGGGAACATTGGGGACAATGTTCACTTTAAGTGTAGGAGGGAAAATAAACGAGAACTTTGAAACTATGCTTATCCTTGATTATTTGCTTTGTCCAATTGTATTTGTGTAATAAACCATGAGAAAATGTCGGTTAGGGTAATTCTGCACTAAATTTAAAATTTTCATGACATATAGGAGTGGGCCATTAGTCTTAACAAAAGCGCCTCACGGATAGAAGTTGCATGACTAGCACACAAACCCTTTACCACCTAAATTCCACCCAAAATGCGAGGATCGCCTTAGATTAGTAGGAATTTAAAGCATTCATCTTTAATGCTTAGAGTGTGAACCGTAGTATATTAGATTCTAGAACTTGCTTTGTAATGCATTCCGAGATCGCTAGCGAGACTACACTTGTGTAGTTAGGAATAACTAAATGATAAGAGGCATTAGGATAACCCTTGTTCGACACCCGTAATATAATTACTTCTTCCACATCGGTTGAGTAATTCCCCACACCCTTTGCGTTGTACTCATCTTTAGTACACGATACCCCTAGTTAACCCCTCGATCCTATCCTTTCGCGGTTCTCGTGATGTTTCGGTTTTTCCGAATATCAATGAAGAGCATTGTTTACACCCCACCCCAAATATACACCCAAATAGCCTTAGCTCACCCTTTATGCACTCACTTTTAGTGCAAATTTTTGTTATCACCCTAAACCCTTAGTTCAATTATCCGTTGCTTGCATGAGTTGCTAAGTCGAGTCATATCCCTTGTATACGCTTTGGGACGATTGGGATTCATGGAAAAGTTAAAGTTTATAAAATGACGGAAGGGAATGTTAAATTCAAATTCCTTTTGTTTGCATAATAATGTACCCCAAGTGTTTTGATCTTTTCAATTGGGTCAAATTAGTGTTAGAGTAATAAAACTCAAGTGTAGGGATGTGCCTATAAATCCTATCATTTTGATGTTACCGTAGAGGATGGTAGAGTAAAAGTGTATATATATATATATATATATATATATATATATATATATATATATATATATATATATATATATATATATATACGGCTACCATCCTACATCTATCCTTTAAATTTATGTTTGTTTATTTCATACCTAGAGTTTTAGAGTGTCGAGTCTTGGCTTAGCAACGCCATTCTTCGTATGCATTTAACATAGAGATTTTTGACTTTCCACCACTACATAGCCTATCCCACCAAACCCTTTATTTCCCTACCGTAAGCCTTTACGTTACAACCCTTTAAAAGACCTCTTTGATAGTCTTTCCTAGGTGCTTACGCCAAAGCGAGTGTAGGTTTGATCTATTCTCGCCTATGGTAATCTATGTACTAGGACCGTTAATGAGTGTCTATCTTCCATTTCCTATTTGTTATATTTCATATATACACCCGAGAGATGCGAGTATCCAAACACCCCATGCGAGGTGCTAGTATGTAATTTCTCGGCTTTTTATGACTTTTTCGGGCTTAAATGTGTTGTGGACCTTTTGAATCAATGCTTAATGACCCCTAACTTATAAATTAATTATTAAAGCACATTTGCTTGAGGACAAGCAAATAACAAGTGTAGGGACATTTGATAAGGTTTTAAAAGGTACCATTTTGAGGGTCGTTTAAGCCCTTATTTGATCACTTTGTATCCGTTATTACTTAATATCGTTCTTTTCACTTTTAGGTCTCTTGAAGGCAAATTGCTGGAATGGCACTTATTTGGACGAAAAGGCGAATATACGAAGAAAATGGCCAATTCGTAATCGAGACACTCAAAGTCACGAAATGTAAGGCGACGGCATCAATGTTAATCGCGACGCCGTCGGAGGATTTTATGACTACCGTAAGTGAAATTGCATGTTTTCGAGGGACGACGCCGTTATGGAGGAGTAGGCCGCCGCAACTCGCACGGCCTAGATGTGACCCGCACGGTGTCGAAGTCAAGAGGACGGCGTCACAGTGCATAAGGTGACGCCGCCGCAAGGTTAACGAGCCAAGACGAAACCCTAATGACGGCGACACGACGGCGCCACAAAACATAAGGTGACGCCATCGCATATGTAATATTATATATAGAA
Organism: Chrysanthemum lavandulifolium; assembly: GCA_022545495.1. Lineage (NCBI taxonomy): Eukaryota > Viridiplantae > Streptophyta > Magnoliopsida > Asterales > Asteraceae > Chrysanthemum > Chrysanthemum lavandulifolium. The sequence continues at coordinate 7,465,681 of CM040241.1, forward strand.
TCCGAATTTTCAGTATTAGAGAGTAGTCTTTTGGAGTAAAAAACCTAAAACCGAACCAAGGCTGTCTTGTACAGTATTTTAGGGTTTCAAACCCTATCTTACATCAAGATAAGTGTTTCCTTCATCAATATGTCTTTGATTATTTGTGTGTATGTTTGCATGTTCTCCATGTCCGGCAAATTTACTTGTGTGTTTGCTTACGGAATATGAAACTTAATTATTGAATATTGATTGGTTGTTTCTTATCTTAGTTGATTAATGATCTAGTAATGCGAAAGGTCATTCGTTGTGTACTTAATGCTTATTCATCTTTGTGAACCTTAGAATATAATTACCGAGTAGTTGTAGGCTAAACCATCCAAAGAGTGGCTTAGAGTAAGAGTTTATTATCCCAGTGGGTTTTGTAGACGAGACCCTTTGGTAAGTTCAAAGAGTTAGGAGAAACGACACCCTACAACCTTAGACACACAACGCAACTAAGAATAAGGACGGACAATTCAACCATCAATAGGAGATAATTAAGGAGTAGTAAAACCTAAGTAAACACATCTTTAAACTATCATACAAGCACACAATAATTAGACATAGACTACCACCACCTAGTTTAGATAATTAGATAATAGTAGAGTAATCGGTAGAAATACCAACCCCCCCAAATTCAAACCCCGATATTCGTACCTTTAAATTTCCTAAAAACATAAAAAAGATAAAAAATAATCTTCCTCAACCCCAACCTTAGCGTAGTAACTTCTCACTAGCATTCCTATTCTCCTAGAGAACGATATCAATACCTGTGGCTTACCCTAATACTACAACAACGATTAGGTTCATCGCTTAGGTGTTGAAAAACTTGCTCGATTTAAAAGGAAGTTCCTTTGACCTCGAACGACGCTGTAGAAGATAAGTTATTTTGACGGTGGCTATAATTTTAGATTGACCCCCTATTTTTTTTGCATTTTTTTTTTTATAATTTTGTTTATATCAAAAACTATTAACATGGAAATGCGGAACAAGAATTTAAAGTTTAATAAGTCAAACGCTTAAAGCTGCTGAATACGGAACAAAACTCGACAAAAACTGTTGTACTAAAAAAAGTGGGGGACAAAAGGATTAACCCCTATGATGTGACCCGGGGGTTTCTAATAGTACAACCCTTTTATATTTTTGTCAAGACTACAAGAGGTTTGTCGTCTGTTGGTACTGATGGGTCATGTTTTTGACAAATCGACAGGTACACACATTATTCAATGTAATAAAGTGTTTTTTAAGTTTATTAATCAAATTGTTGATTTATTTAAATATTACTATATGGGTTTCTAATGACCAAGTTGGCTAATTAAGTAACAACTTGGTTTAATTAAATATTACCGCATATATATCCTACCGCTGGTTTAATTAAATACTACCATGTCAATTTTTAAGGAAAGTGATTTGTACACTCATAATTGATTGACACACTCAATTTATAAGTGTTTTAATATTTGTATTTTATAAAGTGAAAATAAAAAAAATGATACGAGGGTATAGATATCGTAACACTCATAATTCGAATGTGTCAATCAATTGTAAAGTGAGCAACCGGCCTCGACACGTAATGACCAAGTTGGTCGATTAAGTACCTACTACGTAGTCATGCCTTTAACAAATCAACCAATGCACATATTTCTCAATGTAATAAACTAATTTTTAGTTTATTGCGTATTTATCCGTTGTTGGTTTAATCAAATACTACTATATTTGATGATTGACCAAGTTGGAAAATTAAGTACCTACTACTGTTGTTTGTTTAATTAAATACTACTATATCAATTACCTAATGACCAAGTTATATTTAATTATTGGTGATCCTAAGAACATGCTCAAGTCCATGTGAAAACGACCTGGTCTTATCTAAGTAATACCACAAAACGAAGGTTATACTTTACCCATGTGTTTTGGTTAAAAATCAATAAAACAACCACTTATAAATTTAAAGCTTACCTAACACACCAGAAACTTTTGTTGCACATACCGTCCGTGTCTTAAAGTGAAATTACTCAAATGCCTTTGTTTTTAGTGAGACTTTGTCATTTCTTTTGGAGCATTATAGTCATTTCACTATAAGGCATGGACGATATCCACACCAAAAGTTTCTTACTTAGACAATGCATGCACTTTCAAGAAGTTCAAGAATGTGCTTGCAATTCAGACATACAACAAGGACTACTTTTGCAATTTACACTCCATTAGTATAATTTACTCCATCTAAAAGAACTTTTATAGTACAACTATACATATTAAATGTGAATATTTTATATTTTTGTCAAGACTACAAGAAGGTTGTCGTCTGTTGGTACTGCCGGGTCATGTTTTTGACAAATCAACCGGTACACACATTATTCAATGTAATAAAGTGTTTTCTAAGTTTATTAATCAAGTTGTTGATTTATTTAAATATTACTATATGGGTTTTCTAATGACCAAGTTGGCTAATTAAGTAACAACTTGGTTTAATTAAATATTACTCCATATTTATCCGCCGTTGGTTTAATTAAATACTACCATGTCAATTTCTTAAGGAAAGTGATTTGTACACTCATAATTGATTGACACACTCAATTTATGATTGTTTTAATATTTGTAATTTTATAAAGTGAAAATAAGTAAAATGATACGAGGGTATAAATATCAAAACACTCATAATTCGAATGTGTCAATAAATTGTAAAGTTTGCAAATCATTTCTCATTTCAGAATGACCAAGTTGGTCAATTAAGTACCTACTACAGAGTCATGCCTTTAACAAATCAACCAATGCACATCTTTCTCAATGTAATAAACTAATTTTTAGTTTATTGCGTATTTATCCGGTTGTTGGTTTAATCCAATACTACTATATTTGATGATTGACCAAGTTGGAAAATTAAGTACCTACTACCGCGTTGTTGGTTTAAATAAATACAACTATATCAATTACCTAATGACCAAGTTATATTTAATTATTGGTGATCCTAAGAACATGCTCAAGTCCATGTGAAAACGACCTGGTCTTATCTAAGTAATACTACAAACGAAGGTTATACTTTACCCATGTGTTTTGGTTAAAAATCAGTAAAACAACCACTTATAAATTTAAGGCTTGCCTAACACACCAGAAACTTTTGTTGCACATACCGTCCGTGTCTTAAAGTGAAATTACTCAAATGCCTTTGTTTTTAGTGAGACTTTGTCATTTCTTTTGGAGCATTATAGTCATTTCACTATAAGGCATGGACGATATCCACACCAAAAGTTTCTTACTTAGACAATGCATGCACTTTCAAGAAGTTCAAGAATGTGCTTGCAATTCAGACATACAACAAGGACTACTTTACAATTTACACTCCATTAGTATAATTTACTCCATCTAAAAGAACTTTTATAGTACAACTATACATATTAAATGTGAATATTTTATAATTTTGTCAAGACTACAAGAGGGTTGTCGTCTGTTGGTACTGCCGGGTCATGTTTTTGACAAATCAACCGGTACACACATTATTCAATGTAATAAAGTGTTTTTTAAGTTTATTAATCAAGTTGTTGATTTATTTAAATATTACTATATGGGTTTTCTAATGACCAAGTTGGCTAATTAAGTAACAACTTGGTTTAATTAAATATTACTCCATATTTATCCGGCCGTTGGTTTAATTAAATACTACCATGTCAATTTCTTAAGGAAAGTGATTTGTACACTCTCATAATTGATTGACACACTCAATTTATGATTGTTTTAATATTTGTAATTTTATAAAGTGAAAATAAGTAAAAATGATATGAGGGTATAAATATCAAAACACTCATAATTCGAATGTGTCAATAAATTGTAAAAGTGTGCAAATCATTTCTCATTTCGTAATGACCAAGTTGGTCAATTAAGTACCTACTACAGAGTCATGCCTTTAACAAATCAACCAATGCACATATTTCTCAATGTAATAAACTAATTTTTAGTTTATTGCTTATTTATCCGGTTGTTGGTTTAATCAAATACTACTATATTTGATGATTGACCAAGTTGGAAAATTAAGTACCTACTACCGCGTTGTTGGTTTAATTAAATATTACAATATCAATTACCTAATGACCAAGTTATATTTAATTATTGGTGATCCTAAGAACATGCTCAAGTCCATGTGAAAACGACTTGGTCTTATCTAAGTAATACTACAAACGAAGGTTATAATTTACCCATGTGTTTTGGTTAAAAATCAATAAAACAACCACTTATAAATTTATAGCTTACGTAACACACCAGAAACTTTTGTTGCACATACCGTCCGTGTCTTAAAGTGAAATTACTCAAATGCCTTTGTTTTTAGTGAGACATTGTTATTTCTTTTGGAGCATTATAGTCATTTCACAATAAGGCATGGACGATATCCACACCAAAAGTTTCTTACTTAGACAATGCATGCACTTTCAAGAAGTTCAAGAATGTGCTTGCAATTCAGACATACAACAAGGACTACTTTTGCAGTTTACACTCCATTAGTATAATTTACTCCATCTAAAAGAACTTTTATAGTACAACTATACATATTAAATGTGAATATTTTATATTTTTGTCAAGACTACAAGAGGGTTGTCGTCTGTTGGTACTGCCGGGTCATGTTTTTGACAAATCAACCGGTGCACACATTATTCAATGTCATAAAGTGTTTTTTAAGTTTATTAATCAAGTTGTTGATTTATTTAAATATTATTATATGGGTTTTCTAATGACCAAGTTGGCTAATTAAGTAACAACTTGGTTTAATTAAATATTACCCATATTTATCCTATCGGTTTAATTAAATACTACCATGTCAATTTCATAAGGAAAGTGATTTGTACACTCATAATTGATTGACACACTCAATTTATGATTGTTTTAATATTTGTAATTTTATCAAGTGAAAATAAGTAAAAATGATATGAGGGTATAAATATCAAAACACTCATAATTCGAATGTGTCAATCAATTGTAAAAGTGTGCAAATCATTTCTCATTTCGTAATGACCAAGTTGGTCAATTAAGTACCTACTACAGAGTCATGCCTTTAACAAATCAACCAATGCACGTATTTCTCAATGTAATAAACTAATTTTTAGTTTATTGCGTATTTATCCGGTTGTTGGTTTAGTCAAATACTACTATATTTGATGATTGACCAAGTTGGAAAATTAAGTACCTACTACCGCGTTGTTGGTTTAATTAAATACTACTATATCAATTACCTAATGACCAAGTTATATTTAATTATTGGTGATCCTAAGAACATGCTCAAGTCCATGTGAAAACGACCTGGTATTATCTAAGTAATACTACAAAAGAAGGTTATACTTTACCCAAGTGTTTTGGTTAAAAATCAATAAAACAACCACTTATAAATTTATAGCTTACGTAACACACCAGAAACTTTTGTTGCACATACCGTCCGTGTCTTAAAGTGAAATTACTCAAATTCCTTTTTTTAGTGAGACTTTGTCATTTCTTTTGAGCATTATAGTCATTTCACTATAAGTCATGGACGATATCCACACCAAAAGTTTCTTACTTAGAATGCATGCACTTTCAAGAAGTTCAAGAATGTGCATACAATTCACACATACAACAAGGACTACTTTTGCAATTTACACTCCATTAGTATAATTTACTCCATCTAAAAGAACTTTTATAGTACAACTATACATATTAAATGTGAATATTTTATATTTTGTCAAGACTACAAGAGGGTTGTCGCCTCTTGGTACTTAGGGGTCATGTTTTGACAAATCAACCGTACACACATTATTCAATGTAATAAAGTGTTTTTTAAGTTTATTAATCAAGTTGTTGATTTATTTAAATATTACTATATGGGTTTTCTAATGACCAAGTTGGTTAATTAAGTAACAACTTGGTTTAATTAAATATTAGTGCATATTTATCCGGCCGTTGGTTTAATTAAATACTACCATGTCAATTTCTTAAGGAAAGTGATTTGTACACTCTCATAATTGATTGACACACTCAATTTATGAGTGCTTTAATATTTATATTTGTATAAAGTGAAAATAAGTAAAAATGATATGAGGGTATAAATATCAAAACACTCATAATTGGAATGTGACAATCAATTGTAAAAGTGTGCAAATCAGTTCTCATTTCGTAATGACCAAGTTGGTCAATTAAGTACCTACTACAGTCATACCTTTAACAAATCAACCAATGCACATATTTTCAATGTAATAAACTAATTTTTAGTTTATTGCATATTTATCCGTTGTTGGTTAAATCAAATACTACTATATCAATCAAATGACCAAGTTGGAAAATTAAGTACCTACTACCACGTTGTCGGTTTAATTAAATACTACTATATCAATTTCCTAATGACCAAGTTATAGTTAATTATTTGTGATACTAAGAACATGCACAAGTCCCTTTGAAACGACCTAGTCTTATCTAAGTAATATTACAAACGAAGGTTATACTTTACCCATGTATTTTGGTTAAAATCAATAAAACAACCGCTTATAAATTTAAAGCTTACTTAACATTACTGTAAACTTTTGTTGCACATAACGCCGTGTCTTAAAGTGAAATTACTCAAATGCCTTTGTTTTTAGTGAGACTTTGTCATTTCCTTTGGAGCATTATAGTCATTTCACTATAAGGCATGGACGATATCCACACCAAAAGTTTCTTACTTAGACAATGCATGCAAATTGAAGAAGTTCAAGAATGTGCTTGCAATTCGTACATACAACAAGGACTACTTTTGCCATTTACACTCCATTAGTATAATTTACTCCATCTAAAAGAACTTTTATAGTACAACTATACATATTAAATGTGAATATTTTATATTTATGTCAAGACTAAAAGAGGGTTGTCGTCTGTTGGTACCGCGGGTCATGTTTTGACAAATCAACCGTACACACATTATTCAATGTAATAAAGTGTTTTTAAGTTTATTAATCAAGTTGTAGATTTATTTAAATATTACTATATGGGTTTTCTAATGACCAAGTTGGCTAATTAAGTAACAACTTGGTTTAATTAAATATTATCGATATTTATCCGGCCGTTGGTTTAATTAAATACTACCATGTCAATTTCTTAAGAAAGTGATTTGTACACTCATAATTGATTGACACACTCAATTTATGAGTGTTTTAGTATTTATATTTTTATAAAGTGAAAATAAGTAAAATGATACGAGGGTATAAATATCAAAACACTCATAATTCGAATGTGTCAATCAATTGTAAAAGTGTGCAACCGCTCATTTCATAATGACCAAGTTGGTCAATTAAGTACCTACTACAGAGTCATGCCTTTAACAAATCAACCAATGCACATATTTCTCAATGTAATAAACTAATTTTTAGTTTATTGCGTATTTATCCGGTTGTTGGTTTAATCAAATAATACTATATCAATCAAATGACCAAGTTGGAAAATTAAGTACCTACTACCGCGTTGTCGGTTTAATTAAATACTACTATATCAATTTCCGAATGACCAAGTTATATTTAGTTATTTGTGATCCTAAGAACATGCACAAGTCCCTTTGAAAACGACCTAATCTTATCTAAGTAATATTACAAACGAAGGTTATACTTTACACATGTATTTTGGTTAAAAATCAACAAAACAACCACTTATAAGTTTAAAGCTTACTTAACACTGTAAACTTTGTTGCACATAACGCCGTGTCTTAAAGTGAAATTACTCAAATGCCTTTGTTTTCAGTGAGACTTTGTCATTTCCTTTGGAGCATTATAGTCATTTCACTATAAGGCATGGACGATATCCACACCAAAAAGTTTCTTACTTAGACAATGCATGCACTTTCAAGAAGTTCAAGAATGTGCTTGCAATTCAAACATACAACAAGGACTACTTTTGCAATTTACACTCCATTAGTATAATTTACTCCATCTAAAAGAACTTTTATAGTACAACTATACATATGAAATGTGAATATTTTATATTTTTGTCAAGACTAAAAGAGGGTTGTCGTCTGTTGGTACTGCCGGGTCATGTTTTTGACAAATCAACCGGTACACGCATTATTCAATGTAATAAAGTGTTTTTTAAGTTTATTAATCAAGTTGTAGATTTATTTAAATATTACTATATGGATTTTCTAATGACCAAGTTGGCTAATTAAGTAACAACTTGGTTTAATTAAATATTACTGCATATTTATCCGGCCGTTGGTTTAATTAAATACTACCATGTCAATTTCTTAAGGAAAGTGATTTGTACACTCTCATAATTGATTGACACACTCAATTTATGAGTGTTTTAGTATTTATATTTTTATAAAGTGAAAATAAGTAAAAATGATATGAGGGTATAAATATCAAAACACTCATAATTCGAATGTGTCAATCAATTGTAAAAGTGTGCAAATCAGTTCTCATTTCATAATGACCAAGTTGGTCAATTAAGTACCTACTACAGAGTCATGCCTTTAACAAATCAACCAATGCACATATTTCTCAATGTAATAAACTAATTTTAGTTTATTGCGATTTATCCGTTGTTGGTTTAATCAAATAATACTATATCAATCAAATGACCAAGTTGGAAAATTAAGTACCTACTACACGTTGTCGGTTTAATTAAATACTACTATATCAATTTCCGAATGACCAAGTTATATTTAATTATTTGTGATCCTAAGAGCATGCACAAGTCCCTTTGAAAACGACCTAATCTTATCTAAGTAATATTACAAACGAAGGTTATACTTTACACATGTATTTTGGTTAAAATCAACAAAACAACCGCTTATAAGTTTAAAGCTTACTTAACACACCGTAAACTTTGTTGCACATAACGTCGTGTCTTAAAGTGAAATTACTCAAATCCTTTGTTTTCGGTGAGACTTTGTCATTTCCATTGGAGCATTATAGTCATTTCACTATAAGGCATGGACGATATCCACACCAAAAGTTTCCTACTTAGACAATGCATGCACTTTCAAGAAGTTCAAGAATGTGCTTGAAATTCAAACATACAACAAGGACTACTTTTGCAATTTACACTCCATTAGTATAATTTACTCCATCTAAAAGAACTTTTATAGTACAACTATACATATTAAATGTGAATATTTTATATTTTTGTCAAGACTACAAGAGGGTTGTCGTCTGTTGGTACTGCCGGATCATGTTTTTGACAAATCAACTGGTACACACAATGTAATAAAGTGTTTTTTAAGTTTATTAATCAAGTTGTTGATTTATTTAAATATTACTATATGGGTTTTCTAATGACCAAGTTGGCTAATTAAGTAACAACTTGGTTTAATTAAATATTATTGATATTTATCCTACCGTTGGTTTATTTAAATACTACCATGTCAATTTCTTAAGGATTGTGATTTGTACACTCATAATTGATTGACACACTCAATTTATGAGTGTTTTAATATTTGTATTTTTATAAAGTGAAAATAAGTAAAATGATATGAGGGTATAAATATCAAAACACTCATAATTCGAATGTGTCAATCAATTGTAAAAGTGCAACCTTCTCATTTCAGAATGACCAAGTTAGTCAATTAAGTACCTACTACAGAGTCATGCCTTTAACAAATCAACCAATGCACGTATTTTCAATGTAATAAACTAATTTTAGTTTATTGCGTATTTATCCGTTGTTGGTTTAGTCAAATACTACTATATTTGATGATTGACCAAGTTGGAAAATTAAGTACCTACTACCACGTTGTTGGTTTAATTAAATACTACTATATCAATTACCTAATGACCAAGTTATATTTAATTATTGGTGATCCTAAGAACATGCTCAAGTCCATGTGAAACGACCGGTATTATCTAAGTAATACTACAAAGAAGGTTATACTTTACCCAAGTGTTTTGGTTAAAAATCAATAAAACAACCACTTATAAATTTATAGCTTACGTAACACACCAGAAACTTTTGTTGCACATACCGTCCGTGTCTTAAAGTGAAATTACTCAAATTCATTTTTTTTTAGTGAGACTTTGTCATTTCTTTTGGAGCATTATAGTCATTTCACTATAAGTCATGGACGATATCCACACCAAAAGTTTCTTACTTAGAGAATGCATGCACTTTCAAGAAGTTCAAGAATGTGCATACAATTCACACATACAACAAGGACTACTTTTGCAATTTACACTCCATTAGTATAATTTACTCCATCTAAAAGAACTTTTATAGTACAACTATACATATTAAATGTGAATATTTTATATTTTTGTCAAGACTACAAGAGGGTTGTCGTCTCTTGGTACTGCCGGGTCATGTTTTTGACAAATCAACCGGTACACACATTATTCAATGTAATAAAGTGTTTTTTAAGTTTATTAATCAAGTTGTTGATTTATTTAAATATTACTATATGGGTTTTCTAATGACCAAGTTGGTTAATTAAGTAACAACTTGGTTTAATTAAATATTAGTGCATATTTATCCGGCCGTTGGTTTAATTAAATACTACCATGTCAATTTCTTATGAAAGTGATTTGTACACTCTCATAATTGATTGACACACTCAATTTATGAGTGTTTTAATATTTATATTTGTATAAAGTGAAAATAAGTAAAATGATATGAGGGTATAAATATCAAAACACTCATAATTGGAATGTGACAATCAATTGTAAAGTGTGCAACCGCTCATTTCAGAATGACCAAGTTGGTCAATTAAGTACCTACTACTGAGTCATGCCTTTAACAAATCAACCAATGCACATATTTCTCAATGTAATAAACTAATTTTTAGTTTATTGCATATTTATCCGGTTGTTGGTTAAATCAAATACTACTATATCAATCAAATGACCAAGTTGGAAAATTAAGTACCTACTACCACGTTGTCGGTTTAATTAAATACTACTATATCAATTTCCTAATGACCAAGTTATAGTTAATTATTTGTGATACTAAGAACATGCACAAGTCCCTTTGAAAACGACCTAGTCTTATCTAAGTAATATTACAAACGAAGGTTATACTTTACCCATGTATTTTGGTTAAAAATCAATAAAACAACCGCTTATAAATTTAAAGCTTACTTAACACACCAGAAACTTTTGTTGCACATAACGCCGTGTCTTAAAGTGAAATTACTCAAATGCCTTTGTTTTTAGTGAGACTTTGTCATTTCCTTTGGAGCATTATAGTCATTTCACTATAAGGCATGGACGATATCCACACCAAAAAGTTTCTTACTTAGACAATGCATGCAGTTTCAAGAAGTTCAAGAATGTGCTTGCAATTCAGACATACAACAAGGACTACTTTTGCCATTTACACTCCATTAGTATAATTTACTCCATCTAAAAGAACTTTTATAGTACAACTATACATATTAAATGTGAATATTTTATATTTATGTCAAGACTAAAAGAGGGTTGTCGTCTGTTGGTACTGCCGGGTCATGTTTTTGACAAATCAACCGGTACACACATTATTCAATGTAATAAAGTGTTTTTTAAGTTTATTAATCAAGTTGTAGATTTATTTAAATATTACTATATGGGTTTTCTAATGACCAAGTTGGCTAATTAAGTAACAACTTGGTTTAATTAAATATTATCGATATTTATCCGCCGTTGGTTTAATTAAATACCACCATGTCAATTTCTTAAGGAAAGTGATTTGTACATTCATAATTGATTGATACACTCAATTTATGAGTGTTTTAGTATTTATATTTTATAAAGTGAAAATAGGTAAAAATGATATGAGGGTATAAATATCAAAACACTCATAATTCGAATGTGTCAATCAATTGTAAAAGTGTGCAACTCAGTTCTCATTTCATAATGACCAAGTTGGTCAATTAAGTACCTACTACAGAGTCATGCCTTTAACAAATCAACCAATGCACATATTTCTCAATGTAATAAACTAATTTTTAGTTTATTGCGTATTTATCCGGTTGTTGGTTTAATCAAATAATACTATATCAATCAAATGACCAAGTTGGAAAATTAAGTACCTACTACCGCGTTGTCGGTTTAATTAAATACTACTATATCAATTTCCGAATGACCAAGTTATATTTAGTTATTTGTGATCCTAAGAACATGCACAAGTCCCTTTGAAAACGACCTAATCTTATCTAAGTAATATTACAAACGAAGGTTATACTTTACACATGTATTTTGGTTAAAAATCAACAAAACAACCACTTATAAGTTTAAAGCTTACTTAACACACCAGAAACTTTTGTTGCACATAACGCCGTGTCTTAAAGTGAAATTACTCAAATGCCTTTGTTTTCAGTGAGACTTTGTCATTTCCTTTGGAGCATTATAGTCATTTCACTATAAGGCATGGACGATATCCACACCAAAAAGTTTCTTACTTAGACAATGCATGCACTTTCAAGAAGTTCAAGAATGTGCTTGCAATTCAAACATACAACAAGGACTACTTTTGCAATTTACACTCCATTAGTATAATTTACTCCATCTAAAAGAACTTTATAGTACAACTATACATATGAAATGTGAATATTTTATATTTTGTCAAGACTAAAAGAGGGTTGTCGTCTGTTGGTACTGCCGGGTCATGTTTTTGACAAATCAACCGGTACACACATTATTCAATGTAATAAAGTGTTTTTTAAGTTTATTAATCAAGTTGTAGATTTATTTAAATATTACTATATGGGTTTTCTAATGACCAAGTTGGCTAATTAAGTAACAACTTGGTTTAATTAAATATTACTGCATATTTATCCGGCCGTTGGTTTAATTAAATACTACCATGTCAATTTCTTATGAAAGTGATTTGTACACTCTCATAATTGATTGACACACTCAATTTATGAGTGTTTTAGTATTTATATTTTTATAAAGTGAAAATAAGTAAAAATGATATGAGGGTATAAATATCAAAACACTCATAATTCGAATGTGTCAATCAATTGTAAAAGTGTGCAAATCAGTTCTCATTTCATAATGACCAAGTTGGTCAATTAAGTACCTACTACAGAGTCATGCCTTTAACAAATCAACCAATGCACATATTTCTCAATGTAATAAACTAATTTTTAGTTTATTGCGTATTTATCCGGTTGTTGGTTTAATCAAATAATACTATATCAATCAAATGACCAAGTTGGAAAATTAAGTACCTACTACCGCGTTGTCGGTTTAATTAAATACTACTATATCAATTTCCGAATGACCAAGTTATATTTAATTATTTGTGATCCTAAGAGCATGCACAAGTCCCTTTGAAAACGACCTAATCTTATCTAAGTAATATTACAAACGAAGGTTATACTTTACACATGTATTTTGGTTAAAAATCAACAAAACAACCGCTTATAAGTTTAAAGCTTACTTAACACACCAGAAACTTTTGTTGCACATAACGTCGTGTCTTAAAGTGAAATTACTCAAATCCCTTTGTTTTCAGTGAGACTTTGTCATTTCCTTTGGAGCATTATAGTCATTTCACTATAAGGCATGGACGATATCCACACCAAAAAGTTTCCTACTTAGACAATGAATGCACTTTCAAGAAGTTCAAGAATGTGCTTGCAATTCAAACATACAACAAGGACTACTTTTGCAATTTACACTCCATTAGTATAATTTACTCCATCTAAAAGAACTTTTATAGTACAACTATACATATTAAATGTGAATATTTTATATTTTGTCAAGACTACAAGAGGGTTGTCGCCTGCTGGTACCGCCGATCATGTTTTTGACAAATCAACTGCACACATTATTCAATGTAATAAAGTGTTTTTTAAGTTTATTAATCAAGTTGTTGATTTATTTAAATATTACTATATGGGTTTTCTAATGACCAAGTTGGCTAATTAAGTAACAACTTGGTTTAATTAAATATTACTGCATATTTATCCGGCCGTTGGTTTATTTAAATACTACCATGTCAATTTCTTAAGGATTGTGATTTGTACACTCTCATAATTGATTGACACACTCAATTTATGAGTGTTTTAATATTTGTATTTTTATAAAGTGAAAATAAGTAAAAATGATATGAGGGTATAAATATCAAAACACTCATAATTCGAATGTGACAACCAATTGTAAAGTGTGCAAATCGCCTCATTTCAGAATGACCAAGTTGGTCAATTAAGTACCTACTACAGAGTCATGCCTTTAACAAATCAACCAATGCACATATTTCTCAATGTAATAAACTAATTTTTAGTTTATTGCGTATTTATCCGGTTGTTGGTTTAATCAAATAATACTATATCAATCAAATGACCAAGTTGGAAAATTAAGTACCTACTACCACGTTGTCGGTTTAATTAAATACTACTATATCAATTTCCTAATGACCAAGTTATAGTTAATTATTTGTGATACTAAGAACATGCACAAGTCCCTTTGAAAACGACCTAGTCTTATCTAAGTAATATTACAAATGAAGGTTATACTTTACCCATGTATTTTGGTTAAAAATCAATAAAACAACCGCTTATAAATTTAAAGCTTACTTAACACACCAGAAACTTTTGTTGCACATAACGCCGTGTCTTAAAGTGAAATTACTCAAATGCCTTTGTTTTCAGTGAGACTTTGTCATTTCCTTTGGAGCATTATAGTCATTTCACTATAAGGCATGGACGATATCCACACCAAAAAGTTTCTTACTTAGACAATGCATGCAGTTTCAAGAAGTTCAAGAATGTGCTTGCAATTCAAACATACAACAAGGACTACTTTTGCAATTTACACTCCATTAGTATAATTTACTCCATCTAAAAGAACTTTATAGTACAACTATACATATTAAATGTGAATATTTTATATTTATGTCAAGACTAAAAGAGGGTTGTCGTCTGCTTGGTACCGCCGGTCATGTTTTGACAAATCAACCGCACACACATTATTCAATGTAATAAAGTGTTTTTAAGTTTATTAATCAAGTTGTAGATTTATTTAAATATTACTATATGGGTTTCTAATGACCAAGTTGGCTAATTAAGTAACAACTTGGTTTAATTAAATATTACTCGCATATTTATCCGGCCGTTGGTTTAATTAAATACTACCATGTCAATTTCTTAAGGAAAGTGATTTGTACACTCATATTGATTGATACACTCAATTTATGAGTGTTTTAGTATTTATATTTTATAAAGTGAAAATAAGTAAAATGATATGAGGGTATAAATATCAAAACACTCATAATTCGAATGTGTCAATCAATTGTAAAAGTGTGCAACCGGTTCTCATTTCATAATGACCAAGTTGGTCAATTAAGTACCTACTACAGAGTCATGCCTTTAACAAATCAACCAATGCACATATTTTCAATGTAATAAACTAATTTTAGTTTATTGCGATTTATCCGTTGTTGGTTTAATCAAATAATACTATATCAATCAAATGACCAAGTTGGAAAATTATACCTACTACCGTTGTCGGTTTAATTAAATACTACTATATCAATTTCCGAATGACCAAGTTATATTTAGTTATTTGTGATCCTAAGAACATGCACAAGTCCCTTTGAAAACGACCTAATCTTATCTAAGTAATATTACAAACGAAGGTTATACTTTACACATGTATTTTGGTTAAAAATCAACAAAACAACCACTTATAAGTTTAAAGCTTACTTAACACACTAGAAACTTTTGTTGCACATAACGCCGTGTCTTAAAGTGAAATTACTCAAATGCCTTTGTTTTCAAAGTGAGACTTTGTCATTTCCTTTGAGCATTATAGTCATTTCACTATAAGGCATGGACGATATCCACACCAAAAGTTTCTTACTTAGACAATGCATGCACTTTCAAGAAGTTCAAGAATGTGCTTGCAATTCAAACATACAACAAGGACTACTTTTGCAATTTACACTCCATTAGTATAATTTACTCCATCTAAAAGAACTTTTATAGTACAACTATACATATTAAATGTGAATATTTTATATTTTTGTCAAGACTAAAAGAGGGTTGTCGTCTGTTGGTACCGCCGATCATGTTTTTGACAAATCAACTGCACACATTATTCAATGTAATAAAGTGTTTTTAAGTTTATTAATCAAGTTGTTGATTTATTTAAATATTACTATATGGGTTTCTAATGACCAAGTTGGCTAATTAAGTAACAACTTGGTTTAATTAAATATTATCGATATTTATCCGGCCGTTGGTTTAATTAAATACTACCATGTCAATTTCTTATGAAAGTGATTTGTACACTCATATTGATTGACACACTCAATTTATGAGTGTTTTAGTATTTATATTTTATAAAGTGAAAATAAGTAAAATGATATGAGGGTATAAATATCAAAACACTCATAATTCGAATGTGTCAATCAATTGTAAAAGTGTGCAAATCGCCTTCTCATTTCATAATGACCAAGTTAGTCAATTAAGTACCTACTACAGTAGTCATGCCTTTAACAAATCAACCAATGCACATATTTCTCAATGTAATAAACTAATTTTTAGTTTATTGCGATTTATCCGTTGTTGGTTTAATCAAATAATACTATATCAATCAAATGACCAAGTTGGAAAATTAAGTACCTACTACCACGTTGTCGGTTTAATTAAATACTACTATATCAATTTCCGAATGACCAAGTTATATTTAATTATTTGTGATCCTAAGAACATGCACAAGTCCTTTGAAAACGACCTAATCTTATCTAAGTAATATTACAAACGAAGGTTATACTTTACACATGTATTTTGGTTAAAAATCAACAAAACAACCGCTTATAAATTTAAAGCTTACTTAACACACCAGAAACTTTTGTTGCACATAACGCCGTGTCTTAAAGTGAAATTACTCAAATGCCTTTGTTTTCAGTGAGACTTTGTCATTTCCTTTGGTGCATTATAGTCATTTCACTATAAGGCATGGACGATATCCACACCAAAAAGTTTCCTACTTAGACAATGCATGCACTTTCAAGAAGTTCAAGAATGTGCTTGCAATTCAAACATACAACAAGGACTACTTTTGCAATTTACACTCCATTAGTATAATTTACTCCATCTAAAAGAACTTTTATAGTACAACTATACATATTAAATGTGAATATTTTATATTTTTGTCAAGACTACAAGAGGGTTGTCGCCCTTGGTACCGCCGGATCATGTTTTGACAAATCAACTGCACACATTATGTAATAAAGTGTTTTTAAGTTTATTAATCAAGTTGTTGATTTATTTAAATATTACTATATGGGTTTTCTAATGACCAAGTTGGCTAATTAAGTAACAACTTGGTTTAATTAAATATTACTGCATATTTATCCAGCCGTTGGTTTAATTAAATACTACCATGTCAATTTCTTAAGGATTGTGATTTGTACACTCTCATAATTGATTGACACACTCAATTTATGAGTGTTTTAATATTTGTATTTTTATAAAGTGAAAATAAGTAAAAATGATATGAGGGTATAAATATCAAAACACTCATAATTCGAATGTGTCAACCAATTGTAAAAGTGTGCAAATCAGTTCTCATTTCGTAATGACCAAGTTAGTCAATTAAGTACCTACTACAGAGTCATGCCTTTAACAAATCAACCAATGCACATATTTCTCAATGTAATAAACTAATTTTTAGTTTATTGCGTATTTATCCGGTTGTTGGTTTAATCAAATAATACTATATCAATCAAATGACCAAGTTGGAAAATTAAGTACCTACTACCACGTTGTCGGTTTAATTAAATACTACTATATCAATTTCCTAATGACCAAGTTATATTTAATTATTTGTGATACTAAGAACATGCACAAGTCCCTTTGAAAAGACCTAGTCTTATCTAAGTAATATTACAAATGAAGGTTATACTTTACCCATGTATTTTGGTTAAAATCAATAAAACAACCGCTTATAAATTTAAAGCTTACTTAACACACTCGTAAACTTTTGTTGCACATAACGCCGTGTCTTAAAGTGAAATTACTCAAATGCCTTTGTTTTCAAAGTGAGACTTTGTCATTTCCTTTGAGCATTATAGTCATTTCACTATAAGGCATGGACGATATCCACACCAAAAGTTTCTTACTTAGACAATGCATGCACTTTCAAGAAGTTCAAGAATGTGCTTGCAATTCAAACATACAACAAGGACTACTTTTCAATTTACACTCCATTAGTATAGTTTACTCCATCTAAAAGAACTTTTATAGTACAACTATACATATGAAATGTGAATATTTTATATTTTGTCAAGACTAAAAGAGGGTTGTCGCTCTGCTGGTACCGCCGTCATGTTTTTGACAAATCAACCGTACACACATTATTCAATTTAATAAAGTGTTTTTAAGTTTATTAATCAAGTTGTAGATTTATTTAAATATTACTATATGGGTTTTCTAATGACCAAGTTGGCTAATTAAGTAACAACTTGGTTTAATTAAATATTACTGCATATTTATCCTACGTTGGTTTAATTAAATACTACCATGTCAATTTCTTAAGGAAAGTGATTTGTACACTCATAATTGATTGACACACTCAATTTATGAGTGTTTTAGTATTTATATTTTTATAAAGTGAAAATAAGTAAAATGATATGAGGGTATAAATATTAAAACACTCATAATTCAATGTGACAATCAATTGTAAAAGTGTGCAACCGGCTCATTTCATAATGACCAAGTTGGTCAATTAAGTACCTACTACAGAGTCATGCCTTTAACAAATCAACCAATGCACATATTTCTCAATGTAGTAAACTAATTTTAGTTTATTGCGATTTATCCGTTGTTGGTTTAATCAAATACTACTATATCAATCAAATGACCAAGTTGGAAAATTATACCTACTACCGCGTTGTCGGTTTAATTAAATACTACTATATCAATTTCCTAATGACCAAGTTATATTTAATTATTTGTGATCCTAAGAACATGCACAAGTCCCTTTGAAAACGACCTAATCTTATCTAAGTAATATTACAAACGAAGGTTATACTTTACACATGTATTTTGGTTAAAATCAATAAAACAACCGCTTATAAGTTTAAAGCTTACTTAACACACTGTAAACTTTTGTTGCACATAACGCCGTGTCTTAAAGTGAAATTACTCAAATGCCTTTGTTTTCAAAGTGAGACTTTGTCATTTCCTTTGAGCATTATAGTCATTTCACTATAAGGCATGGACGATATCCACACCAAAAGTTTCCTACTTAGACAATGCATGCACTTTCAAGAAGTTCAAGAATGTGCTTGCAATTCAAACATACAACAAGGACTACTTTTGCCATTTACACTCCATTAGTATAATTTACTCCATCTAAAAGAACTTTATAGTACAACCATACATATTAAATGTGAATATTTTATATTTTGTCAAGACTACAAGAGGGTTGTCGTCCTGTTGGTACCGCCGATCATGTTTTTGACAAATCAACTGGTACACATTATTCAATGTAATAAAGTGTTTTTAAGTTTATTAATCAAGTTGTTGATTTATTTAAATATTACTATATGGGTTTCTAATGACCAAGTTGGCTAATTAAGTAACAACTTGGTTTAATTAAATATTATCGCATATTTATCCGCCGTTGGTTTAATTAAATACTACCATGTCAATTTCTTATGATTGTGATTTGTACACTTCATAATTGATTGACACACTCAATTTATGAGTGTTTTAATATTTGTATTTTATAAAGTGAAAATAAGTAAAATGATATGAGGGTATAAATATCAAAACACTCATAATCAATGTGTCAATCAATTGTAAAAGTGTGCAAATCGGCCTCATTTCAGAATGACCAAGTTAGTCAATTAAGTACCTACTACAGAGTCATGCCTTTAACAAATCAACCAATGCACATATTTCTCAATGTAATAAACTAATTTTTAGTTTATTGCATATTTATCCGTTGTTGGTTTAATCAAATAATACTATATCAATCAAATGACCAAGTTGGAAAATTAAGTACCTACTACCGCGTTGTCGGTTTAATTAAATACTACTATATCAATTTCCGAATGACCAAGTTATATTTAATTATTTGTGATCCTAAGAACATGCACAAGTCCCTTTGAAAACGACCTAATCTTATCTAAGTAATATTACAAACGAAGGTTATACTTTACACATGTATTTTGGTTAAAAATCAACAAAACAACCGCTTATAAATTTAAAGCTTACTTAACACACCAGAAACTTTTGTTGCACATAACGCCGTGTCTTAAAGTGAAATTACTCAAATGCCTTTGTTTTCAGTGAGACTTTGTCATTTCCTTTGGTGCATTATAGTCATTTCACTATAAGGCATGGACGATATCCACACCAAAAAGTTTCCTACTTAGACAATGCATGCACTTTCAAGAAGTTCAAGAATGTGCTTGCAATTCAAACGTACAACAGGGACTACTTTTGCAATTTACACTCCATTAGTATAATTTACTCCATCTAAAAGAACTTTTATAGTACAACTATACATATTAAATGTGAATATTTTATTTTTGTCAAGACTACTAGAGGGTTGTCGTCTCTTGGTACTGCCGGGTCATGTTTTTGACAAATCAACCGGTACACACATTATTCCATGTAATAAAGTGTTTTTTAAGTTTATTAATCAAGTTGTTGATTTATTTAAATATTACTATATGGGTTTTCTAATGGCCAAGTTGGCTAATTAAGTAACAACTTGGTTTAATTAAATATTACTCCATATTTATCCGCCGTTGGTTTAATTAAATACTACCATGTCAATTTCTTATGAAAGTGATTTGTACACTCATAATTGATTGACACACTCAATTTATGATTGTTTTAATATTTGTAATTTTATAAAGTGAAAATAAGTAAAAATGATATGAGGGTATAAATATCAAAACACTCATAATTCGAATGTGTCAATCAATTGTAAAAGTGTGCAAATCACTTCTCATTTCGTAATGACCAAGTTGGTCAATTAAGTACCTACTACAGAGTCATGCCTTTAACAAATCAACCAATGCAAATATTTCTCAATGTAATAAACTAATTTTTAGTTTATTGCGTATTTATCCGGTTGTTGGTTAAATCAAATACTACTATATCAATCAAATGACCAAGTTGGAAAATTAAGTACCTACTACCGCGTTGTCGGTTTAATTAAATACTACTATATCAATTTCCGAATGACCAAGTTATATTTAATTATTTGTGATCCTAAGAACATGCACAAGTCCCTTTGAAAAGACCTAATCTTATCTAAGTAATATTACAAACGAAGGTTATACTTTACACATGTATTTTGGTTAAAATCAACAAAACAACCGCTTATAAATTTAAAGCTTACTTAACACACTGTAAACTTTTGTTGCACATAACGCCGTGTCTTAAAGTGAAATTACTCAAATGCCTTTGTTTTCAAAGTGAGACTTTGTCATTTCCTTTGGAGCATTATAGTCATTTCACTATAAGGCATGGACGATATCCACACCAAAAAGTTTCCTACTTAGACAATGCATGCACTTTCAAGAAGTTCAAGAATGTGCTTGCAATTCAAACGTACAACAAGGACTACTTTTGCAATTTACACTCCATTAGTATAATTTACTCCATCTAAAAGAACTTTTATAGTACAACTATACATATTAAATGTGAATATTTTATTTTTGTCAAGACTAAAAGAGGGTTGTCGTCTCTTGGTACTGCCGGGTCATGTTTTTGACAAATCAACCGGTACACACATTATTCAATGTAATAAAGTGTTTTTTAAGTTTATTAATCAAGTTGTTGATTTATTTAAATATTACTATATGGGTTTTCTAATGGCCAAGTTGGCTAATTAAATAACAACTTGGTTTAATTAAATATTACTCCATATTTATCCGGCCGTTGGTTTAATTAAATACTACCATGTCAATTTCTTAAGGAAAGTGATTTGTACACTCTCATAATTGATTGACACACTCAATTTATGATTGTTTTAATATTTGTAATTTTATAAAGTGAAAATAAGTAAAAATGATATGAGGGTATAAATATCAAAACACTCATAATTCGAATGTGACAATCAATTGTAAAAGTGTGCAAATCAGTTCTCATTTCGTAATGACCAAGTTGGTCAATTAAGTACCTACTACAGAGTCATGCCTTTAACAAATCAACCAATGCAAATATTTCTCAATGTAATAAACTAATTTTTAGTTTATTGGGTATTTATCCGGTTTTTGGTTAAATCAAATACTACTATATCAATCAAATGACCAAGTTGGAAAATTAAGTACCTACTACCGCGTTGTCGGTTTAATTAAATACTACTATATAAATTTCCTAATGACCAAGTTATATTTAATTATTTGCGATCCTAAGAACATGCACAAGTCCCTTTGAAAAAGACCTAATCTTATCTAAGTAATATTACAAACGAAGGATATACTTTACCCATGTATTTTGGTTAAAAATCAATAAAACAACCGCTTATAAATTTAAAGCTTACTTAACACACCAGAAACTTTTGTTGCACATAACGCCGTGTCTTAAAGTGAAATTACTCAAATGCCTTTATTTTCAGTGAGACTTTGTTATTTCCTTTGGAGCATTATAGTCATTTCACTATAAGGTATGGACGATATCCACACCAAAAAGTTTCTTACTTAGACAATGCATGCACTTTCAAGAAGTTCAAGAATGTGCTTGCAATTCAGACATACAACAAGGACTACTTTTGCCATTTACACTCCATTAGTATAATTTACTCCATCTAAAAGAACTTTTATAGTACAACTATACATATTAAATGTGAATATTTATATTTTTGTCAAGACTAAAAGAGGGTTGTCGTCTGTTGGTACTGCCGGGTCATGTTTTTGACAAATCAACCGGTACACACATTATTCAATGTAATAAAGTGTTTTTTAAGTTTATTAATCAAGTTGTAGATTTATTTAAATATTACTATATGAGTTTTCTAATGACCAAGTTGGCTAATTAAGTAACAACTTGGTTTAATTAAATATTACTGCATATTTATCCGGCCGTTGGTTTAATTAAATACTACCATGTCAATTTCTTAAGGAAAGTGATTTGTACACTCTCATAATTGATTGACACACTCAATTTATGAGTGTTTTAATATTTATATTTTTATAAAGTGAAAATAATTAAAAATGATATGAGGGTATAAATATCAAAACACTCATAATTCGAATGTGACAATCAATTGTAAAAGTGTGCAAATCAGTTCTCATTTCGTAATGACCAAGTTGGTCAATTAAGTACCTACTACAGAGTCATGCCTTTAACAAATCAACCAATGCACATATTTCTCAATGTAATAAACTAATTTTTAGTTTATTGCATATTTATCCGGTTGTTGGTTAAATCAAATACTACTATATCAATCAAATGACCAAGTTAGAAAATTAAGTACCTACTACCGTGTTGTCGGTTTAATTAAATACTACTATATCAATTTCCTAATGACCAAGTTATATTTAATTATTTGCGATCCTAAGAACATGCACAAGTCCCTTTAAAAACGACCTAATCTTATCAAAGTAATATTACAAACGAAGGTTATACTTTACCCATGTATTTTGGTTAAAAATCAATAAAACAACCGCTTATAAATTTAAAGCTTACTTAACACACCAGAAACTTTTGTTGCACATAACGCCGTGTCTTAAAGTGAAATTACTCAAATGCCTTTGTTTTCGGTGACTTTGTCATTTCCTTTGGAGCATTATAGTCATTTCACTATAAGGCATGGACGATATCCTCACCAAAAGTTTCTTACTTAGACAATGCATGCAGCTTCAAGAAGTTCAAGAATGTGCTTGCAATTCGCACATACAACAAGGACTACTTTTGCCATTTACACTCCATTAGTATAATTTACTCCATCTAAAGAACTTTTATAGTACAACTATACATATTAAATGTGAATATTTTATATTTTGTCAAGACTACAAGAGGGTTGTCGCCTGTTGGTACCGCTGGTCATGTTTTTACAAATCAATCTGTACACACATTATTCAATGTAATAAAGTGTTTTTAATTTTATTAATCAAGTTGTTGATTTATTTAAATATTACTATATGGGTTTCTAATGACCAAGTTGGCTAATTAAGTAACAACTTGGTTTAATTAAATATTCGTGATATTTATCCAAAGTTGGTTTAATTAAATACTACCATGTCAATTTCTTAAGGATTGTGATTTGTACACTTACATAATTGATTGACACACTCAATTTATGAGTGTTTTAATATTTGTATTTTATAAAGTGAAAATAAGTAAAAATGATATGAGGGTATAAATATCAAAACACTCATAATTCGAATGTGTCAATCAATTGTACAAGTGTGCAAATCAGTTCTCATTTCGTAATGACCAAGTTGGTCAATTGAGTACCTACTACAGAGTCATGCCTTTAACAAATCAACCAATGCACATATTTCTCAATGTAATAAACTAATTTTTAGTTTATTGCGTATTTATCCGGTTGTTGTTTTAATCAAATAAAACTATATCAATCAAATGACCAAGTTGGAAAATTAAGTACCTACTACCGCGTTGTCGGTTTAATTAAATACTACTATATCAATTTCCTAATGACCAAGTTTTATTTAATTATTTGTGATCCTAAGAACATGCACAAGTCCCTTTGAAAACGACCTAATCTTATCTAAGTAATATTACAAATGAAGGTTATACTTTACCCATGTATTTTGGTTAAAAATCAACAAAACAACCGCTTATAAATTTAAAGCTTACTTAACACACCAGAAACTTTTGTTACACATAACGCCGTGTCTTAAAGTGAAATTACTCAAATGCCTTTGTTTTCAGTGAGATTTTGTCATTTCCTTTGGAGCATTATAGTCATTTCACTATAAGGCATGGACGATATCCACACCAAAAAGTTTCCTACTTAGACAATGCATGCACTTTCAAGAAGTTCAAGAATGTGCTTGCAATTCAAACATACAACAAGGACTACTTTTGCAATTTACACTCCATTAGTATAATTTACTCCATCTAAAAGAACTTTTATAGTACAACTATACATATTAAATGTGAATATTTTATATTTTTGTCAAGACTACAAGAGGGTTGTCGTCTCTTGGTACTGCCGGGTCATGTTTTTGACAAATCAACCGGTACACGCATTATTCAATGTAATAAAGTGTTTTTTAAGTTTATCAATCAAGTTGTTTATTTATTTAAATATTACTATGAGGTGAGATCAATGACAAACAAAGAAAATCAAAAGAACAAATAACCACATCTTAGCCATCCATTTTGATTCCATCCAATGCTAGAGATCATACTCAAAAATAACAAAGGAATGGCAAAATTGTCATTCAAGTCCATTAAAAAAAACCCACTTTCTACCTTTTTTTTTAAAAACTACATATCTTTCAAACGGTAAATCTTCAAGCTACAAAAAATATACCATCGCGACGAGAATTAAATCTTCTTTCTATAGATATGCACTTTTATATACTTTCGACAAACTTTTTTTTTTCAAAATTTCCGTCCAGAACAATCACACGTGATTCGTAAAAAAATCACATGTGATTCTGTTTTTATTGCGATTCGTGTATAAATCACACGTGATTCTGTTGTAATCTAATAATGAGTAATCACACATGATTCTGATTTTTTTTGTGATTCGTGCATAAATCACAAGTGATTTTGTAGAATCACTTGTGATTTTTTATTTTAAAAATCACGTGCGATTTTATAAATTACAAAATCATATGTGATTTTAGCCGCTCGCAATGTCGAGTCAGAAACACAGTTTACCAAAAAAAATTCACATGTGATTTTACAAGTCACATTCGATTTTTAGAGTAATAAATCACATGTGATCTTTAATTTCAAATCAACTTATTCATTCATTTTTTAAAACAAAATCCTAAAATCACGTGTGATTCTGTTATTTATTTTTTTGCTTTATTTTTTAAAAATGTAAATTACGTGTGATTTAGTCTTTGTTGTTATAAACTGAAGCACATATGTTTTAATCTAAAAATGAGTAAATCGTATGTGATTCACTTTCAAAAGATAATCCACGATAAATCACGTGTGATTTGTGGTAAATCACATGTGATTTAAGGTAAAATCACATGTGATTTAAGAAAAAAGCATACTCTTTTTTAACATAAGAAAGCATCCTTGGATAAAGGCATATCCAATATCTTAAACATAAAAAGATAAATAAGACTGAAGTAATGTAATTTGTTATCATCTACAATCCTATATAGGTGCAGGCTATTCCATTTAAAATAAGAAAGGAACAAGGGGCACAGTAACTTTTGTCGATAACCTACAATAATATATTGTCTTCACTTTTGTTGCCTTTTATTACTACATTATTTTTCATCTTTTTCGACACATCTTCATCATTCACCAACTTCACTTGCTTCTTAACAGGCACCATTCTATCATACCCAATCCCAATTTTACTATGCATCAACTTTATCGCCAATTCTGAATTCCCAGCTTTCCTCAATGCATTTATCAAAATCGCATTAACCCTCCCCAGTATCTCTAGACCCCTATCGACAATCCAATCACCATTTACACGCTTGGTCAATACGACTCGCTTTGACCAAAACATTAATCATATCTTCGGATGTCCGTTTCAATAACTACACCCATCGGTGCCAACTCATCCAAAATTTTAGACGCTCGGAAGACTTTACCCAAAAAGACAAAGCCCGGTTACAGATCTGCTTACGCTTCACTCGCTGGAGGTGATATCCAATTCGACGAAAAAATTAAGAAATAAAAACAATTGAGATTGGTGAGGGTTTGAGTGTTTGTTGAGATTTGGGAATTGAGAGAGGAGTGTGTGAGTGTGTTAGGTGGGGTTGTATATTTACAAAAATGCCCCTCCATTTTTTAATAAGGTTTAATCTACTCCGTCAGATTAAAAATAGATGGATGGTTGAGATGGAGTGTTTTGTTCTTTAGCTATTTATTGTTCTGCATTGAAGTTTCCTCATATTACTATATGGGTTTTCTAATGACCAAGTTGGCTAATTAAGTACCAACTTGGTTTAATCAAATATTACTGCATATTTATCCGGCCGTTGGTTTAATTAAATACTACCATGTCAATTTCTTAAGGAAAGTGATTTGTACACTTTCATAATTGATTGACACACTCAATTTATGAGTGTTTTGATATTTATATTTTTACCGAGTAAAAATAAGTAAAAATGATATGATAGTATAAATGTCAAAACACGCATAATTTAAGTGTGTCAATCAATTGTAAAAGTGTACAAATCAGTTCACATTTCGTAATGACCATGTTGGTCAATTGAGTACCTACTACAGAATCATGCCTTTAACAAATCAACCAATGTACATATTTCTCAATGTAATAAACTAATTTTTAGTTTATTGCGTATTTATCCGGTTGTTGGTTTAATCAAATACTAATATATCAATCAAGAGATGTACTATTCCTACCCTCCCTACTAGGGAGGGTTTGTCCTTTTATTCTTTTTGTCCTCTATTTCTTTCAGTACAACATAGTTTTTTGTCAGTTTCTGGTCCGAATTTCTAACAGTTTTAAGCGTTTGACTTATTAAAATTTATATTTCCGGTTCCGCATTTTCAGGTTTATAGTTTTTTGAAATAAACAAAATTATAAAAATAAAAAAAAATAAAAAAAAATGCAAAAAATATGGAAGGTGGGAATATAAGATTTAGGGGGGGGGATATCTTGTCCCATCAATCAAATGACCAAGTTGGAAAATTAAGTACCTACTACCGGGTTCTTGGTTTAATTAAATACTACTATATCAATTTCCTAATGACCAAGTTGTTAGCAATATTAATAGAATGTGTATTTGTGTTTATACTAACATAGTACTACCTCCATCCCATAATTATTGGTCCCGTTTAATTTTTTTGGTCTTTCTTTTTCAACTTTGACCTTAAATATTTTTGATTGTGTTATACGATGGTTGATGAAATTTATACCAATGAAAAATACAATTAAAACCCAATCCATTAATCTATTTTGCATCAAGTATTACATAACACAAACAAAAATATTTAAAGTCAAAATTTTAAAAGAAAGACCGAAAAAGTCAAACAGGAACAATAATTTTGGGACGGAGGGAGTATTATTATGGATTAAGAAAAAAAAAATCCAATAACCAAACTAACATTGTGTAGGATCGAAAAACAAGTTGATTTATATGGTTTGGGAGGTTTAGGTTGATCAAAGAACATAAAACAATACATCGTTTTAGAAAGAGAGTAAAGAGAGGGTGAGGTGAAAAAGAATGATAATATTACTACTAGTCAAATGGTTACACAACCACACCTCTCATAGAGAGTCATGAGAGATATTTACAGGCTCATTACAACAATATTTTGGCACTTAAACAATCTTAGTCCTTGCGGGCAAAGCTATCTACATGTCTAGTCCAATGCACGTGTATGACCCCAACTTCACAAAATAGCAAAGCTAACAATCTCCCTCCAAGGTGGTGTCACACGTGATTCGTTACAATGAGTCTTGTAAGTACATAACAAAGTAAAATAACAATGTTTGATGAAGCGCAAAGTCTTTGAGGATGTTACAGTAGACACGATACTGAGGATGACTTGAAGTTCCTTCTTTCGACGATCTTGGCTTTGATCTTCTGCACTGACGGCTTCGATCAATGTAGCTTTGAACTTCTTTTGCATTATCCTTGAAGTTTCTTCTTCTAAAAACTTCGGCAGTGATCTTTGGCAGTAAATGCACTGATCTTTGTAGCTCTAAACTTCATGTGCTGCAATGATCTAGATAGGTTATTACTCCCTCCTAACTAACAACCCTTATAAAATATCTTTAGTCTTCAAACACGCAGCGGGAAAAGTAGACTATAGACTATAGCAGAAACTGACCACCGTTATAAAATATCTTTAGTATTCAAATAAACAGTGAAGAAAGTAGATTGTAGACTGTAGCACAATGCTTGCATGGTCGGGGAGCAACATATCAACATAACTCACATAGAATGCATCCAAGTTGGTGAATAACCCCTGATGTACACTACTTCTTCCCCTTGATGGTTGCGAGTTATCAGAATCATCATAATGTTGTGTACATTCTGTAAAATCTAGATCAACTTCGAAGTAATATAAAAGCCATAACAGCCCATATATGCATAACTTTGTGAGAAGAAATCTATAAATACTGTAAAAAACGATCTAGGCTTCTCTAGGATATATAATAACATGGAACATACAAAGCACAACGGAATAAACATAAACATAAATGTTATTAACAAGGTTTCTTCATCATCATCTTCTATATAACAATTACACCATACAAGCCCTAATTCTACCTGATCAATGGTAGAATGGTTATCTAACCTATAACAGGGTCAAAAAACTCTTAACCTTAGGGATAACACACACTACTCTAGGCATTTTCACAAACAACCAAACGCCTAAACACACACTTTTTCAGTCGACCACATTTTCTGTGCACACAAAACATACACGCCCTGTATCTCTTTATATATTAGAGATGCCTAGGGTTTACAAAGGATAAGTGTTAGGAAACAATCAAATCTTCTTACTTTTACAATAATCTTTTGTAATCTTCCATCACTTGAAGAATTCCTCCTTTGTTTTTTTAAGTCCTTCATTTTCATTCTTGTGTCACTGTTTTTGTCATATCAACTCAAATATAATTCCCAACAATCTTCCCATGAAGTTAATATATATATGAATGAAACACACTTCCCCTTAATCCATGCTATACCACCAAGGATCTACAAGTTGCAAATCTTCTATGTAACGTCCTCTTCCCCTTTTGGTCATAATCAAATTAAAGAACTGGAACAATGCAACTTTCATCATTACAACTACAAATCATATATTACAATTCCAATGGCTCAAAGCACCCTCCACGAATGAACACCAAAAATCTTACTAAAAATGAAATTAAGGCAGTAGAAACTTAAACCATGAGTAGTAATAATGACTAGCAGTAGTAAAAACCTTCCCCTCATGTGGTGCAGGTAAATGATTAAACACTCTATAATATGCTTCCCCTGAAATCCAAGCGTTAACCATTTCTTGAATAAAAGTAATCAACCATAAGAACTGTACAAATAACTAACCAACAATAATATCGAACACCATGTAGTACCATCCATTAAATAGCAGCAGAATGAACTAAAAATGACTCATAGTAGTATTCGAGACCAAGTAGCAGTAACGTTGAAGAGTAGCATAAAAATGGTTGAGCAGTTGTAGAATGTACTAGCAATATTTACACTAGCTATCAGTATTGGTGCAGGTTTTACTAATCAAGTTTTAACATTTATAAAGTCTCGTTATACCTATGGTCTACCCTAATGCACTAACGGCCAGTGTACTGTAGTGTAGTATTCGGTAAAGCCAAGGTTGTCCCAAGAGCTATGTGTGTTGGATTATTACTAAGTCTAGGTGTCACAGATTTTAAATATGATTTCGATAAGGAATTAATTATTAAACCATCAAGTAAAAAAAACAAATAAAGGCAAAGGATAAATCAATAGAGGATAGTGGTGCTAACCTAGTTATTCCTCCTAGCTAGTAATGTCTACGCTCACTTACTTCCAATTACTTGTGGGGTCAAAGTCGAGAGGACAACATTTGGTCAATTCACCTTAACCTATCAAAGAAAGATGCCACCACAGAGAAGTCGTGTCCCTCATAAGTCCCATTGTTCCGGTCCCCTAAGCCATGTCATTAAGCACCGCTACATGCTAGATTTATAATAGTGAGTGCCCGCGCGTTAGCAACTTAAACACTCACCCCTAATTCTTAAGTCCATCCAAACGGTAGTGATCACTGGTCAAATCGCACAAGTAGAAAGGGTCGCTGGCTTGGTCATATCTACCCTTCCCGCCCCGATCCGCCACCTAAGGTCACTTGGTCATATCTCCTAGGCAATTGGCCTCTACCGCCATTCAAAACTATCAAACAAGGGTAGCTACCAATAAAATATGCATGCATACACTTAGAAATAATTATACGAAGTAATGTAAACGCAAACAAAACAATTAAGAATCATAACTAGGCCAAGACCAAGAGGTGCTTAGTCATATTAACCATACAAATCAATTCAATATTCAAAGTTACGAAATACATGAATCGAAAGTAAAGAAAAGATAAAATGCTAATGCTTATCGTAGTGGAGTGATTTCTCCTCGAGACAGCCCGATGCTCCTCTAGACCGCTTTTGCTTTTTCCCACGCTCTCGTTGTTGTGTGTGGAATGGGATGCTTAGAAATGCCGAATTGGGTATTTATAGGCAGATCTAGGTTACGGCGTAACTAATATAAGAGGTACTGTAAACTATAAATTCCTTCGTATGTTGCACTAGATTCTGCTGGTTACGCACAGAACCTTATTAGTGGTTACGCGTAGTATTCAATATACTTGGTTACGCCGTAGTTGATGAAATAGTTACGGCGTAGTTATTAGCGTGCATGGAACCTCATTTGACCTAATATAGTTATGTCGTAACCTTGGGGAGAGTTACCAGAACCTTCGATGAGTTGGTCTTCGAGTCACGCTTTAGTTACGCGAATGCGAGAGATGAGCTACGCCGTAACCTCTTCAAAGTCAAAGATACTATGATAAATCTTTGATATTTCTCCAATTCGCGCCTCTTTAGCTCTAATGCTCGTAATTTACCCGAAAGTGGAAAACAATGGAAAACAAGCGTAAATCCATATATATGATATAAATTACAAGCATTATCGGGGGAAATTGACACTTAATATTCCGGATTATTTGATGTTATCAAGTAGGAACTTTTGATCACCAGTAGTAAAACGAATATTATAAAAGCAGTAGTAGCAACTTCAAAAATTAGTACACACCTTCTTTACCTTCGTTACCACTATATACATAAGCACCTGTATTCGTAACACCTTCTACTCGCATGAAAAACCAATCAACACCCTTGTTTGCCTGTATAATCATTCAACCAACATAATACGTATATCATTTATCAACAACTAATATACAATCGTAGCAAAATTCATAACAATTTTGTTGTTCCCAATAATTCAAGATAGCCTCGTTTAGGTTTCATGAGATATCCATTCAAGTCAAAACAGCCAACCAGCAGTATTAAAATGATACGAGCAGTATTAATCAGCAACGAATAGTACTAACCATTATTGTAGCAGTAGAAACATTAAGGATAAGTATTAACAGTATAAACAACGGACAATAGTAATAACGTTAAGGCAATGGAAACTATCAACATGCAGCATTAAGAAAGCAACACTAAGTATCAAATAACATAAACGCAACCTCACAATTTAACAGATTTGAAACCTAGCTCATGCAGCCTTGTATCCACCATGTTATCTCTCACATTCATTACCCCAATCATGACAAATTCCAACTCACTGTACGTGGATTCTCAAACCACCAAGTATTACGACCAAGTAAAAACCCTAACGAGAAGATTTTGCAAACACACAACCATACGTATGTGAGCCTATCTGATTAAACGAGTGATACTCAAAGAACTACCAAACCAGCAGTAAAGCATGCAATCAGTAAAGTATTTAGCATTTAAAAGGAAAACCCTAAACAACAGCATTAAAATACCTTGGCAGCACTAACTGATAAAAAAAGAAGTACAAACATTCAATGAGCAGTACTAATGGTAAACTAGCAGTACTAATACCCGACTAGCAGCATTAACCAAACCATTAACCACACAAATATATTTCTACATCTTATCAGTATCCAACGCCCCACAAACTATCAATCAATCTATGCTCTTGACCAGTATATCCAACACCACCTCCGATCAATGCACCCCATTCGCAACCAGCTGCCATACTATGTCGTTTCATGAAGTACACATGTTGATTACCACTCCATTTTTATCCCCATTGGTAATCACGACCAAAAAATCAAAGAAACCAAACCCTAAACCGATAATAGTAAGAGTACATCACTTTGGAAAGGGTTTAGTAGCGATCACAGATAAAATTAAATGCAAATAAATATGCTGCAATTAGTCACGACACCAAAACAAATAAGAAGAAACCCTAAAATTTGAACAATTTACCTTTCTCTGCAACAGTTTTCAACAATTAATATATTACGAATTAAAGCTCAAATTAACGATCCCTCCGGTGAGAATGTACTTCGATATGCAAATAACCTTCAACAAAAATTTTGTTAAGATCCAACGGTTAACAAATGAGATATCGCCTTTTGAAAAACAGCACTATAGAAAATTACGAATTTTGAAAACACATTCGAATTGTCTTTTCTTCTTCACCCAGAAAACCTTGTAGATCCTAGATCACGAGCCCCAGGCTCTGATACCAATTGTGAATACCGATCTAGGCTTGTCTAAGATATATAATAACATTGAACATAGAAAGAACATCGGAATAAACATAAACATCTACTCTATAACAATTACACCATACAAGCCCTAATTCTACCTGATCAATGGTAGAACGGTTATCTAACCTATAATAGGGTCAAGAAACCCTTAATCTCAGGGCTAACACACACTACTCTAGACGTTTTCACAAACAACCAAACGCCTAGACACACACTTTTTTAGTCGTCTGCATTTTCTGTGCACACAAAACATACAAGCCCTGTATCTCTTTATATATTAGAGATACATAGGGTTTACAAAGGATAAGTAACAGGAAACAATCAAATCTTCCTAACTTTTACAATAATCTTCTGTAATCTTCCATCTCTTGAAGAATTCCTCCTTTGTCTTTTTAAGTCCTCCATGTTTTGTCTTATGTAATTTTTTTTGTCTTATCAACTCAAATATAATTCCCAACAAATACTCTCAATACAATTCTCTCAAATCAACCTATAATCAAATAACCTTTTTGATTCAACCGACTAATAGTAATAACCACATATGAAAATAAAGTGATATGACAAACTCGTAAAAAAGTAAACATCCCAACTTTGTGACTTAATGCATGTATGAAAGATAAATGTGACTTAGAACCTATACTGAGCACTATAACGTAACTCCTTAAGGTATCAAGTGCACACTGAATAAACACCCAAGCAAG
Organism: Chrysanthemum lavandulifolium; assembly: GCA_022545495.1. NCBI lineage: Eukaryota > Viridiplantae > Streptophyta > Magnoliopsida > Asterales > Asteraceae > Chrysanthemum > Chrysanthemum lavandulifolium. The sequence goes on from CM040241.1 coordinate 7,499,710, forward strand.
TTTATCTTGAGATATGAAACCAACCAACCGACGTCTCAAAGATAAATAAATACACCCGAAAAATGTCACTTCAATCCCAAATAAGCAATACCATACAAAAACACTGTAGTCATTTTAGTAATATAATATCAATTCTAGCCGTAAACTAATTAACCCAATGAAAATTTGTGAGTCCAAAATACCACTCTTTATACCAAATATTATCAAAAATTTATATCCAAATTTATCACTAAACCACACTCGGATATCATATATGTTTTCAATATATCTGGAAATAAGCACAGTCCATTAACCTTCTAAAATGTTATGGTATTAAAGATAATACCCTAATTATTTGGCACATAACCTAAACACACAATATGAGATAAACACGCCACTTTCACCTAATACTTCTCTCACCAATTTTGCAGCCTCCATTTTTTTCTTCTCATCAAACCGAATCACAAGTCATCTCTTAACTTTGTTCTAACTGTTACCTTACATGAACGATACTCAAGCACACACACACCCATTAATTCTTATAATCCTTGATAACCAAACAGCCTTACACCTTTCTCAAATTATAGAAACACAAAGAATCCAAGATACTTGTTCCTTATGAACCAAAAAAGAACATAAATATTTTGGATTCAAAGAATACGGCTTCAAGATTATTTTAAATTTTCTCGGGTAGGTTTATGTTGCATGTTGATGCAGTGTTTTATCGACTGTGTTTTAATATTTATTAAGTCTCGTTATACCTATGGTCTACTCCTAATGCACTAACGGGCGCAAAAATCCCGTACGTGTAGTGTAGTAATCGGTAAAGCCGAGGTCGCCCCAAGAGCTATGTGTGTTGGATTATTACTAAGTTTAGGTGTCACAGATTAATAAAAGTTTCGATAGGGATTTAATTAATTAAACTACTAAAGCAGAATAAAGCAAATAAAGGAAGATAAATGGTAAAGGTAAATCAATAGAGAAGAGTGGTGCTAACCTAGTTATTCCTGCTAGCTAGTTATGTCTATGTCTACTTACTTCCAATTACTTGTGAGGTCAAAGTCGAGAGGACAACATTTGGTCAATTCGCCTAACCTATCAAAGAAAGATGCCACCACAGAGAAGTCGTGTCCCTCATAAGTTCTCATTGTTCCCGCCCCCAAAGCCAAGTTATTAAGTACCGCCACATGCTAGATTTATAATAGTGAGTGCCCGATCTGTTAGGAACTTAGACACTCACCCCTAATTCTTAAGTTCATCCAAACGATAGTGATCACTTGGTCAAATTGCACAAGTAGAAAGGGTTGTCATTGGTCATATCTTACCCTTCCTGCCTCACCGCTTCACCTAGGGTCATTGGTCATATCTCCTAGAAATTGGCCTCACCGCCATTCAAAACTACCGAACCAAGGGTGGCTACCAATAAACTATGCATGCATACACTTAGAAATAATCAGACGGAAGTAAAGTAAATGAAAACAAAACAATTATGAATCATAATCTAGGCCAAAGACCAAGAGGTGCTTAGTCCATATTAATCACACAAACTAATTCAATATTCAAAGGTACGAAATACATGAATTGAAAGTAAAGAAAATGTAAAATGCTAAAGCTTATCGTAGGGAGTGATTTCTCCTTGAGACAAACCGTATGCTCCTCTAGACCGCCTTGAGCTTTTACCACGCTCTCGATTGTTGTGTATGGAATGAGATGATTAGAAATGATGGAATTGCGGGTATTTGTAGGCGATCCGGGTTATGGCGTAACTATAACAAGAGTTACGCCCGAACCTTCAATTTCTTTGTATTTTGCACTAGATCTGCTAGTTACGGCGCTACCCTTATAAGTGGTTACGCCATAGTCTTTAATAAACTTGGTTACGCCGTAGTAGATGAGATAGTTACGCGTAAATATCAAAGTGGAACCTCATTTGAGCTAATATAGTTACGTCAGAGCCTTTGGGAAGAGTTACGCCAGAACCTTCCGATAAGTTGGTTTTCCGAGTCACGCAATAGTTACGCCAGAATGCGAGAGATGAGTTATGCCGTAACTCTTCAAAGTAGCATACCGTGATAAATCTTTGATATTTCTCCAGCCCGCGCCCTTTAGCTCCAATGCTCGTAATTTACCCGAAAGTGGAAAACAATGGAAAACAAGCATAAATCCATATAAATGATATAAATTACAAGCATTATCTGGGAAATTGACACTTAATATTCCGGACTATTTGATGTTATCAAATATCCCCACTTGAACTCTACTTGCCCTCAAGTAGACCTTATTAGAAAGATTCCAAAAAGATATCTCCCATAACCCGAAAATATAAGTTTACAAACCTTTATGCTAGAATAAAACAAAGCCGAATACCTCCGTAAATGGGAACTAAACACTCAAATCTCTCAACTATTCTAAGTGTCAATTTCGGGTGATCACCAATCGCACACCATAGCATGTATTCTATCATAAGTTTGGCGGTTACACAAATGTCCACCACTAGAGTTAAGGGCTAAACAATTCTCAAGGCGTATGGGTAGACACGACAAAGGTTAAGGGTGACTCATCATTACTAACATGTCACGGCTAAGTGGACAAAACCAGTGGTACATGACCAAATCCATGGCCAAGACACCAAAGATTGCTCGATGCATCACCTAGACACGCCTCATGACTAAAAGGGTAGGATAAGACATGGGATATATAAATGGTGTAAAATAAAAATCAAGCAGGTAGTCTAAATCTATAACCAAGTCATCACCACTTACCGTCCGCCCAAAGTTTAAGCTTTGAAGTCAAGAAACCGGATCATGAAATATAAGGTAGATGTGTCATTAGAGGACGTCGTGATGGGCACACTACCTTTTCTCCAACTGTTGTCATTAGAGGACGTCGTCACTTGAAGATATTCAAGAATCAAGAACTAAAATTGGCTACTCAGTCTCTGGAGATGGCCTCCTTGAGACGGTGTCAAGACCAAATTTTTGAAGTCTGACGGCGTCACAACCTCAACCTGATGTCGTCACATCAAGTAGGTGCATGAGCAAAACCCAAATCTGGCAGCGAGCAGACGGCGTCACAATTAACAAGTGATGTCATCACAATTGTAAATCTATATAAATTCTTATATTATTTTCACTAAAAAGTGCACAACTTTGGGATAACCTAGAAGTCCGAACTTAGGGCATTTTAAAACAGTTTTCTAGGCCTTCTGGCCCCGAGATTTCATATGTATTGAAGAGATAAGTTATTTATTTAATCATTTAATTATGTTTATATGTGTTTGTTTGATTTATTTATCTTATTTCCTTTTCATTATTATGCTAGGCTAAACTAAATAGTATTTGCTTAGGATTTCATGAAACCTAGTTATTGATTATTGTGTGTCGTCTATTCTTGGTTAGTGGTTTTCCATTAGGAGTAGGAATTTTGGGTAGGTCAAATTATACTATCTTGAACATCCGACTAAACGCTTAGTTATTTTATTAACATGATGTTCGTTGTATTTATTGCCTGGTTGCGTTTGCACGAAATTGAGAAAGACATTCTTAGGCGCCGCTCAACTAGAATATAGTTAATAGGAGTTATGGAGTAACCAAACCTTGATTGATATTATGGAATACAACGCTCTAACTAAACAATTAACAGCACTCTAACTAAACAATTACGTGACAATTCGACTAATCAATAAAAGATAACTATGGAGTAATGAAATTCTAAGTAAATACACTTTACTCATATATAAAGTTCACCAAATGTACTTTTATGCATAAGTAGATTAGTATAGTTTTAGTTTAGTTCAATTAATAGTTTTAAAAAACCAGCTCTCCCGAAACCCGAGATTTTACAAGTTTTCACATAAAATATAAAAGACAAAAAATAATCTTCTATCAACCCTTAGTACCCTAGAGAACAATCAATCCCCCATGTCTTACCAATACTACACTACAACGGTTAGGTACTCTCCCTAGGAGGATTGTAAAACTTCTTGTGTTTTGCAAAATACGCATCAAGCTTTTGGCGTCGGTTCCTAGGAAATAGTCTAAGTTTTGATTTATATTTCATTTAGGTTTACTCACTAGATTCCTATCAAGTGAGATTTTTCTTTTATTTTGTAGTTTTCTTTAGTCTTATTTTCATTTTTTTTTGTTCGTAAAACCTTGTCATTCATGGTGAATGACATTCCTTTTAACCAAGACCCACTACACCAAGACCCACCAATACCACCTAGAGCTCGCACTCTTGGTGAGTACTCCAAACCTAGCAACGAGGGCTATCGAAACACCATTGAGCTTCCCCGAGAAGCCAATGTTTCTACCTTGTGATTTGACACCATCCAGTTGGTGTAAAACGGATGTGCATTCCATGGACTTCGTTCTGAAGATCCAAATCAACACATTAAGTATTCCTTAAAATCATAGATTCCATTAACCTTAACGGTGCTACTCAGGAGACAACGCGCTTGCTTCTCTTCCAATTCTCTCTACGTGATCAAGCTAGCAATTGGCTTGAGCATCTACTCGCGAGATCCATCTAGACATAGGATGATCTCACTTCTTATTTCATCACACAATTTTTACTACTAGAGAGAACTACCAAGTTAAAGAATGTGATAACGCTCATATTCTATATATTTTAGTCGCATTATTTGTATATTTATGCATGCTATTTGGTTGTGTTTATGAACATTTTACACTTAAAATGTATAAAACATGTACTCAGGTTCAAGTACAACTAAATCAAAGGAAATAACAAAAAAACGAAGAAAAGTCGACAAATCAAGAGCATGCACACAAAGGAAGATTCCACCAATAACAAAGTCCTCGCGAAGACTATTAAAGAGAAAGACGCAAGTTATAAAGGCTCCCGAACATGAAGAGAAGGCCAAGTATTCATTAAAAGAAGGAAAGAGATATACATGAAATTCACTTGAGAAGTCTTGCACACATCTTCAACCCAATTCTCAAGAAAAGCACACAAGACATATTTCCAACCTAAGGTTGAAAGATGGCACACCAGATTCACTTCCAACCACATGCTCAAATTCCTTGCACACGGCTGAAACTCCAGCCGTGCGGCTGGAATCTTTCTGTCACCTTTTATATCATTTTTAATAACTTAACCCTTCAAATATCCGACCATTACACCTTATTAACTTAAAGTTTAGTTGATTAGTGACACTTAGGGCCCAAGAAACTTGCTTGAGGACTAAGAGTTGTATTGTATTAATAAGAATGTTTAGTTAGAGAGAAAATACACATCTCATATCATAATATCCACTATTTTCTAAAGGGTAGAAAAACGCATGAAAAAGTGAAGCAAGAAACCATATTTCATCATTGAAATCATCAAGGAATCATCACAAATCATTTGGGCATCATTCTTAATTATTCTAATCATCATTACAACTCTTGTAAGACTCTTAAATTAAGTTTTCCAGTGATAAATTTTTTGTGGTAATGACTTTGTTTGCTATGAGTGGCTAGTTCCTTTATGCACTTTCCTAGATGATGTTTGTGACATAAGTATATGTTGATTGTGACTTAGTTGGCTCTATTCTATTTCAAGCTATAACTAAGATCGAATTGTGCTTTTAAAAGTTTCACGTGACAAGTGTTTATCAAAGTGAGATTCATTGTTTATGATGTAATTGGCCGAAAAGAACATCGTGAATTAGTCAATTGTAGTCCTTTGTCTATGAAGGTTCTACCTTATGTATTGACCATTTCATTAAGTAACTTTTAAACAAGAAACTAAAAGTGTGTTTGTCAATAACTTGTGAGACTAACGCGAACCGGATTTTTGAAATAGTTTTGTCTTGAATTGTATGATCAATCTTAATGCTTATTTTAATCATCTTAAAATCTTAACGAGGATGGCTAGTGATAGAAATAATAGATTAGATACCATCTAATTCTCTTTAACAAAGTGGTAGAACATTTGTCACAATCAAACAAGGCGAATTGTTCAAACTAGTCTAGGCAAGTGTAGTTTTAATATATTGAATTCTTCATTATAATCTTTTGCTTGCTTGTGCATTGCGAAATTGTTTTAAAGATAGTAAATATCAAACCCACATCCTGAAATTAAACAAATCCTTGTGAACGACTTCGGCTTACCGAATCATTCCTTGCTACACATAGACGCGTATACTTGCTCGTATGTGTTTCGTTTGAATCATTGGTAGATCGTGTTATAAACTTTAAAACTTGCACTCATGAGACACGTCAAGTTTTGACGTTGCTACCGGGGATTTGATCACATTTCTGTGAGTTTTGATTTATTTTCTTGTCTTATAATCATTCCCGTCTTGTTGCCTAGTTTGAAAAAAAAAAAAAAAAGATACAGGAACACACGGCTGAAAATTTATGATCACCGAAAAACAATCCAACCGCCGGCTAAAATTCCACCGTCGGTGAACAGCCGACCCAACCCATCAGCCCAATATGCCAAAAATCCCAATCAACAAAACATTCTGTCGAGTTTTTTTTGTTTTTTTATTGTATTTTAAATTCACTTTCATTTCTAGTTTCTAGTCGTTTTCAATTTGTTCGTGCTTAACTTGTATGAACACTCGTTCTTCAGTTGAAGGACCAATTACACCGTTGTCCAATCCTGAAAGATTAATCCAAAAAAATAAAAAGAAACATCCATTTATTCCACCGAACGAAAGAAGACCAAGAACGGCCAACCCATCTTTTGATAATCTTTTAGAAGTTAAACCCATCGTTAATCTTTTTCAACGTTTACCATTCCCAATGGCTGACGATATGCTATGTGGGCCATCAATAGGGTTGTAGCTCCTACACCTGTGGCCGTCATTGTTCCCATTAATCTCAGAGATAACTTCACCATTGATAAGGTTTTAAAAGGTACCTTTTTGAGGGGTCATTTAAGCCCTTATTCGATCACTTTTGTATCCGTTATTGCTTAATATCGCCTTTTCACTTTTTAGGTCTCTTGAAGGCAAAATGCTGGAATGATGCTTATTTGGACCTAAAAGGCGCGAATATACGAAGAAAATGGCCAAAGTCGAATCGAGACACTCAAAGTCAAAACATAAGGCGACGGCGCCATCAGATATCTCATGCGACGCCGGAAGGAATTTTATGACGGTCAAGCGAAATTGCATGTTTTCAAGGACGACGCCAGTTATAGAAGTAGGCAGTCGTTACTCGACGGCCTAGATGCAGCCAAGACGGCGCAGAGTCAAGGGACGGCACATAAATATAGGTGACGCCGTCGAAAGGTTTACGTGCCAAGACGAAACCCTAATGATGGCGACACGATCGGCCATTTAAACATAAGGTGACGTCGCAGATGTAATCTTATATATAGAATCCGAATTTTTCGGGCCAGTGTAGTCTTTGGAGTAAAACCTAAAACCGAACCAAGGCTTTCTTGTGCAAGATTTTAGGTTCTAAACCCTATTATACATCAAGATAAGTATTTACTTCATTAATTTAATTATGTCTTTGATTATTTGTGTGTATGTTGCATGTTCTCCATGTCCGCTAATTTATTTGTGTGTTTGCTAGGGAATATGAAACTCAATTATTGAATATTGATTGATTGATACTTATCTTAGTTGACTAATGATCTAGAGTGCGCTAGATTATTCGCTGTGTACTTAATGCTTGACATTTCTTTGTGAACTTTAGAATATAATTATCTAGGTAATTGTAGGATAAAGTATTCAAGGACAACCGTAGAGTAGGCGCCTATAAATCACTAGAGGATTTGTAAACAAGACCCTTTGGTAATTTCAAAGAGTTAGGAAATAAGCACGCCCTATAGCCTTAGAATCACAACGCAACTAGGAATAAGGACGTGACAAATCAACCATCAATAGGAGATAATTAAGGAGTAGTAAACCTAAGTAAACACATCTTTAAACTATCATACTAGTACACATCAATTAGACATAGACTATCACAACCTTAGCTTAGATAATTAGATAATAGTAGAGTAATCGTAGCAATACCAACCCCCAAATCCAATACCCGAGATTCAGACTTTTCATTTTCTAAAAACATAAAAAGATAAAAATAATCTTCCTCAACCTCAACCTTAGCGTAGTAACTTCTCACTAGCATTCCTATTCCCCTAGAGAACGATATCAATACCCGTGGCTTACCCTAATTACTACACTACAACGATTAGGTTCACCGCCTAGGGTGTTATAAAACTTGCTCAAGAAAAGGAAGTTTCCTTGACCTCAACGACGCGTAGCGTTATCAAGTTTTTGGCGCCGCCGGGAATAGAATAGCTAGTTAGTAGTCCACCTGCTTAGGTTCTTTGCTTGATTCCTATCAAGTAATTTTTCTCATTTTTAGCTTTCTTAGTCTATCTCCTCTTCGTGACCTTTGTTCGTAGTCCCATCACTTTTCATCATGGAAGGTGATAACCAACCACCACCATCAACCCACCACCAAATGACCCGCCAAGAGCCCGTACTTTGGTGAGTACTCGAGACCAAACCACCTAGGTTATAGGAACACCATTGAGCTTCCCGACTAAGCCCAAACTACGCCCTGCGCGATCCGACACCATCCGTTGGTGCAAACGGATGTGTATTCCATGGACTTCGTTCAAGATCCAAATCAAGATCTCGAGGGATTTCTCAAAATTGTCGATTCCATCGACCTTGATGCTACTACTGGGAGACCACGCGCATGCCTCTTCCAATTCTCTCACGGGACCAAGCTAGTAATTGGCTTGAGCGACTTCCCCGGCTCCCATCTCAAGTTGATGATCTTACTCGCTCCTTGCTCAATTTTTCCCACCGGGAGAACCACTAAGCTTAGGAATGACATCTGATGTTCCAACAACGCCAAGGTGAATCTCTACTAAGCATGGACCCGATTCAAGGACTTACTTCATAAAGTCCTCATCACGGCATTGATCTTTGGCTCCAAGTCCAAATCTTTATGATCATGTCAACTTTCCCACTAAGCGATCCATCGACCAAGCGGCCGGTGGAAAACTTAGTGATCTCACCGCTGAAGAATCATGGGAAATAATAGAGGACCTTGCCTCTATGATAACGAAAGTTGGATGACCCCGTGAACTTCCCAAACCGCCAAGGCAATCTCCTTGCCTCCTCCCGACCGTAGGATGATCGAACTTGAAGATCAAGTCAAATTCCTCATGAGTTCCTACAAAATCCTAAGTCTTCACGACAAGTGAATCAAATCACTCTACCTTGTGAGTTATGCAAGGGTCCCCATGACACTGTGATTGCTCAAGGCCTCCGAACAAGCTTTTATGACCACGCCCATACGCATCGACGGAGCGGGAGATAAGTGGTACACTTTCAAACCCGAACAAAACAACTTAGGAAACTCATACAACCCTCATGGAGAAATCACCCTAATCTTAAGTGGAACCAAAACTCAAGCACACCCCAAAGCTCATCTAGTTCGCCTAATGTATTCAATTCTTCTAATACCGGAACCCCACTAATATTGAAGCAATTGATCTAGATTTTGTCATCCCAAGAAACTCGATTGAATAAACTTGAAGTCGAGTTTACAAAACAGAGCGAGATGACAACCAAGCTTGATGCCTCTTAAAAGCCTTCAATGAGCGGGAAATTGAGCACTCCCAATGATACCATAAAGAACCCAAAAGTGAATTCGATTGCATCGACTTCATGTTCTAGTTCATCATGGAGAACACACATTCATGCCCTCTCACCCAACGGTTCACTCGGTAAATGCTATCAAAAGGGTTCCAAGTCATCCAAGAAATACCAAGGCCCAAGCACCTTTGGTAAAGCCTACTCCCGAGAAACCCGTTAGCCAAGAATCCAAACCTAGTTTGTAGGAGGAGTACAAGGAACTCTATCAAGAGAAACCGATTCTTGAAGTCTTAGCTCATGCACCTTATTATAATGCTTTAAAAGAAAATATGAGTTAGAACTTAGGCTTGGGAAACATGGGTCCGCCTTTGTGCGAAACAACTTACCTAAGAAGTTAGATGATCCCGGCTATTCACTCTTCCGTAGACTTGGAACTTCCAAGCCACTCGATGCTTTAGCCGATTTAGATCATGCATCAATCTCGCCCGCTGTCCCTTCATAGAAGCCTCAACCTAGGTAAAATTGAACCAACGGAAACTATCTTAGGATTAGCGGACGGTAGTATAGCACATCCGTTGGAATAATAAAGGACATGGTAGTACATGTAGAGAGTTGACTCTTTGGCCGACTTTCATGTGCTAGACATGAATAAGGACCCGACATGCCCATTACTAGTTGGAAGAGGATTTTAGCTACCGCTAGTGCCATCATCCATTGTAAGATGTCCAAAATAGTGGTAGGAGAGGGAGTGCTAGGTCGGTTTACGATGTCAAAGGTATTCGCATACTACAAAGACCTTTTACCTAGATAAGGCCTTTGCTAGTGTAGCAACTTTCCAAGAACAAGAATTGGCTAGGGATATAGAAGTGAACCCGCTCGAGGACGCCTTAGTATTTAGGAAGATGACCGAGTTCCTAGGATGCTTGCCCGTTAACCTTGTCATGAATAAATGGATAGTTGAGAACCAACACATGTGGAATTGGAATAGAACGCCTAGCGATGGTAATGGAAGGTGGCACATTAGGATACAAATCTATGATCCCGATGGTGAGATGTTTGAAAAGGCATATTTAACCGAACGCATTACTAGGAACTTGAATGATAAGTTTGATCCCTACGACATTGTTGAGGATAGACTTACTTATATCTCAGACGTAGGAGTAGGACTATGAGTCTAGCTACAAGACTCTTAAATAAAGAAAAGCGCTTCGTGGGAGGCAACCCATGCTTAATTGTTTGCTTATTAGTGTCATATATCTTTTATTAATTGTTTATCCTCATGTTTGAATTTGTAAAATGCTTTATTTTGTTTTTAACCTCGCCTTAATTACATATAAAGGTATTTTACATAAAGGATAAGTGTAGGAGGATTACACACGCTTTTCATAAGAAACGTAAACATGAGAATAACAATTAATTAAAAGATATATATGTTTGTTTGTTCGAGTCAAATGCTTGTATCGAGTCATAATGGATGTTTTTGCGTAAATTTTTCCGATTCTAAAGATGTAAATTTTCCGTAATTTTTCCGTAAAATCGCACCGCTTTTGTCGATAACTCACGGGCGTCAGATTGCAAATCGACGCGCCGTGAAGGAATAAAACATCACCTACTTTTTCTCGTTTTCGAGCTACTTGTAAAATTTTGGAATTTTCCGTATCTTAACTTTCGTAACAAATTTCAGAACATCCATTCCACAAGCATTATTTCCTAGTTTAAATCGAGTCTTATGTATATTATTACCACCGATTTTACGCCGAAGGTTTCGCTTTGTTTTCTTCTAGTGTGCGTGTTTAGTTTGTCAAGAAGAAGTTACACAAGTTTGAAGGAGCCTTTCACGCAAAAACTCTTCTTGGAAAAGATTTAACCACCACTTTTACGGATCCCACCGAGCTAATCGGGGAGTATTAGTTTCTTTCGCTTTTAATTACCTTCTATTATCATAACTTTGATATTTTCGGGAACATTGGGGACAATGTTCAGCTTTAAGTGTAGGAGGGAAAATAAACGGAACTTTGAAACTATGCTTATCCTTGACTGCTTGCTTTGTCCAAGTGTATTTGTGTAATAAACCATGAGAAAATGTAGGTTAGGGTAATTTTAGCCAAATTTAAAATTTTTCATGACGATAAGAGTGGGCCATTAGTCTTAACAAAAGCTGCCTCATGGATAGGAAGTTGCATGACTAGCACAAAACCCTTACCACCTAAATTCCACCCAAATGTGAGGATCGCCTTAGATTAGTAGGAATTAAAGCATTCATCTTTAATGCTTAGTGTGAACCGTAGTATATTAGATTCTAGAACTTGTTTTGTGATGCATTCGAGATCGCAAGTGAGGCTACACTTGTGTAGTTAGGAATAACTAAATGATAAGAGGCATTAGGATAAACCCTTGTTTAATACCGTAATATAATTACTTCTTCCATATCGGTTGAGTAATTCCCCACACCCTTTGCGTTGTACTCATCTTTAGTACACGATACCCCTAGTTAACCCCTCGAGCCTATCCTTTCGCGTTCTCGTGATGTTTCGCTTTTCCGAATATCAATGAAGAGCATTGTTTACACCCCACCCCAAATATACACCCAAATCGCTTTAGCTTACCTTTATTGCACTCACTTTTAGTGCAATTTATGTTATCACCCAAAACCCTTAGTTCAATTATCCGTTGCTTGCATGAGTTGCTAAGTCGAGTCATATCCTTTGTATACGCTTTGGGATGATTGGGATTCATGGAAAAGTTAAAGTTTATGAAACATAGGAAAGAGAACGTTAAACTCAAATTCCCTTTGTTTGCATAATAATGTACTCCAAGTGTTTTGATCTTTTCAATTCGGGTCAAATTAGTGTTAGAGTAATAAAAACTCAAGTGTAGGGATGTGTCTATAAATCCCTATCATTTTGATGTACCGTAGAGGATGGTAGAGTAAAAGTGTATGTAAAAAAAAAAAAAAAAAAAAAAAATTCAAAAAAAGAGAAAAAAAAAAAAAAAAAAAAAAACCATACGGGCTACCATCCTACATCTATCTTTTAAATTATGTTTGTTTATTTTCGCTGCTAGAGTTTTAGAGTGTCGAGTCTTGGCTTAGCAACGCCATTCTTCGATACTTGCAACATAGAGATTTTTGACTATCCACCACTATATAGCCTATCCCACCAAACCCTTATTTCCTACCGTAAGCCTAACGTTACAACCCTTTAAAGACCTCTTTGATAGTCTTTCCTAGGTGCTTACGCAAAGCTTACTTGAGGTTTGATCTATTCTCAAGCCTATGGTAATCTATGTACTAGACCGGTTAATGAGTGTTTATCTTCCATTTCCGATTTGTTATATTTCATATATACACCCGAGAGATGCGAGTATCCAAACACCCCATGTGAGGTGCTAGTATGTAATTCCGTGCTTGTTATGACTTTTATGGGCTTATATGTGTTGTGGACCGCTTTGAATGGATGCTTCATGACCCTAACTTATAAATTAATTGGCTAAAGCACATTTGCTTGAGGACAAGCAAATACCAAGTGTAGGAATATTTGATAAGGTTTTAAAAGGTACCTTTTGAGGGTCATTTAAGCCCTTATTCGATCACTTTTGTATCCGTTATTGCTTAATATCGCTCCTTTTCACTTTTTAGGTCTCTTGAAGGCAAAATGTCGGAATGATGCTTATTTGGACGAAAAGGCGCGAATATACGAAGAAAATGGCCAAAGTCGAATCGAGACACTCAAAGTCTTTGAAACATAAGGCGACGGCCATCAGATATCTGCGACGCCGTCGGGAAGGAATTTTATGACGGTCGGGTTAAATTGCATGTTTTCAAGGACGACGCCGTTCTAAAGAAGTAGGCCGTCGTTACTCGACGGCCTAGATGCACCCAAGACGGCGCCGAGTCAAGGGACGGCGTCACAACATAAGGTGACGCCGTCGAAAGGTTTACGGGCCAAGACGAAACCCTAATGACGGCGACACGACGGCGCCACGAAACATAAGGTGACGCCGTCACAGATGTAATCTTATATATAGAATCCGAATTTTTCGCTTTTGTGTGTAGTCTTTTGGAGTAAAACCTAAAACCGAACCAAGGCTTTCTTGTGCAGTATTTTAGGTTCTAAACCCTATTATACATCAAGATAAGTATTTACTTCATTAATTTAATTATGTCTTTGATTATTTGTGTGTATGCTTGCATGTTCTCCATGTCCGGCTAATTTATTTGTGTGTTTGCTTAGGGAATATGAAACTCAATTATTGAATATTGATTGGTTGATACTTATCTTAGTTGACTAATGATCTAGAGTGCGCTAGATTATTCGTTGTGTACTTAATGCTTGACATTTCTTTGTGAACTTTAGAATATAATTATCTAGGTAATTGTAGGATAAAGTATTCAAGGACAACCGTAGAGTAGGCGTCTATAAATCACTAGAGGATTTGTAAACAAGACCCTTTGGTAATTTCAAAGAGTTAGGAAATAAGCACGCCCTATAGCCTTAGAATCACAACGCAACTAGGAATAAGGACGTGACAAATCAACCATCAATAGGAGATAATTAAGGAGTAGTAAAACCTAAGTAAACACATCTTTAAACTATTATACGAGTACACATCAATTAGACATAGACTATCACAACCTTAGCTTAGATAATTAGATAATAGTAGAGTAATCGGTAGCAATACCAACCCCCAATCCAATACCGAGATTCGTACCTTTTCATTTTCTAAAAACATAAAAGATAAAAATAATCTTCCTCAACCTCAACCTTAGCGTAGTAACTTCTCACTAGCATTCCTATTCCCCAGAGAACGATATCAATACCCGTGGCTTACCCTAATTACTACACTACAACGATTAGGTTCACTGCCTAGGGTGTTATAAAACTTGCTCGAAGAAAAGGAAGTTTCCTTGACCCCGAACGACGCGTGTAGCGTTATCAACCATCAAAGGCCATCATCTTTCGTTGATCAAAGATAACCAATTCGATGGTCAAGTCAGATCCGGCCCACACAAACATATTGCCAATTTTCTTAAAATCTGTGAGATGTTTAGTTATGGAAATACCAAAGCAGAAGCAATCTGTCTAAAACAAATTTTGGTATAATGAATTGAGCCCCAGAGTAATTACAACTTGGGCCCAAATGAGAGAAGCATTTGTTGGCTGTTTCTTTCCACCGGCCATGTTTGATCGCCTCCTTGGTGAAATTTGTAGTTTTACTCAGAAGGAAGGAGAAAACCTTGTCGAAGCTTAGCCTCAAATAAAAAACATGTTTCGTAGTTTCCATGGACATGGTTTTTCAAGTGGAGTAATTAATTACGTAGATAAGGGAAATTAAATTTAACATTCCTTCCCGTAACTTCATAAAATACTACTTAACCCATGAGTCCCAACTGTCCCAAAACTGTATTTACACAAGATATGACTCGACTTAGCAATCATGTAATCAACTAGATAATTGAACTAAGGATTTAACATAATACAATAATGCACTAAAGACGAGTACATACAAGGATGGCTAAGGCGATTTTGGTGTAACATTTGGAGTGGATTGTAAACAATGCTCTTCATTGATATTTCGGAAGCCAGCACATCATGAGAACCGCGAAAAAATTGGCTCTGAGGGGGTAAATTGGGGTATTGTGTACTAAAAATGAGTACATCACATAGGTGTGGGGTAATTACTCAACCGATGTGGCCAATGTAATTTTTTTAACATGTTTAAAACAAAGGTTATCCTAATACCTCTTATCATTTAGTAAATCCTAACTACACGAATGTCGTCTCACTAGCGATCTAGGAATGTGTCACAAAATCAAATTCTAGAATCTATATACTACCAGTACACTCAATAAGCATTAAAAATGAATGCTTTTATCCTATATATCTAAAGGCGAACCTCATATTTTTTGGGTGGAATTTGAGTGGTAAGGGTTTTTGTGCTAATCTTATAAATCCTATCTATGAGACGCTTTATTAAGACTAAAGTTTTGCTCATAAGTGTTGTAAAAGATTAAAAGTTTGGTGCTAAAATTATCCTAACTGGTATTTCTTTCACTTTATTACACAATTACTAAAAACAAAAGACAAATATCAAGCGAGCAAATAGTTTCTAAGGTATCCCTTTTTTCCCTCTATGGAAAACTAGAAGGGGGGGTAGAATAGTTTTACCAATTAAAACTTCGTTTTAAACTATTTAGATCGACTTGTGTCAATCTATTTGGATGTGTGTTGGATGTTGATAAACAAAAATATAGGAAGATAAATATGTAATGAAAAGATAAAGAGTAAGAAGCACAAAACCAGAACGCTAGTATTTATAGTGGTTCGGCTACAAGTACACCTTCCTTGCCCTACTCCACTCCCCGAGTCACCTACTCGAGAGTTCGTAATCACTACACAACACAGACTCCTTATGGTGGAGAAACATTTACAACGTTGCCTACTCTTTATCCGGTACAAGGCTAGATATTGGGTTCTTTCACCAAGGAGAACCAAACCTATCACAACGTCGCCTACCCTTTATCCGGTACTAGGCTAGATATCGAGTTCCATTACAATGGATGAACTACTACCCAACACTACACCAACACCTAACCCCAAAGGAGATCTACTCCTTATTGTAACATCAACAAGGATAACAATATCCTTTGACCCAATACTAATCTATCTTGTACATCGAATCACACCATATCGAATGTACACCTTAAGCAACTTTCACTAATGCCTTTGACTCGATCTTCAAGACACCCTTCACTAATTTCTTGAGACTTGACTTCTAGGAACCCTTCACTAATGCCTCTAGTACTGACTTCTAAGCACCCTTCACTAGTGCTTTCAATACGGATGATCGACACCCTTCACTAATATCTTCGTCTTGACACTTGAGACATCTATCACTAATGTCTTCAACACTACACTTCTTATGAGAAAGAAGAAAACTATAAACAAGAGAACCTCAGTAGTCTTGATGATAATGAAGCATGGCAACTCATGGACTTGAGCTTGATTGACTTCAAAAGGTGGTGATCTTGCCTTTCAGAGGAACCTAGAGGATCACACAAAAACAAAACTACATACATAGATCACTTGGATCTGGGGTTAGAGAGTTTTTAACTCAAAGAGAAAGTATGTGAGAAAGGGGTAAGAAACAATGAAGAAATGGCTCACTATTTTTAGAGAGAAATGTCTACTATTCCACGGATCCCACGGATCCCTCACTGAGGATCCGTCCAAGGCAATACCGGGATCCGTGGACGCCCCTTGCCCATGGGTTTTGGGTCATGGGTCATGGGTTATGGATCATGGTATCAAGGTAGATACAATGTATCTCCAATATGTAATGCATCTAGTCCATGGTTCATGGATTAAAACTATGGGCCATGGATTAAAACCATGTATGACTTAAGCATGATGTCATGCAATGGGTTATGGGTCAAGCTCCATGCGTATGGGTCATGGACTTTGGGTTGTACCCAACTATATTCAATGTATTTGGTCAATGGGTCAAATACTTAAGTTTCTACCCATTTATATTTTCCATTATAATACATACTAGTTATGTATATATTTACCCAATATGTAAACACTAGTTGTTGTACATATGTATTATTAAATCATAAAATCACTTATACTTGTTTTAGTGTTTTATGTGAAAACGTAAGTGTGTTAGAAAACTATTGGCTCAAACCATTTACGTATTTTATTTGTTTCGTTAAAATGATTTTACGCTTGTTATCGACAAAACATTAGAAGATCGTAAAATATAAATAAACATTTTTACGGCTTATTTTATTAACAATCTCCTTTTTGTTGATGACAAAACATAAAATTATTGTAAGGAAAACTAAAATTCGTAAAAGTTTGAATTTGTAGTTTTTACTTTCTTCTCCCCCTTTTTGTCGAAACAAAAAGAGCTTCGAAAATAAGCTAACACATTTTTTTAAGAAAAACATGTGAGAAAAAAAGAAAGCAAGTGACGGGAAGAGTTCTTGTCCTAAATCCCCCTTGACGAGTCCATCCCTTTGTGAGGGTGTCAAGTAAATAAAAACTACTAAGCTAATGCATTGCAACTATGTTTGCAAATGGTTTCGTTTTAGCGATGATAATACTCCCCCTAGATAATTGCAACTTTGCAAGGGGACGTCATGAAATGTAATCTAATATTGCAAATGATCTTGCAATGTAATGCTTTGACACAAAGCTCCCCCTAGCTTTAGAGTGTCAAAGTTTTCATGTGTAAATTGAAAACCTACAAAATAGAGGTTAGAAGACAAGTATATGATGCATAATTTCCTGCAAATACGACACAAGTTAGTAGAAAACTAGTCTTCTATTGCACGGATCCCACGGTTTCCACCTTGGAGGGATTCGTCTAGGCAAAGCATAGGGATCCGTCAGTCTGTAGCTAAAATGCAGCAAATGTGATGTACCAATAGGATGTTGACATCAATAAGAGATATGTTTTAGACGAATAATCACATACTCATAATAATATAACAAATTCCATGTAATTTCATTTAATAAAACTAGAGATATGAAGTACATGACTCTAAAAACTAAGAAAATGAACGATACATGATTTTGAGTTTACTAGACTATCTAAGCTATGTTTGATACTAGGACACCACTAAACCTCTAGATCATGTTTCTTTATGTTTAATCTCGTCGAAAAGTTCGAGGAGGTGATAAAACATGAAACGTTGATCTTCAAGTACTTCATGTATCAAACTTTTAACATGTTGACAATGATAACAATCTTTGTCATGGCTAGGTAGTGGTGGTGGAAAAAAGGAAGTTGCTTGAAGTAAAGGATCAAGTAAAGCGGGTTGGGGATCCTCAAATGATGGAGGGATTGGTGGAGGCGCATTCGAAGATGGCTCAACCAAGAATGATGGTGGTGGTAGAGAGGTGTCAACTTCCATGTGGTCGGGTGGTTGACTTTGATAACTTCTCATAATCCAAATGGGATTATTTGATGGTGACGGCGAAAAGGAAGCCGGAGCTAGTGTTGACTCAACACCTTGATTTTGTTCCATTATTCCTCCTAATGAGGAGAATGTTGCCAGTGGTGGAGGGTGAGATGGCCTAGGAGGCAAATCCTCTAGATTTTAGAGGTGTGGTGATGAGAGTGGAGTGGTGAATGAGAGGGCTCTAGGCACCAATGGTGATGGTTTAGTGGAAATGGGATTGTTTGGTTTAGGAGGTATGGTGGTGTTTGGCATAGGTAGTTTTGTGGGAACTATCCTCTTAATTTTTGGTTTGATTGGTTAAGTTGGTGGAGGAGAAATCCTTGCATTTGTGGATTTGACCGCAGATGATTCGGTTGAAGAAATTTTGGATACAACACGAGCAATTTTCTTGGGTAGTCCTTTGGTGGATTAGTTACCACTTGGAGCTTTCCTCATGATGAGATGATTCAAGGAGGTTTGCAAAGGTTTCTAAGTGCTGAAAATGAGGATGAAGATGATGACTTTAGGAGTCCTAACAATGTGGTTTATAGGAACTTAATTAAGATGAGATGGAGTGTTCAAGTTAGCAAGATGAGCTTGAAATGATTGTTTTAGCTATAGTTGACATGAATCTGTCATACGGATCCCACGGTTCCTTCGAATGAGGGATCCGTCTAGGCTAATCCTAGGGATCCGTCTCTTAGCAGCTAAGAAAAGATAACAATGATGTTTGTGAGGTCTAATTCCTATTTCTTCTTGAGTGTTTCAGTCCATCTAAGTGTCTTAAATGAAAGGATACTTAAATGCTTGAGGGCAATGAGTGATTTAGCTAATGATTGCCTTTTATGGAAGAAATTGGAACTTTTATGAGTACCAATAAGTGACCAAGGATGACACTAAAGATTTGACAGTGTCAAATGGAGCTAAATGGTCCTAGAGATCAGATATTAACTTAAGATAATGTCTTGGAAGATATCCTAAAAGCTTAAGATGGAAAAGCTAGAATTTGACCCATTTCAACCTTTTTTGAGATAAGAAAGACTACAATCCATTAGCTATAGTGGAAAGATTTCTAAAACTAGAATTTGTTTTCTAGTTTAGAAAATAGGAAGTATCTTGTTATGTAAGCTTTATGCCTATGTAATGGGCTGAGATATGGGATTTCACTCATATCCAATGTTCTTAAACGTTTATTTGGTTAATTTATTTACCAGGGTGCAGGATTACTCCCCTTTACCCAAAAAAGATTTCTAAAACTAGATGTTTTAACATGTGAGGGATTATGTGTGAGTATAAAAACGGAAGAGTAATGAGTTTTTGTGAGACGATAGATCTTTTGAGTGTGATCTAAATGAGTTTTGCGTGAGTACGAAAAATTTACTCAACTTTGATAAGGACTCAATTTGCCTTAAGGCACTATGTCTAACTTAGTGTGAAGTATGTTTTGAAATACAATGATTGCAATTGCATTTTTGTTTGCCGGATCCCACGGTTCCCTAAGAGTAGGGATCTGTCTAGCACAAACTTTGGGATCCGTCTCTCTGCTAAGCAGAACCTTTACAAAAGGTATGCAAGGGTTGAACAATGCATCATATTTCAAAGTTAGTGTTTTTCTAAGAGGTTCTAACACTAATGTAGTAGAGATATCAAATGTAAGATATTTTATTTCATGAAAGAGATTGGATTACATCGATAAAGGATGGATCCTAAGGATTGATTCTATTTTGAATGAAAGCTAATTTCCTTGAGCGTTTTCGCTAGATGGATCATCAAATGGTTGATGAGTGTTCGCCGATTCGAGAATGCAGAAAGTATTTATGAGCGATGTGTTTAGAGGTTCCATCATCTTGTTCACAAGTACGTACAACGGACTTTGAAATTGAGGATGGAAGTACATGATGTTATGATAAAGGCGTGTCAAGAACATTCCATAAGGGATTAGTTTATTCTTGGAGCCTTGAAGATTTACAATTCGTCTTGTGAAGAAGTAGGTGAGATTGTATGGTTGTTGTGTTAGAAAACAATACATTATGTGAGCACAACAAGCGGGAAGGATTTCTCGATTTCCCCTAAGACTCCAAACATTTTCACGTAGGATAAGTGCGAGAGCTTTGTACTCTTCTCGGATATCCAGTGTAAAGATAATGTTTGGATGGAGTGATAGGGTTGAGGTTCGCATAATATACGAGTCAAATCTTCCGGGGAAGGTATGTGTGAACAATATGGACTATTTTCTTCACGAAAGTTGAAGAGAGAATCAAGGGACCAATCTTCGGTGAAGGCACATTGTCCATGATTTGGAATTCGGAGGATGTGAACAAATTGCCCAAGGGTTAAAACAAACTTTTGGTTTTTGATCCAAAACCAAAGAGATAGAGAGCGATCCTCGTTATTTAACGAGTTCAACTTGACTAAGAATTCCAAAACAAACCTTGGACATATTTTCTCGTTAATTTCGAGAAGACATTCCACCAATGGCTCGGAAAGAGGTATTAATACCTTCTTCAGATTGTAGAGAGTGTCGACAATACGTCCTTCATGGAAGTGACGGTTTCGAGATTATTGAACCCACGGACATGATTGCCAGTGTGTTGGGCTCAAGAGAGATGTTAGAGTGTAGACGCCAGTGAGTGAAAAATCAAACTCATACTCATGCGACATAGCTAAACCTATAGAAAAGAAGAGTGAATAGGATGTGACGACAAAGGGCAAAACAATGATTACCTAACGTTTTTACTAGTTTTTTTTTTAAAATGATAATTAACTCACTTAATGTTTGACATTCTAGTGGAACATTTCTTTTTAGGAAGAAAACGGTTTTTATTTTGCATAGAAAACTATTATCCGTATGATTTGTTCCACGGTTCCCTTCCATCGTGATCCGCTAGTATACTTATTGTGGATCCGTGGATCCGTAGTAATGTAAACAGATTTTTGATCAAAAAAACATAGGTTTTTAGATCTTATAGTTTTATACCAAGATATGTGTATTAGCCTACATTTTCTTTTAGCATGCATTAATGGTTTCTAATGTATCACGAAAGAATACGAAAGATATAAATCAAAAGAAATGACAAAAACATTATGATAATAAACTAGAAAAACTAGAATATTAGTAATATTTCATTTCAGTGCTAAGAACGATACAAAGGATTGGGTATATAACACCAATGTAGATTAACAACACAAAGTATATGTCTCCTTATGAGAACTTCATCATAGGGAACACGAGAGCAATGAGTGTTATGGCGATGAGTACGAGGGCGATGTAAACCATGTTGATGACGAACCTTGTTGGTTTTGGTTTGAGATGTGATAAGATGAAGAGGAAGATGAAGTTTTGAATGAGAGGTAATTTTTGAAAGTGGAAGATTTGAAAAAGTGGGGATTTGGTGAAGAAGCGATCGGAAGGGATATTTATGGGGAAGGAGGAATTTTTGAGATTTGTTTTTTGTTTTATTATTAGAAAGATATGATTTTTGGATTAAATGAAATAAAACACACATTTTATAAACCTCGACTTTAGACGAAGGAGTAACACGTATGCGAGAAAGACTTCCTAATGAAGCTATATGTAATATATGAATATGCACAAAAGATAACCATATAAATACTTATGTAAGCATACTTATTTATCAAGCTAATGTTATTTAGAGATAAGTGGAAAGTCATACCTCTAATGCACTTAGGAATGTCTTTACAAATAACACAACAAATGTCAGTAGAAAATTCCGGCTCCTTTGTGTTTATGATACCTTCTCAGGGAAGGTATTCTTGTTACCAAGTAATTCCTATGGCTTGGTAGGTATGAGCTTTAACACAACGTGACAAAGAAGATTAGTGCAATTAAATAAAGAATAAAAAATTTTGTCATTTAATCAACATCCAAACAAAGAGTTTTAAGAACATGATGTTTGTTTTTATAAAAGACCTTCTTTGTAGTTTTCAATTAACCACGGATCGTGTCAAGTTTTTAAAGTACAACATACTTTAAGAAACTTGGTAACCAAGCTCTTATGCCAATTGTGGAAAAATAGAAGGGGGGTTGAATAGTTTTACCAATTAAAACTTCGTTTTGAACTATTTAGATCGACTTATGTCAATCTATTTGGATGTGTGTCGGATGTTGATAAACAAACATATAGGAAGATAAATATGTAATGAAAAGATAAAGAATAAGAAGCACAAAACCACAACGCGAGTATTTATAGTGGTTCGGCTACAAGGACACCTTCCTTCCCCTACTCCACTCCCCGAGTCACCTACTCGAGAGTTCGTAATCACTACATCACACCTACTCCTTATGGTGGAGAAACCTTCACAACGTTGCCTACTCTTTATCGGGTACAAGGCTAGATACCAGGTTCTTTCACCAAGGAGAACCAAACCTATCACAACGTCGCCTACCCTTTATCCGGTACTAGGCTAGATACCAAGTTCCATTACAATGGATGAACTACAACCCAACACTACACCAATACTAACCCCAAAGGAGATCTACTCCTTATAATAACATCAACAAGGATAACAATATCCTTTGACCCAATACTAATCTATCTTGTACATCGAATCACACCATATCGAATGTACACCTTAGGCACCTTTCACTAATGCCTTTGACTCGATCTTCAAGACACCCTTTACTAATGTCTTGTGACTTGACTTCTAGGCACCCTTCATTAATGCCTCTAGTCTTGACTTCTAAGCACCCTTCACTAGTGCTTTCAATACGGACGATCGACACCCTTCACTAATATCTTCGTCTTAACACTTGAGACATCTTTCACTAATGTATTCAACACTACACTTCTTATGAGAAAGAAGATAACAATCAACAAGAGAACCTCAGTAGTCTTGATGATAATGAAGCATGGCAACTCATGGACTTGAGCTTGCTTGACTTCAAAAGGTGGTGATCTCGCCTTTAAGAGGAACCTAGAGGATCACACAAAATCAAAACTACATACATAGATCACTTGGATCTGGGGTTAGAGAGTTTTTAACTCAAAGAGAAAGTATGTGAGAAAGGGGTAAGAAACAATGAAGAAATGGCTCACTATTTTTAGAGAGAAAATGTCTACTGTTCCACAGATCCCACTGATCCCTCACTTGAGGGATCCGTCCAGTGCAATATTGGGGATCCGTGGGACGCTCCCTTTTGCCCATGGGTTTTGGGTCATGGGTCATGGGTTATGGATCATGGTATCAAGGTAGATACAATGTATCTCCAAGATGCAATGCATCTAGTCCATGGTTCATGGATAAAAACTATGAGCCATGGATTAAAACCATGTATGACTTAAGCATGATGTCATGCAATGGGTTATGGGTCAAACTCCATGCGTATGGGTCATGGACTTTGGGTTGTACCCAACTATATTCAATGTATTTGGTCAATGGGTCAAATACTTAAGTTTCTATCCATTTATATTTCCCATTATAATACATACTAGTTTTGTATATATTTGCCCAATATGTAAACACTAGTTGTTGTACATATGTATTATTAAATCATAAAATCACTTATAATTGTTTTAGTGTTTTATTTGAAAACGTAAGTGTGTTAGAAAACTATTGGCTCAAACCATTTACGTGTTTTGTTTGTTTCGTTAAAATGATTTTACATTTGTTATCGACAAAACATTAGAAGATCGTAAAATATAAATAAACGTTTTTACGGCTTATTTTTATTAACACCCTCAATACACTTAAACTGAACATTGTCCCCAATGTTCCCCAAAAGTATCATGGTTATGATAATAGGAAGTAAATAAAAGAGAAAGAAATTAGTACTTCTCTTATTAGCTCGGGATTGGTGTAGAATCAAGCTAGGTTAAATCCTCCTCCAAGAAGAATAAATAAATCAAGAATGTTGCTTCCATTGTGTACTTGCATCTTCTTGTCCAATATAACATGTAAATTCTGAGAAAATGAACACGAAACCTCACGTAAAATCGGCGGTAAAACTATATATAATATAAATCTAAACTAGAAAGTGAGTAAGATATAATGCTTGCGAAATAGATGTTTGCAGGTTCCTGGAAAATTAAAAATTCTGGAAAATTTTGAGAAATTCAGTTTCGACAAAAAACGGAAATCTGGAAAACTATTTGCTACAGTACCTGACGTCGTCAGGTTATA
This sequence comes from Chrysanthemum lavandulifolium, assembly GCA_022545495.1. NCBI lineage: Eukaryota > Viridiplantae > Streptophyta > Magnoliopsida > Asterales > Asteraceae > Chrysanthemum > Chrysanthemum lavandulifolium. Next base: position 7,524,354 of record CM040241.1, read on the forward strand.
GATCCTACCGCCGTCGGGATTGACCTGATAAAATTTTAAGCTTTGTTTCCTGGAAAATTTATGAAAATTTTTACTCCTTAAGAACCTGGAAATTACTACAAAACAACCTTTGTGACTCGATACAAGCATTTGACTCAAACAAACACATAAATATATGCTCATCATGTATTATTAATTTCATGTTCAATTTTGTTCTAATAAGCAAATGTGTTCTTCTCTACACTTATCTTTTTGTAAAATACATTCATATTAATAAACAAATATGTTCTTCTCTACACTTAAGTGTGGGGGGTTGCTTGCGCTTCTTGCGATTTTTTTTAACAAAAAAAAAAATAATAATAATAATAAAAAAAATAAATCGATAATTTCATAGCATTTTAATTTTTTTCTTTCCCTTTATCATTTAGGAACTTCTTTTTAGTTTTTCTACTCTTAGATTTGCTTGAGGGCATGCAAAGAGTTATGTGTGGGGGGATTTTATCATGCTCATATTATACATATTTCTATACGAGTTATCCGTGCTTTTATTCTTAAATATTGACATATTTATATGAAATTTCAATACTAATAGATTATATATGCTATTTTAGGTTCATGTGATGTGTCGTAAAAGGAAACGGGAGAATACACGAAGATATGGAGCTTAAACGAAGAAGTTAACGCAGGCATTAAGGATCCTGACACTTGTCCCCTGTTTTGGCCATATCTTAAGCATACGAACTCCGATTGAGTTGATTCAAACAGCCACGAAATGTTAAGAGAATTACCTACAACGTTCAATTTTTCGTCAAAGGATGAAAACGATGACAAGTACAATTGTTTTGCAGTTAAGTGCGACACACTTTTCATCAGCAGAAAAAATATTTTAAATGAACCAAGTACGGCGGTTTTTGGAAACTATGTGCGCCAAACTTCGATCCTTGATAAGGATTTAAAACCTACGCTTTTAGGGGGTCATTTAAGATCTTAATCGACCACTTTTATATCCGTTAATGCTTAATTTTGTTCCTTTTCACTTTTTAGGTCTTTAGAAGCAAAATGCCGGAATGAATCACATTTGGACGAAAAAGAGCGAATACATGAAGAAAATGGCAAAGTCAAGATCGGGCCACCAAGCCGCTTCAAATGTAACCTCGATGGCGCCCCAATCAAAGGCGGCGCCGTCCTCTTTAAAGACCGATCAAAACATGCACCGACGGCTCGCTGGAATTATTGTTCAGATAACTCGACAAATACACGCTAGGAAGAAGAAGGCGCCACTCAACTTTTCATCTCGTACGCCCGCATCCGTAATCAAGACGATGTCCCAACTTAAGACCCGACGACATCGTAACTCTAAGGTGACGCCGTCCCATCGATGACTTGGCCAAGAATAAAACCTTAACGACGGTGAGCTGATGGCGTCCCATCCAAAAGGTGACGCTGTTGCAAGTGTAAATCTATTTATAGAATTCAATTTTTCTGCATTTAAAGAGGTAGACTTTTGGAGAAAAAAACCCTAAACGTTTGTAGTCCGATTTGGACAGTATCTTAGGGTCCCAAACCCTATTTGTGTATATGCTTGCTTGTTTACCATGTCTAGCTAAATTTCTTGTGTGTTTGCTTAGATCTATGAAACCTAGTTATTGATTATTGTTAGGTTGTTTCTTATCTTAATTGTAATTGTCTTAGGAGTGTAACTAGGCATCATTCGTTGTGTTTAATGCTTGAGTATGCTTTGTGAAAGTGAGGCTTATGAATGAAATAGCTTAAGGGCTTATGGATTTCGTGATGCTAAACCCAAGGATAACCTCAAAGAACTAGGGACTCACGATTCCTATGACCTTAGGAATACAACGCTAAGATAAAGTGTGACAATTCAACCGACCAATAAAAGATAACTAGGAGTAATAGTATCTAGGTAAACACATTTTTAATCATCATACGAGCACACATCAAATAGACATAGCTACTCGTAGTAATAGACAATTAGATAATTAGATAAGTAGAAGTAATCGGTAGAGAATACCACCCCCCAAACCAATTGCCCCGAGATATTTACCTTAGCTTTCTAAAAAACCAATAAAAAGATAAAAAAAGAATCATCTTCAACCCCCACCTTCTCGTAATACATTTCTTGCTAGCATTCCTATTCCCTTAGAGAACGATATCAATCCCCGAGGCTTACCCAATACTACACTACAACGATTAGGTTCATCGCTTAGGTGGTTGAAAACTTGCTCAAGAAAAGGAAGTTCCTTTGACCCCAACGCGCTTCTCAGACGCGCATCAAGTTTTTGCTATTGTGCTAGGGAATAGAATAGCTGGTTAGATTTTTATCTCGTTTAGGTTCCCTTGCTTGATTCCTATGAAGTAATATTTTTTTATCACTTTTTAGCTTCCTTTTAGTCTATCCCCCTTCTTCGTGACTTTGTTCGTAACCCCATCACTTTTCATCATGGAAGGTGATATCCCACTACCAAATTAACGACTTCCCATCGACCCACCACCAATTGACCCACCAAGAGGCCGTATTTGGTGAATACTCTAGACCGAGCCACCAAGGCTATAGGAACACCATTGAGCTCCCGATCACGCCAAACTATGGCCTCGCGATCCGACACCATCCGGTTGGTGCAAAACGGATGTGATTCCATGGACTTCGCTCCAAGATCCTAATCAAGATCTCAAGGACTTCCTTAAAATCTTTGATTCCATCGACCTTGATACTACCACACGGAGACCACGCGCTCACTTTCATTATGGATATTTGGTATTCTCTATATTAAATTTTTGGGATATGAAAGCATCAAGATATCAAAGTATCAAGATATGAAGGCACCGTAAGTCGCAGCACCGGAAGATGTCAAAGAGTCAAAGTACCGCTAAAGATAAAGTCAAAGCACTGCATGGAGAAGTCAAAGCATCGCTAGTTTAAACAAACTGTTATATTCGCTTATGGAAAGTATTGTATTCCATGTTTAGATTACTTGTCGACAAGGTTATCAATTGTAAACCGACTAGGATATCCTTGAGCCTATAAAAGGACTCCTAGATTGGCATTAGAGGCACGATTTGTAAAAGAGTTTTAGAGTTTACGAATTAAGAGTTTAGAGAAAAGTTCAATATCTTAGAGTTAGATAGAGTATCCATGACATAAGCGCATTTAGAGTTTGTTAATAAAGTTTTCTTAGCTTTGTTAAGTAAATTCTGCACTTGATAAAGATTGCTCGGTGTTTCTTTGTTAATAACTTAGGATTTATCCGAGGTTATTAAACCTTAACAAGCTAGTTTAGTTTAGTTTGATTAAAGTTTATCGATCCAACAAGTGGTATCGAGCTTGTGTGGAAACTCCGACTAGGAAGAAACCCTACAATTTTCAAGATGTCGATCAAGTCGCTCCACAACCTCAATCACCTCACTCGTAATTCCAATTATCAAAAGGGAGAATAGGATCTCGGTGCATGAAGATGAGGCAAGATATTGCCATTATGCACCATGCTCGTGGAATGTAATTGTGAATGGGAATGAAGTTCCTCAAGAACCCATTCTGTTGCTAGACAACCTTTAGCACCAAAGGCGCTTTTACCCAAAGAACCCTAAGGAATAAAGAAAAGGCTCTTAATATTCTCTTATCTCGCGATTCCGATGGTCATCTTCTCAAATTTCATGATGCTAAAGATGCTAAGCACTCTGGGTCGCTCTCAAGACCAGTTCGAGGGAATGAAGCCTCTAAGAAGATGCATGTAAACTTGCTTAAACAACAATTTGAAACTTTCACGCTTGGAGAAAGAGAGAATCTTGATGTCGCATATGATAGATTTTAATCTTCTCAACATGCCGAATTGTACAAGGCACAAGTATCATTGAGGATGCTAATTTGAAGTTTCTATGAGTTTGCCATCTACATGGCATGTGATTGCTACTATGATCGTGAGGACAACAAGGATTGATGTTATGGACTTTGATGATCTCTATCATCAATTGAAGGTGTATGATCATGAGATGAATGGTCAACCCGCCCAAATCTCACAAGATTGCTTTTCTATCATCCGAAGAAGAGCAAGATTTCAAAAGCATCGCTTCTCCTCAAAGTATCTGCTTCTCAGCATCATTGCTCACAATCCCCATCATATTCTCAAGCAGCCCCACCATCTACTACTTTGAACTCGTATGAAGTTGTGTGCTCTTTCTTTGCACAACAAGCAAGCTTACCCGTCACTTATGAGGAGGATCTAGCACAAATGAAGAAGATGCACTTGAAGAAATTGATATCGTGTGCAAGTTGCTTTGATCACCGCAAGAATCAAAAGTATATGAAGAAGACAGCAAAAATTATGATTTCAAACCAAAACAAGGAATAACTTTGACAAATCTAAAATTGAATGCTTCAATTGTCAAAAGACCGTCACTTTGCAAGGAGTGCAGTTTGCTAAGTATCAAGCAAACAGAGCATCCGAGAAGCCTAAACTTGAGCTCAAGGAAATACCAATAATCAAACAAAGGCTTTGGTTGCTCAAGAGAAGTTATCGGGCGGACCGAGTGAAGAGTTTGATGATGAACCAAAGACTTCATCGATGGTAGCAAAGAAGATGCAGCTGAAGACACTGTGGAAGCATTGACCGAGCAACGCTTTTGATGAAGAATCAACATGCCGCTTTGGAATCGATGATGGCTTTGGAGGATTTGATTGGAGCAAAGAAAGTGAAGATGATCCTGTTTTTCTTGATATGGTGGCTACTTCACCAACTCGCCTCCTATCTCGAGGTATGCTCAAACTGTTATGAGTTTTATCAAAATTACTTAACAGCTTATGTGATTGAAAGAGATAATTGTATTAGGCTAGGTCCGAGGTAGCAAGTTACCAAATCACTTTAGAGTCTATAGAAGCTAAAATCATAACACATGAAAATAATGAAATGGTTTAATGAAAAGTATGAACAATGTGATTATCGCTAAAACTCAAATGAATGGAAACTAAATTGTAAAATTGTCAAATTGAGAAATTAACTAAGGAAAGAGATGATTTGTTAGCTAAGTTTGTCGCTTGGGTGAGTCCGGTTTGTCCCATGTTGCTTATGTTGAAAAATGTAGGCGGCTTACATTAGAACAGCTTAGGATTTGGAATGGACTTTAGCAAAGGTAGATGAAAACCAACCTAGTAATCGTGATGATGGTGTTTTGAGGACATAACCACTAGTGATGATGAGCTCATTAACTATGTAGATTCATCTAGTAATGATGGCTCAGAAGTGAACCACCTCCGAATATAAGAAAGACAAAGGTTATCATGTCGTTCCTCATCCCATTAGTCATCACCCTCTAGGCCTCGATGTTTCTCATTATGGTGTAGATAGTCTAGAGTTTAGGAAGAAGCTAATTGCTAAATCTAGATCCGAGAAACCCAAAGAAACTGTTGAAAATAATGTTCAAAATCCAAGAAGATTTTAGATCAAAGTCGCGCAAGCGCACCTTCGCAAAACCTTTTCAAAACAAGATCGCTAAACCTTTTGGGATAATTTTGGTCAAACAAATTTTATCACCCTCGAAGGCAACATAATTTTGGGCATAGACATAGAAGAAATCACTTTGGTCATATGGGTCAAAAACTGTGTTTTGTGTGTTATAGTCCTACCACTTAATCAAAGATTGTGATGACACTCGTAATATCTAAGCAAGTTTCCAAGGAATAAGTCTAACAATCGAGACCTAGAGAACACAAACCAAGGTGGACTAATTCAAATAGGGTTAATCACGTAAACTTTGCACCGCATCATAGATACCCACATCGTAGAAGAACTTCAAGATCTCACAAGACTTTCCAAAGCACCGCCGCAGACAAGGTACCGAAACCATACTGGGATAGAAATTCTAGGAGATCTCATTATCAACCTAGAAGTTATCACAGCTCATATAGGGATCTAGATCACAAGAACCTCCTGTTAAACCGAATGGGTTAAAAGGAAAAGCTCACCGAGACATACAAGACGCTCAACAAAAGTGAATCGATGTTTTGTGTCAAAAGATAATGCCGATAATCTGTGAAAGAAATTTATGTTGAAAACCGAGAATTTTGAAAATCCACATGCTAAACATCAAAAGATATTTTGGATCATCGCTTGAGAGATAGTGAGAATTACATACTCAAAGAATTTGAGTTTGTAACTTCTCAAGGGAACAAAAGTCAAGAATGGCTTGATTCCTAAAAGTTTCTAACTCTTTTCTTTGGTGTGGCAACCCGAAGAGGAGCTTAAAGATCATCTTATTGTGGATAGTGGTTGCTCGAAGTATGACAGTGATAAAGAGATCCCGTCTCGATTTTAGAAGTATTAGTGGAGGAAAAGTTGCATTTGGGAATGATCTCAATGGAGGAAGGATTACGTTGAAAGGAACAATTAAAGCCGAGAATTGATTTTGAGAATGTCGATATGTGAAGGAGCTAAAGTTCAACTTGTTGTCGGCCTCTCAAATTTATGACAAAAGCATCCCGTGTTATTCAACGATACGTAATGTCTTATCCTTTCTTCCGACTTCAAACCTGTTGATGATGACTTGGTAGTACTAAGGTACCAAGGACAAATGATGTGTATAGTTTAGACATGAAGAGTCTACATTCTTATGGTAGAGCCACATGTTTGGTGGCTAAAGCAACATCCGAAGAGGCACATCAATGGCATAGTAGATTGGGCCATGTGAATTTCAAGAACATCAACAAATTGGTCAAAGGCAATTTAGTTAGAGGTTTACCTTCAAAGACTTACGGTGAATGATCAACCATGTTTGGCATGCAAGAAGGGTAACAACACAAAGCTTCCTCGCAAGAAGCTTGATGAAAGGAATATTAGAGAACCATTGGAGCTATTACACATGGATTTATTTGGACCGTCTCGTGGCAAGTTTAAATATAAAGAAGTACCGCTTTGGTTGTTACCGATGATTGTAGTAGATTCATTGGGTTTTCTTTTGGGCTTTAAGGATGATACCTTTGATGCTATTCAAACTCTTATAATAGCACTTGAAACCAATTAAGACTCAAGGTTAGAGGTATTAGATGTGATAATGGAACCGAATTCAAGAACAAGCCTATGGATGATTTTTGTGCAAACAAAGGCATAAAAGGAGTTTAGTATTGCTAGAACACCACAAAGAAATGGTGTTGCGAGAGAGAAAATACAACTTTGATTGAAGTCGCAAGGACCATGTTAGCCGATTCTCATCTCCCTATTCAATTTTTGCGTGTGTCGGCATCGCATGTTATGTACTCAATGTGGTTTCACACAAAACCACGTATGAAGACACCCTATGAATTGTCGATGGGCAATAAACCCAACATTCGCTTTATGAAGCCTTTTGATGCCCTCTTACTATTTTGAACACCATTGATAATCTAGGAAGTTTGATGGCAAGTCCAAGAAGGCTACTTATTGGGATATTGCACTAACAAGAAGGATTTAGAGTCTACAATGTAGTTACTAAGAAGATTCAAGATTGTCTTCATGTTGAGTTCTTAGAGGATCAAGAATGAGAAAGGGAAGGGTCCCGATTGATGTTTGATCTTGAGATTTTATCTCCTTCAATGAATTATGTACCGTTAGAGAAGAAAATCAACCTTTGCATAATGAAGAAGATATTCAATATGTTGTTCATGATATTCATCTTAGACCGATGTTGTTCCCGATAAAGATCCTATGAGTCCAAAACAGCATCGATGTTCCTAAGCAAAGTAATCGATTCTCCAAATCAAAGCATCGTTGCTCCACAATCCTCATTATCTCCGAGGATCAATTTATTTAAGAGGAACTTAATCGATGCTTCTTCAAGATGTATTAGCACATTCTTACAATCGATGAACAAAGGAGAGCTTATGAAGAGGCAAAGAAGAAGAACAAGATCACAGATTTCTCTTACAAGATTTTGGACAAGATTTTCAACCAAAGTATCTTCTATCGGCGTAACTTTAGGTGATGTGGATGATCCTACCATGCCCGAATTAGAAGAAACCGATGATGAGCTTGAAGATGAAGGTATTTTCACAAATTCCAATGAAGGTGCCGATTATACTAATTTAGATGATACATATGAAGTTCCACAGCCCCAATCTTACGAATTCATAAGAATCATCCAACTGATCAAATCATTGGTCCTTCTACCTGGAGTTATGACAAGACACAAAGCTAAGGGTTTCACAAACCTCATAATGCTTTACTTAGCTTTGTGTATAAACAAAACAAAGTTAAATCATAAGGACCATCAAACCTCGCTTATTCACTTGCTTCATCTCTCAAGAGGAACCCAAGAATATTGCTCAAGCTTTGACTAAAGAAAGTTGGGTCAAGCTATGCAGAAGAACTTCTTCAATTTAAACTTCAAGAGGTTTGGGTTTTATGTGATCTTCCAGATGGGAAGAGAGTTATTGGAACCAGATGGGTTTTTAGAGTCAAAAGAGATGAAAGAGGCAATGTTATCAAAAACAAGGCAAGATTAGTTGCTCAAGGTTATAGACAGGAGGAAGGGGTAGATTATGATGAGGTATTTGCTCCTGTGGCAAGGATTGAAGCAATTAGAATCTTTCTTGCTTTTGCTTCTTATATGGGCTTTCAAGTCTATCAGATGGATGTAAAGAGTGCCTTTCTGTATGGCACTATTACCGAAGAGGTATATGTGAAACAACCTCCAGGTTGTGAAGATCCTAAGCATCCAAACAAAGTATATAAGGTGGTTAAGGCCCTTTATGGTCTTCATCAGGCACCTAGAGCTTGGTATGAGAGGCTCTCTACATTCTTATTACAACATGGATACGTGAGGGAGCAATAGACAAGACTTTGTTTATCAAGAGACAAGAAGGATATTATGTTAGTTCAGTGTATGTTGATGATATTATCTTTGGGGCTACCAAACAGGTCCATGGTTAAGGAGTTTGAGCAATTGATGCGTATGAATTTCAAATGAGTTCAATGGGAGAGTTAACATTCTTTTAGGACTTCGTGTTAAGCGGTCCCAAGGAAGGAATTTTTATTAGTCAAGACAAGTATGTTATGATATACTTAAGAAGTTTAATTTTGATGATATGAAGGTCACATTACACCTATTAAATCTATCAATTCTTTGGGAAAAGATGAAGATGGACACCAAAGTCAAGTTATACAGATCGATGATTGGCTCTCTTATGTATCTTATCGCATCAAGGCCCGATATCATGTTTGCGCTTGTTTATGTGCCGATATCAAGTTTCACCAAAGATCTCTCACCGAATGTCACAAGAGAATATTCTCATTATTTGAAACAACAACCTAAGTTGGGGTTGTGGTATCCTAAAGAGTCACCTTTTCACTTAGAAGCTTTTTCGATATAGTGACTATGCAGTGATAACTATGATAAAGATCCATTAATCGGTGGATGCCAATATCTTAGCGTAAGGTTAGTCTCATGGCAATGCAAAAGCGATAATTGCAAGAACATCATCTATCAAGTCGAATATGTAGTCCGCAAGTTGTTGTGGTCAAGTTTTGTGGATGCGTAATCAACTCTTGGATTATGGGTTCAACTTTAAGAATACTCCTATCAATATTGATAATGAGAGTACTATTTGTATTGTGAAGAACTCGTGTATCATTCCAAGACAAAGCATATTCAGATTAGGCATCACTTTATCAGAGATTGTTATGAGCATAGGCTCATAAATGTGGTTAAAGTTCACACGGATGATAATGTAGCTGATTTACTCACCAAAGGTTTTGATGTGTCACGATTCAATCACTTGGTCGTGAGCATTGGAATGATTAACTACTAAGCTATGTTTAAGGGGAGGACTATAAGATATTAGGTATAGTCCTGTGTATTGCTTGAGGGGAGGATGTTAGTTTATACTTAGTTTTTATGAAGGTTTTTAGCAAAGCATCAGATTTCGAAAGTACCGCTATGAAAGCACCGCTGGGAAAGTATCGCTTATGTGGAAAGTACCGTTTGTCGATTAAAGCACTGCTCCAACGGTAATATTGAAGGGTAATTGGTAGTAACGGTAACTTTGTTATTTAGGTCGTGATTTTTCAAATCTCACCTATAAATAACTTCTTTCCGATTTTCCTCTCATATTATTACTTTACATCTTTTCCATACTTAACTTCCAATTGCCATCTCTTTATTATTCGACACAATCTTTCTATTGTGCTCACTCTTTCAACAATATGGTGAATCGCTTAACTGCTTCAAGCACAATATGGTGGCTAATTTGGACAAGATCGAGGCTTAACATGGCTTTCTATGATATCATTGATTATCTAGTTGGGTCGCCTATTAGTTATGCTCTTTTGGTTGAGCCAGATATAATAGAGCCATGGATTCAAGAATTTTGGGCTAATGCTAGAGAGAATATGGAGGAGGATGAATATTATATTAGATCCTTAGTTGCTGGAAAGACTATCAAGATTACAGAGGCCTCCATTCGTGATGATTTATTATTTGGTGATGAAGATGGGGCTATTAGATTTGATAAGCAACTAATTTGGGATACTTTTAGTAATTTGGGTTATGAAGGTTCTTTGACTGAACAAACTTTTAAGAAGGCCTTATTCTGCCCTCAATGGAAGTTTTTGATTCATGTTTTGCTCCATTGCATAAGTTCTAAAAGCACTTCGGGAGCAGCTGGTTCAATATAGCGTCCCGCAGTGGTTGGCTTAGCTACGCATGTAGTATTTAACTTTTCACGGCTTATTTTGGATGGAATGCTCTCATATATCATCCGGGGCAAAATGGTTGATGTACCCACGATTTATACATGTTTTCTTAAACAAGCAATTGGTCGATGTTCCAAAACCCATCGCTTTGTTACCGTTATTGTGCAACAAGCCAAGATTTATACCTTCATGGCTAGGCGAGTGAATTGTTCAGAGGTGGAGATATTCCCTTAACAACAACAATGATGGAAGTTTTTCAAGTCGCTCGTGATGCACCGAGAGGATGAAGAACCCAAGGTACCGATTCGACCAAGGTACCGCTCACAGCATCGAATCTGCAGCATCGCTTCACAAAGCATCGATCCGCAAGAACCGCTTCACAAGGTACCGCATCCGCAGCATCGCTCGTGAAGGTGCCGCATCATTACAAGGTGCCGCTTCTTCGTGTCCCGAGGTTCAAGTTGACATTGAGCGACACCTACCCCTCTCCACAACGCTCGCTTCGAGGTTCAAGGTGCCGCTACTACACCTCGTGAAGGTTTAACTATGGATAATTATGTTTGACAAAGGCGCTTGCTAGGTTGAACAAGACCGCTGAGCAAGCTAAAACTATTCTAAGTTGAAGCGTAACTACTCGTTGAGAAATTTTGTTCAACCCTATATTCAAGGTTTCAACTTATGGGTTAAGGAGGAAAACAAACGCCGAAAAGAACTTCAGAAAGAATTGAAAAGAAAGATTGTTCCTAAATCATCTTCGTCAACTGGGGAGGAATTTAGAAAAGAAAATTTGAAAGAAGATGTTATGAAGACAAAAGAATCAAGAAGATGTTTTGAAGAAGAAAGAAGATTTTTCCGAGGAACAAGAAGTAGAAGTACAAGTTCAAGGTATCGATGTTCAAGGTATCATTGATCAAAGCATCGAACATCAAAGTACCGAGGTTCATGATACATCTAGGCGAGGTTATAACACCAATAACTCCAAGGGTTTTGAATTTTGAAGAAGAAGTCGGTCCTTCTACGCTTGTTATAGAGGAAGAGGAGGAACCTAGATTTAAACCTATTCATTCACCAAGTGATGATGAATTAGTTGCTACAATCCTTGATCTTTCACAACCAAGAGGAGGAGTTACTATTAGAGAAGCACAAGATCAAGAACAACCAAGAACCGATCAACTCGCAATTGATCCAAAAGACAAAGGAAAAGGTATTTTGTTGAAGTTAAGAAGAAGAAACTTACTTTAAGCGTAACTTAGAGCATTTGAAGTTGCAAGGAATGAAGTCACAGCTAGAAAAGTTCAAGAAGAGATAAATGCTAAAGATAGAAAAGAACGAGAAGCTCAAGAAGCTTTAGATAGAGAAGCACCAAAAAGGTGCAAGATACATTGATGTCAAATCACGAACCTTTACAGCCTCCAACACCGTTAGATTCTTGTCAAGAAGACCTAATTTGGCTAAAGAAAGGAATGCAATGATGGCATACTTAAAAGGCAGAGGATTTAAAGGATTGCAAAAGCTAAATTATGTGGATATGAAAAGATTATATGATGTCGAGAGAGCTTATAAGAAAGATGTTGCAGCATTAAAGATTTTAGAAAAGAATCTTATTGGACCAAGTCGAAAGGAAGAAAAGCTTAAAGAGGAAAAGAAAACTCAAGCTACGATGTTCGCCAAAGAAAGAGAAGGTTGAATTAAGATCCGAGACTAGTGATGAATTGAAAAATTATCTCGTAATAGTAGATTTTGATTATACCAAGGAAGATAATGACATGAAGATGAACAGATCAAAGATCAGTGCTTTCAAAGTTGAGAAATCTAAGAATGGAGATTACATGGTTTTTCACAAAGAAGATAAAAGTTTCAAAGTTTTTAAACGGCTATGGGACTTGCTGCATATCATAGACAGAGTAGATCTATTCTACTTATATCATGCTATGAAGACTTATTTTGAAGATAATCCATTAGAAGGATTGATTGGTTTTACATGGGGATCTCATAACCATGGGAAACCGATGAAGAAAATACCGATGAGATTTGGAAGGATCAAGAAAACTGAAATAGTTTATCGGAGATTCTTTGAAGAATCTGGAGTTCATGTCTTGAGCTTGAAAATGGAACAATGATTCACATGTTTGCAGAAGAAGATATCCTCTACGCTTGATCTAATGAGAAGAATGCTAGAGCATGGATTGAAAGTAGAAGAGGTCGATGAAATTGCTTGCATGGTGATTAATGTGTTTATAGACCGGACTACCATTGCCGAGAATGATCTATAACCGGTATGATTTTTGAATATATATATTTTGATATATCAAGATTTTTATTCAAAGTATCATAGTCGACAAGATTTCATCAAAGTACTCGCTTATCAGATTAAACCGCTAAATGACTTTAGAAGAAACCTTTGCTAAATAATAAATATTTTTGAAATAAAGGTTGAATAAAATGGTTTTTGTGATGATAACATAAATAGGTTATCAATCCACCATGGTTACAAAAGGATTGACTAATCCATGAGCAAACGGCTCGTAAAGATATATCAAACTGCTTTTAGTTGAAAACTTGCTAATAAGTCGATGGTTATTAACTCACCATATCAAGAATGTGAAGAGTTGGCTAGCCCACAAGAAATGGCTTGTGGTAAAGGCAAGTGGAAAAACCATTTTGGTAATTAGTTCACCATTAGATAAAAGAACTAACTAGTCCGTAAGGTACGACTTTTGGTAAAGACAAAACAAATCTGTTGATAGTCGGTGATTTGCTAAAATCATATGGTTATCAATGTACCATGGTCTTACACACCAAAACATTTGGCTACTCCAAAGATAATGGCTTTGGTAAAGAGTTCTAAATCCATTGAATTTTCAATGATTCACTTAGATGTGATGAGAATAGTATGCAACTTAAACCTAATTAAATGTACAAATTGTCATATGTTGTCAGTTGTCGAAAAGATGGAGATTGTTGGATGTCACGCGAAGAAAACAATTTAAGAGATACTTTGAAAAAGCACGATTCTACAGAGATATAATCTAAAGACTAAAGAACAATCCATTTTAAAGATGAAGTCGTTAAACATATATTCACAAAGGAACTTGAAGTCAAGCAAGTAGAATTCAAGTTGGGGAGGATTGTTGATATGAAAGTATCAAGATATCAAAGCATCAAGATATGAAGGTACCGTAAGTCGCAGCATCGAAGATGTCAAAGAGTCAAAGTATCGCTAAAGATAAAGTCAAAGCAATCGCATGGAGAAGTCAAAGCATCGCTAGTTTAAACAAACTGTTATATTCGCTTATGGAAAGTATTGTATTCCATGTTTAGATTACTTGTCGCATAAGGTTATCAATTGTAAACCGACTAGGATATCCTCGAGCCTATAAAAGGACTCCTAGATTGGCATTAGAGGTACGATTTCGAAAAGAGTTTTAGAATTTACTAATTAAGAGTTTAGAGAAAAGTTCGAATATCTTAGAGTTGTATTAGAGTATCCGCATAATAAGCGATTTAGAGTTTGTTAATAAAGTTTTCTTCTTAGCTTTGTTAAGTAAATTCGCGACTTGATAAAGATTGCTCGGTGTTTCTTTGTTAATAACTTAGGATTTATCCGAGGTTATTAAACCTTAACAAGCTAGTTTAGTTTAGTTTGATTAAAGTTTATCGATCCAACAAAATTTATGATTCAAGTTACTTAATTCATACATTTAAATATGTTTGCAATGTGTTTTAATATGGAATAGTCATTTTTGTGTTTGTTTGGGCATATTGTGATCTTGGATGTGTGGTGTTTGGATATGTGTTTACTGTAATGCTTAAACGTGATTTGTATAAGTGTATAGGCTGAAAGGGTACTTTATAAATCATTGTCCTAACATTCCATAATATATATTAATTGTTATAAGGTTTAAAGGTTTAAAGGATTTGTTCTTATTAATTGATATAAACACATGTTACACTTATGGATTGTAAGGATTTTTAACCTGTGTTACCTTTAATTCTAAACAAACATGCCTAAACAAACATGCCTTAGTAATTTTTTTGGTTCTTTATAATTCATTTTCATTATAACCAGGTTTTTAATGCACGTTTGGTTAATTTGATACGTGACAATCATATTGACTGATAACATCAAATAGTCCTGAATATTAAGTGTCAATTTCCCCCGATAATGCTTGTAATTTATATCATTTATATGGATTTACGCTTGGTTTCCATTGTTTTCCACTTTTAGGTAAATTACGAGCATTGGAGCTAAAGAGACGCGGAACTGGAGAAATATCAAAAGATATATCATAGTATGCTGACTTTGAAGAAGTTACGGCATAACTCTTCTCTCACATTACGCCGTAACTAAAGCGTGACTAAAAAAACCAACTCATCAGAAGGTTACGGCGTAACTCTCCCCGAAGGCTACGACGTAACTATATTAGGTCAAATGAGGTTCCACGCCGCTGATAACTATGCCATAACTATTTCATCAACTATGGCGTAACCAAGTAATATTGAAGACTACGGTGTAACCACTAATAAGGTTACGCCGTAACTAGCAGATCTAGTGCAAAATACGAGGAATTGATGGTTACGGCGAACTATTATATTAGTTACGCCAGTAACCAAGATCCGCCTATAAATACCCCTACCTAATTCCAAAGATTTCTAATCATCCCATTCCACACACAACAACTAGAGAACGTGGGAAAAGCCAACGGCATGTCTAGAAGAGCATACGGAGTGTCTCCAGGAGAAATTACTCCCCACGATAAAAATTAGCATTTTATCTTTTCTTTACTTTCGATTCATGTATTTCGTAACTTTGAATATTTAATTGATTTGTATGGTTAATATGAGTGGTTAAGCACCTCTTGGTGCTAGCCTAGTTATGATTCCTTAATTGTTTTATTTGCGTTTACATTACTTCTGTATAATTATTTCTAGACTAAAGTCCAAAATATATCCCCGTGGTTTGCACTCGTTGAGCGGTTTACATCCCTAAACTTTTTGGCACAAAATCATCCCTCCGTTAGTAAAGTTGGCACAATACATCCCTCCGTTAGTAAAATCGCTAATGAGGACTAACGTGCAAATATATCTCCGTTATATTTACGTAAATCGCCCTTGTGGCAAGGAACAAATTGCAACCAAAGTCCTTAGATTTATTTAGAAATTCGTCCATGTGGTCAACGTTGGTCAACGCCACGTGTCACCACATGAGTGGTGCCACGGCAACGGGTCGGTCGGGTCGGTAAATGGGTCGGGTCGGTAACGGGTCAACATCGGGTTGCCGCTGGACCAATGAGGTGGTGCCACGTGGCATTGGTGAAATATATCACCAACTATGGCCCCCGGATTCGAACTGACCTGGTTGAAGCAATGCTTTGCCTCTGGGCTAGCATAGCTCAAGTATATTTCATAAATTTAATACATAACCTTTCGAAAGTTAAAAGCCATTTATTAAAGGTTCAATTTAGTTTTGGCCTATCAATTTACGAGTTTTATGGACCGTAAAAATAAATAAATATACCGCCGGGCTCGCTTTTTCGTGCTTTTTCAATGGTATGCTCGGGAATTTTGACTTAGTTTGAACCTCGAAAATGCGAAAATCATCGCTTTTTCTTTGTCTTCGCATTTTTGAGGTCCAAACCAAGTCGAAAAATTCCCGAGCATACCGTCGACTCGTTTTTGTGCTCTTTCAATGGTATGCTCGGAATTTTTTGACTTAGTTTGAACCTCAAAAATGCGAAAATCATCGCTTTTTCTTTGTTTCGCATTTCTTGAGGTCCAAACCAAGTCGAAAAAATTCGAAAGATATTGTCGATCTCGTTTTTCGTGCTCTTTCCAATGGTATTAGAATTTTTCAACTTAGTTTGGACCTCAAAATGCAAAACAAAGAGAAAACGTTGATTTTCGATTTTTCGAGGTTCAAACTAAGTCGAAAAATTCCCCGAGCATACCATTGGAAAGAGCACTAAAAACGAGTCCGACGGTGTATTTATTAATTTTTGACAAATCCATATAACCTCATAAATCGATAGGCCAAAACCTAAATTGAACCTTTGTTATTATTGAATTGGGCTTTAACTTTTAGTAAGGGTTATGTATTAAATTTAAGGATATATACTTGAAGCTATGCCTAGCCCAGCTTGGGCAAAGCTTTGCTTCCCACCCAAATGACCGTGGTTCGAACCGGGTGACAAATTGGTGATTTATTTTACCAATGCCACGTGGCACCACCTCATTGGTCCACGTGCAACCCGACCGCTCATTGATCCGACCCGATAACACGTGGCGATAACGGAGAAAAATTTGCACCGTTAGTCCTTATTAACCGAATTTGCTAACGGAGGATGTATTTGTGCCAACTTTACTAACGGAGGGATGATTTTGTGCCAAAAAAGTTTAGGATGAAAACAACACCACGGGGCAAACCATGTGGATGTATTTTGGACTTTACTCTTATTTCTAAGTGTATGCATGCATAGTTTATTGGTAGCTACCCTTGTTTCAAAGAGTTTTGAATGGCGGTAGAGGCCAATTGCCTAGGAGATATGACCAACCGACCCTAGGTGAGCTGGACCGAGACGGAAAGGTAAGATATGACCAACCGACGACCCTTTCTACTTGTGCGATTTGACTTCATCGATCACCCACCGCTTTGATGAACTTAAGAATTAGGGGTGAGTGTTTGTTGCTAACGCCGGCACTCACTATTATAAATCTAGCATGTAGCGGTACTTAATGACTCGCTTAGGGACCGTGAACAACAGACTTATGAGGGACACCGACTTCTCCCGTGGTGGCATCTTTGCCGATAGGTTAGGCGAATTGACCAAATGTTGTCCTCTCGACTTTGACCCACCAAGTAATTGGAAGTAAGTAGACGAGACATTACTAGCTAGAGGATTAACTAGGTTAGCACCACTCTCCTCTATTGATTTATCTTTTGCCTTTATTTGATGTTTTCTGCTTTAGTAGTTTATTAATTAATTCCTTATCGAAATCATATTTAAAATCTGTGACACCTAGACTTAGTAATAATCCAACACGCATAGCTCTTGGGACGACCTCGGCTTTACCGAATACTACACTACACGCGACCGGTACACCGCCTGCTATTGCATTAGGGTAGACCATAGGTATAACGAGACTTTATAAATATTAAAACCCGTCAAGAAACCCGCATCAAGTTTTTGGCGCCATCGTCGGAGTTATATTAGGATTAATATTAAGTTTTCATTTCGCTTTAAACTTTTCTATTATTCTCACGATCATATTTCGAGTTTCGGTACCATGGAAGTTGTTAACATCGATGACCTCACTCTTGAGGAATATTTGCGCCGACAAGAGCGTAATATGGGTCGGGTCTCGAAGACCGAATTGGAGCGATGTCCATTTCGAAATCAAAGACCAATTTATGAGGAGCTTCGTACTAACCCTTTTAAGTAAACAGGATGAAGATGCATATGAGCACGCTGAAATGTCCTATACATCGCTAGCCTTTTCAACATTCCAGCGACTCATGATGCTATTATGCTAAGGGTATTCCCATGACTCTTCATCGAGCTACCGAAGATGGATCGAAAGATTGCCCACCGGGCAATTAATACTGGGCTCTACTTAAGAAGCACTTTATTCGTAGATATTGTCCACCGTCAAGATTTCTAACCATTTTGAGATACATAATTTTAAACAAGAAGACGATGAAACATTGTATCAAGCTTGGGATAGATACAACGATCTCCTTTACAAATGTCCTACTCATGATCTAAACAACCAGGAAAAGGTCAACATCTTCTACGAAGGAATCAGTGTAACTACAAGACAAATGCTGGACTATCAAGGACATATCCCGAACATGACTCCTACCCTAGCCCTTGAAGCCATTCAGAAACTTGCCGATCACTCTCAAAAATGGCATGATGGAGGGGACAACCAAAGCTTTAAGAAAGGTTCAATAAGCATTGCTACCATTTCAAGCAAATTGGAAAACCTTGGAAGAGATATGAAGAAGCTCCGGGAAAATGTTCATGCTATTCAGTTTAGATGTAATAAAGGTGAAGACTAGGGCCAAACCAGAGATTTTCCTATGAATAAAATAAAACCCCGAGTCGAGAAGGTAATGTATGGAGAAGGGAAATCCTTCTATCAAGACTCCTTCAAGGCAAGAAATTCTTCACTCGAGGAATCAATAAATAAGTATCTTGAAGAAGATGATAAGCGTGTTTACAGAACGAAGATTGTTCAAAAATTCCGTGATACTAGAACCGCTCTCCGATAAATGTAAGATATAACTTTTCACATACACATCAAACCATAACACAAAGTAGCATATAGATGGAATTCTAGAGAGAAAGTTAGAGGTTTAGGAACTTAGTGAGAGAAAGTGAAAGATATTATTATGAGTTCCAACTCTCTACCTGGGAGGTAGAGAGTATTTATAGTCTTACATAAAACGCCACACATCGGGTCGTGGATCGCATACAGCTGGTAAAGACCCGTCCATCCTCCACGGTGTTACTAAACTAAATACTACTTAACTAAAAAGAACCACGACTACGAGCTTAACGATTACATATACTTGAGGTGACCGACTTTTCATACCGGAATTTCTAATTCCTAACAATCTCCCCAAGGAGGTCACCTCAATCATGTACCAAAATACATTGAATATAACCGATAATACATTAAAAATTGTTCTTGCATTCTTGATGTAGTCCTTTGTTCCTAAGCTCGTAGTCATTGATTCATCACATTGCATGTTTGGTTACTTCAAGTGGAGGTCTTTATCGATCCACGTGATAGTAAATTTTGAGCCATCTTTGAGATCATCACTATCAACAATCTCGACACATCCTTTGTGGTGTTGGTATTATGTGATGTTGTGACTTTAGGACCGACATGCTCACATTCGGATCATGATATCTTCTCATCGAGTCATGGAAGCTTTAGTTAATTCATGATATTGGCATCAGAAGAAGCGTAAGCATGGAGTGAAAATATCGAGTCATTGATGCACTAATCATGATTTCTTTTGAGATGAATGTGTTAAGTGAGCATGCGGCTATGGATTGACCGCTTCATTCGAATAGTCGCAAACATCGGGTGTACCGCATACAACAGCTAGTTATTAAATCGAACGAAAGTGTCTTTGATCACTTTCGCTGAATTGAGGTACACGCCCACGGTTCCTCGCTGATCAAGACAAGCATCGCCGTGATCGTATAATTCAAGAATTTCCTTGATGTGGTTTCGCAATGCCTAGCTGTTCTCAAACCGAACATCTCAAAGAAGACAACACGGAGTGAGTGAACCAAATAATTTTAAGTCCACCGATTGATGAAAAGAGATTTGAAAACCAATCGTATTGCTCAATAGAAATTTTTTTGCAATACAACGAAGGTTTTATTGAAAATCAATTATCAATCATAAAAACACCTTTTGGTTTGAAGAATGAGTACACGGTCGATGTGCTAAAGAAAAGTTTGTTAAGTACAAAGACCGGTTTTTCAAAGGTATCCGCAATCCCTAACTCGAACCAGATTGATTCAAGAAATTGAATCGCCCGATTGTTTCGCTCGCTTGTCACATGGTTGATCCATATAATAGATCTCACATGCCACCTACCGTGAGCTTGTTTGATGTTGGCTCCGTAAGGCTTTCCATCTTCATTGTGGATGTGTAAACACATCACTCGATGTTCGCAATACCACAAGGATAATGCGAGGACTCAAGATATAATCTCTTTCCACATTGTGTGAAACAGAGTCTTCATTGAAAGTGTCCTAATGAGATTTATTGATGATTTCGTGGCTCTAGACTCAATTTGTGCATATTTGGATCCCGTGTCGGAGACTAGTGGAGAGGTCTCCTTCTTCAATATCAACAATCTCTAAGAGAAAGTCGATAGATAATGTCGGTTCCCGTGAGAATGAAACAAGTCCTTTAAGAGGAACTTGAGTGGTTTGGAAAGTTGAAGTGCAAGCAAGGCCACCGGGTCCATGACGCCTTGTCTTCAATACCGATGTTACCATCAAGAGCATATGAAGTGAACCCGGTTTCCTCTAAGGTTGAATAAATGGAGGGCTAATAGTTTTCACCCTTTCTCATTCAATTCTTTTTAATTCTTCAACCCTTCAAGCTTACCGAGACTTCATAGCTAGAACCTTGTTGGGTTTATTCCAAGATTAGCTCGCCTTAGTCCGCACTCTTCCCATATCTCATTTTTCTCCTTTTATCATCATACCTAAGGACTTCTACACTAACTAGTGGATTGTCCTCGGTAGATCCCTCCGGCTCGCGGATCATGGGAACCAATACCTAACCTTATCATCCTTATATCACCGCATATAAAGTAAAGTTGGTCGGTCTATTTGGTATTGTTCATCCGCCATTGGATCCAATTGAAAACCATTTGAAAATCAATTCGATACTTGTGATATATTATCAAAGCATTTTGTACCGAATTGTTTTTGATATTTTTAGAACGAGAACTCCCTCAACATGTGCATCAAGAATTTGAAAATGTTTAGCACACGGAGGCAAGAGAAAGAATTAACTTCTTTGATTACCATTTTCTAAAGATATCAACATCACTTCCCACATCAAATCAAGAAGATAAAGCATTTCGGAAGGATGAGGTTTCCATAATTTGCTCCCTCAATATGTGCCTCGAGATTAGAAAAGAGTTTTGCACATACTAGAGGAACCCGCACATTGGGATAAATGATCACGCTTTCAAATCAAAGGTTTAAGATAGATGCTCCCTCAACATGTGCATTGTAAAATTGAAATCGCTTTGTCACATGTCACATGTGGGAAGGACAAAGATGTACATCCTTATAAAACCATTTGCCGAATTATTAGTTTAAATCCAACATTCTCCCCGATCACAATTATCAAATCATTTGAGATTTGTGATCTCTTATAGATTTAAATTGATTTTGAAAGCTTTTAAGGAGAATGTGACTTGATTATGAAAGCTTTTGAATCGATAAGGATCGGATTTAAGACTTTAAACTCCATTGATAAAACATGCATGTACATCTTTTGAAAACAATTTAATGCCAAATAACTTTTAATTTAATTGAAATCATTCTCCCTCAATCAATGACATAGGTTGTTGATCGAGAGATAGATATTTTGACAAATAAGTCCCGATGATTATCAAAACTAGAGATCGAGTTATTTTTCAAAGCATTTAGTTTTCAAGAGATAAATGTTTATAGAATCGTAGCATGGAATTTTGAAAACATGATAAAACATGGCTCGTTTTTTCTTTTAAAATCCGGTTATTGCTCGAAATGACAATGAACCATTTTGTTTCTCTTTCTCCCAAAATTTTTTTTTTTTTTTTTTTTTTTTTTTTTTTTTTAAGAATTCAACAACATCTAAAGTCCCGTGTCATTCTTTGAATGACATCACAAAGACCGTAGATATTATCGAACCGAGAAAAACATGACAAATTGACAATATTTTTGAAGATTTTTTTTTTCGAATTTTTCAGATTTTTATGGATTTTGAAAGTTTTATAATTTTCTATTTTATTTTTGAGAGTTTTATAATTTTGTATTTTGTTTTTCGAATAAATATTTACAAGAGATAGATGAAGATAGACCTTTACTCCTCGCCTTCCTCCTCAAGACGCTTGAGAGTTTCGATTGAAAGCTTTTCAAACCAAGTCGTGGAAGAATAAACTCAAAACGCTCTCTCGAAGAGCTTTGTGAAGATGTCTCGCTAACCGATATTCGCACTCACAAAATATAGTTCCACCACACCTTTTTCCACTTGTTCCTCGATGAAATGATGTCGAATGTCGATATGCTTTGCTCTTGAGTGTTGAACGTTGTTGCATGAGAGCAATAGCACTTTTATTATCACAAGATGTAGGATTTTGTTGAATTCAAAGCCATAATCGATAATTGAGATCTCATCCATAAGATTTGAGCACAACAAGATGACATGGCTATGTATTCAGCCTCCAGAGAGGAAATAGAAGTACTCATTTGCTTCTTTGAAGACCACTCACAAGCTTATCACCCAAAACCGAGCACCTCCGATGTACTTCGACGTGTATCTTGACAACCGCATGATCGGCATCTCGTGATAGGCCGTTAGTGACATACCGTGTCCTTCGGTACCAAAGACCCATATTGATGGTTCCTTGAGATACCGAAGACCCGCTTAATCGCTTCAAGGTGCTTTTTAGTAGGCTTAGCCCGGTATCTAGCACACATGCATACAAATAACAAGATGTCCGGTCTACTAGCAAGTGAGGTACATCGTGACCCAATCATACTACGATATTTCGCTTGGTCAATCATGATCCCCGAGAGGTCCTCATCTAGTTTGGTTCGGTCAATCATGGGGTGTCAACAGGTCACTTGAATCAAATCCAAATTTCTTTAAAATCTCTGCAGCATATTTAGATTGATTTATGAAAATGCCTCCGGACTTTGTGAAATTTGTAATCCCAAGAAAATGACATTTGTCCCATCATTGACATTTGAAACTTTGAACTCATTTCATTTGAAAACGATCACATTCCATTGGGTCCGCCGAGGCAAAAATAATATCATCAACATAAATTTGAACATGAATTAAATGTTTGCACCGACTTCCGGTGAACAATGTAGGATCAATCGATTCTTTGATGAATCCGGTTGATAGAAGAAACTTTGATGTATCATACCATGCCCTTGAGCTTGCTTTAAACCGTAAAGAGCCTTCTTCAAACGATAAACGTGAGTAGGATGCTCTTGATTCACAAATCCTTTAGGTTGGTCGACGAGATGACTTCTTTAAGATCTCCGCTCGTAAATGCCGTCTTTACATCCATCCGATATACTACCATGTTCTTACTAGCAAGATTAGCCGTAAAGATTCGATTGCCTCGATTCGAGCAACAGAGCAAAAGATTCTTCAAAGTCTATACCTCCTCTTGACGATATCCTTTAGCAACTAATCGAGCCTTGTTCTTCAACACATCACCATGCTCATCAAGTTTTACTTTGAAGATCCATTTGAGAGCTATAATCATAGCACGCCTGGAGCGTGTACTAACTCCCATACATCAAGACGATCAAACTCATGAATTTCATCTTGCATGGCATTGAACCAAATTGATCTTCATTCATGGCGGTTTTAACATCTTTTGGTTCGATCTTAGATAGTACGGAGTTGAAGAAGCACCACAAGGCATCGGTTGCAAGTTGTTTCGTGTGGATACAGACGAGGGGATTTCCAATGATGTTGTCCAATGGATGATCGTGAGTCCATTTTCCGAGGTGTTCATGTGGCGTGGTTGAGGGACCAAGTAGCGAGTTGATGTCTCCTAAAAAGATGGTTCGATGAAGATTCAGAGCAAATACACAAATGGAGCATCTTCGGGAGTAGCAAAGGGATTAACTTCATCATTGATACCGTACATAGTTCCATGATGTACCCTCAAGTTTGATGATTTGTTGATGAGACAGAGTGATCAAGCAAGCAGCGCTTCTTGACTTAATGATATTGAGATTGAAGGATTGACGTTATTCACAAGAATATGAGCACCTCAAGTAGGAATTGTCACCATTAGCACTTGGCTCATAATGTTCATCAAACATGGATCAAACAATTTCTTTAAATCAACATCGATGAAGGTACATATGGAGTTTCTAGAGAAGAATTTGGTATGCGGATGAACTAATGGGACTGTTTTGAAGTGCGGGTCCCGAATCTGAGTGTCCAGAGCCATAGGACCACCGCGATAGAAACTCTCTCGACTATCTTTATCAACCCATATGTAGACAATTTGAAGTGACCACCGATAAAGAAAACCCGATATACCAAACTTGAAATCAAGAAGAATTCCATGCATTTGCATCTTAAGCTCGCCTTTGTGAATTTTAACTTCAATCTCAAATAAGTGATAATTGATTAACTCAAGTAATCGCTTGTGTCAATGCCCAACACGTGAATAAACGTATAATCGGATGTACGCCGATCCACCGAATTAACCGAACAAATGATTTCTCGACATTAATGCATTCTTCCTAAAGGTATACATGTAGAGACCGATCCGAAGATTCACCACAAATGTCTTCGAGCGAATGAGGTAGTCATTTTCCTTAATGTTCATGTGGTTGATTTATAGCGTGCACAATGAGAGGAACAATAATCCATAAAGATTTGGCAAAGGAATACCAAAGAGCGGATCATTATCCATGAACAACAATCCGTGAAGATTTGGCACAGGAATACCAAAGAGCGGATCATTATTCAATAGTGCAACTTACAATATCATGATAGTCATTATAAACGCCTTGTGAATCAGGAGATAAGGTTTCTTGAGAATTCCAAGAAGTACTTCTTAGATGGTGAACCAGTTGAGTCAATAGAAACTAGAGCATGAGCTTCGTAACTGGATGATCAAAATTCGTCAAGGTTGAAAGTACTCATCAAACCTATCTTTGAATCACAATGAATCCCAAACGTTGATTCCCAATTATCCTTAGAAAGTGAAGCATTAGGCGTTGGAGGAGAGTCATCAAAATCAAAACAATGAATCCCAGCTTATCCTTAGTATATTCACTCTTCATCAAAAGAATATACACTCATCATCATCAAAAATTAAGTCGATAACCATTATTCAAACATCCATCCTCATGTAGTATATTCACTCTTTCCCTCAAAAATTGCATCCGGTTGCCATTTTTGATTTAACAAGTGAATAAGAGTATACACCAATGAACGAGATCCACTTGATGATTGAATGAGCGTGGAAAAACATGAAGCTTGTTGATGAAGAATGTAGATGAGTATGGCCATTCATGAGAGAATTTCTCTTAAGTCAAGATAAAGCGCACGTAAGAGCGTACACTTTTCTTTTCTTTGAAGAACGGGGCTCAAGTGTTATCTGCAGACACCATTATGATGAAGTACGAGGCCCGAATCGAGTGAACAGACGTCATTGTTAAGAGCCCATTCATATGTTTAGAGTCACCAATCCAAGTACCAAGGGACAATTTGTACGACCGCTTTGGACAATGTATTTAAGATAGAGAGTTGGAAACATTGGATCCCCACATGTCGATGGGTTCCTTTTGGTTAGCACAAACAATCTTTGAATCGCAGAAACCCTAGATGCAATGGCATTAACCCTAGGAGTCGAACTAGTAGAGGCATCATACTTAGTCAAATGACATTTTGTGCTTAATGGGATTATTCTACCGCTTGGCTTCCAAACCTTAACAGCACTATTCTCGGCATAGTGGATCTAGTTAAAGAGCAAGGTTTGCCATTCGTGAACATTCGACTGTTGGCTTCCAATGAAATCCTACATTGGTAAAAACCTTCCTCGTAGGTTTCGTGATTGCTTAACTGCTTTGCTTTCCAAACTTTCTTAATCGGGTATGATTCTTAGATCTCGTAAATAACACATCACATTTATCATGATTGCCGAAAATAAACATTTTTACATGTTTTGCAGACAAAGATAAGGCCTCGAATTAATTTCAAGAAGCTTTGAGCTAATACTAGAACTAACACGATTCTTTTGTTTAAATCAAACTTCTTGTCCCTATGGTGTTCTTTTACTTCCTTATCATGATCACTTTTAGTTTGCGTAATCCTATCCTTCATTGCATTGCTTCTAGGTTTTGATCCGCTAACTTTAGTGTCAATCTTAACATCCGTAGAAGTAACGATGGGAACATTACATGGCTTCACTACTTTCTCGCATTCTCGGTCTAGAAGTGCCGGATCCGAAATTCTAGGAGGCACATCACAGTGTTGCTTGCTTGAATTTAGACATGGAACAAGGCATATCAAGGGTCACATGCTTGGCTTTAGGCATAGAACAAGGCACAACTATTCTATCTCGCCTATTGCTAGATTTTGGACTTGTGACAATTACATACTCTAAGAGTTCCCGAGATCATTTGGCATCTATGCAGCATAGGCTATAGTACTATCAAAAGGTTTTTCTAATCTTTCATCTTCAACAATCTCACGGAGACCCTTCAAACTTTCCTTAAGGTATGAGATATGCTTTATGTGCAAGTTCATTATTCCTAATGGGCGGGGAATATATAACATATCGATAGCATACTTATCACAAGCGTAAACCTTAGGAATGTAATATTTGCAATTGGGATTGGCAACTTTCCTTTCACCTCACGCTTGATTCTCAATCTCATTAAGTAAAGAAGTTATCTTTTCAATATGTTTATCATGATTACCTTTGAAAGAATCACATAACTCTTTGTTTTGATCATTAACCTTTGAAATTTCAAATTTAAAACAATCATTTTCCTTTTGCAAGTTATCAATAATGTTTTGAAGTTGGAAATTCGAGAATCTAAAGGTGGAGGCATATAGGAACCAACACATCCTTCTTTTCACCTTTCAATGTGAGACTTGGGTTCTTAATCTTCCGATCGTGTTACAATGAGCTCGAATCTGCTCATCACGCTTGCTAATTTCAAAATTGCATCAAATTCGAGAGCATCCAAGGATGTCTTGATATTTGAGGTTTTAACATTTTCTTTAGATGTTGACATTTTAATTGCAAAGCAAGATGCTCAACTTCCAATTTAGAAAACTGCTTCACCAGTTATCATGATCATCCTGCTCAATTTTCTCATGCAATTTAGAATTAGTTTTTTCAAGCTCTATGACACGATCATGGGAGACTTTCGAGCAATGATAATTCATGAAATTGAGAAGCATTAATGGAACAATTGTAGCAAGTAAAACACATCTTGAGTAATACATTCGTAAATAAGATTCTCATTCAAGGTATGTGTTACTCCTCTCAATCTCATTATATTTTAATTCTCGCTCATAGTCACTAACCTCAACTATCATTGCATCAAATTCCTTTTCCATTTCTTTAATATCCGATTTTATCCCTTTTAAGACTCTCAAAATGATCTTTTAGTAGTTTAAAGAAAGGCATGACCTCTGTTAGATAGCATTCTTTGTTTGCTCAAAACCCCTTTCCCTTCGCTATCCCAAGGTGTGATCCTTTTCTAACAAGTTTTCTCAAAATCGACAAATAGTTGAAGAATAACATATTGACCGATTAAGGTGTTGCTTTTAGTGGCAATAGATCTAGGAACTAAGTGCATTGGTGTATTAGGAGGATACACAATTGCTTTAGGCGCTTCCTACAAGGGGATTCTTTGCAACAAGATTTTCACTTTTGCATTTCCATATCCTTTTCCGTAACACTTGTTCGTGGGGTTAATAGAGTCCGAGGCTTAAACTTATTCAAGGAGATCCAATTTTCTTTAGTGTAATTATGGGGTTTGATCGTTATGTTATTCTTTTTACACTCGTGATCTTCTAACTTCTCACTCATTTTCTCGCTAGTGACTTCATCGATTTCTTATCTTCCTCGGCACTCAACGCAACTAGGTTTCGCCTAGGCTTAAGGATTTCATTACCATCATAAAGCACCTTATGAGCATTTCTAGCCTTTTAATTACCTCTCGATTTGGTTCCTCAACAAGGGAATGCTATGCTTATTGCTTAAGACTCTATGCTTAGTGATCATGTGAGCGCTTGAATGGTATTCCTTGTACGCATAACTTATTTTCAAGCTTGTTTTTCAAAGTTTTTAGATTGGAAAATCTTTCAAAAGTTTTGATTCCTTAGCCTTGAATTCTTGCTTAAGCATTTTAACATTTTCTTGAAGTTCGTGTTTTTGCTTAGCGCTTTAGAAAGCTTTTCTTGTAAGGAGTTTAACTCTTGTTTTAATACTTCTTCTCTAAAATTACTTTTTCTAATGATTGTACGTATTTGGACATCCATTTCATGCTCACGGGTGGTCAACTCAAACTTAGCACGTTGTTCATAAATAGCAACTTGATCCTTATAGGTATTGAGTTCAAGTGGTCAAGGAATCATCGTGCACAAATGCAAAGGTACTCATGCAATTCATAATCATCATTTTGAGGAGAAGATGCATACCTAGGTACTGCGAAACTTTCATGCAACTTTCCTCTCGCATTAACGCGTGCACAGTTGTGGCGGTGCATCTCTATCTTGGGTACATCCAAGCTTCCATGGAGCGCCTTTGCATTATCTTGCACGGGTTGTGATCGTGCACCTCTATCTCTTGTGAACATGAACATGAAGATTCTATTTTAGCATTGTCCGACTCATCATTATTTGTTTTCTAACATTCTCGCATTCACCAACACCCAATTCTTCCACGGATACATTACCCAACTTATCACAACAATCTCTCAACCGCACCGACACTCATTCACTTTTTCATCTTTTGTGCGCTTCTCAATGTACTTTTTCACATTATCCATGAGTTGGATAAATGTCTCAATGAATTCTCGAATTTCCATTCCAAGATGTTTTTGAAGGAAATTCCAAGTCTTGATCGAATCATCAATATTCCCCACCGATGAATGGTGAAATTGTTTGTAGATTACTTGAAGAGCTTCACCGAACCATCCTTTTGAACTTTTTCATTGGTAAGTTGCGCTTTAAATGCTCTAAGTTCAACAAAGAAGCTTCTTGTCAATGTAGGTAAGTCCCGCGGAAAGAGCACTACATGTTCGATCCCCACTATGGATAACAAATGTATGAGGTGCGATGAAGTAGCTAATAGGCTCAATGTCGCATTTCATTTGCATGGCATTCGTAGCTTGACCGTGCAATTCTCTCATTAGATTCTCGAACACGGAGATCTCACATCCTCATTGCTTAATTCAATCATCTTTAATCGCTCGATTGTAGCATACATTATCATTGTTGTCCACAACATCGCAGCTTTAAGCACTTCAAATCACTTGGTCAAGAGAGTAAGACATGATGTGGAAGGATGCACGGATTTTACACGCCTATGATTTAAACCGAGAAATAGAATCTTCGCGGGATTTTACTAAAATCAAGACGAAACCGTTAAGCAATGACCGAGAGGGTGTTAAGATGACCGATGGAATGATACAATGAAAGACGATTGTGTGATAGGACTTTAGATTGTTCGTAGGAAAGGTCAAATGTTGATTGGTTGAGATTTGGATTGGTTGATGCACGCTTACGGAGAATTTTAGGTCTAAAACTTACAAGCTCAATAACTTCCTTTCGACGGGATTTGGGCCTCGAAAATTCGCTTCACGACATCGTGGTGAAACTTCACAATATTCAGTCGTTCCTGGCCGTTTTGATGTATTTCATTAAAACGGAGTTACGGATCAAAAGTTATGGCCGCTTTTTTGAAGTTTTGGTCGTAAAAGTCAACCAAGTCGCTATAACCCTTGAACCAAGTCGCTAAGTCACCTAATTCGCTACACTCCCAAGTCGCTAAAGTCCCAATTCGCTAGACAAGTGCAAGTCGCTAAGTAGTAACTCGCTAAGCCTCAAGTCGCTAGCAAAATTTTGGCGAGAATTGCTACTCAAGTCGCTAAAGATACAAGTCGCTAAATTGCAACTCACATGCACCAAGTCGCTACCACTGTCGCTACCCGTAGTGGAGAGTCCACTACTTGTATCAGAAATCGCTAGATCTAAGTCGCTAGGTTTAGAACCGTAACTCGCTACAAATTTGTAAAGCAAGTCGCTACGAAGAAACTATTCCAAGTAAGTCGCTAGCATGAAAAACCACATAAACATCACTTTTCAATCCAAAACAACCCAACCAAGATGATTCAAGCTACCAAATGAAAACCTAAACACTTGTGATGATTCTAAACATAAAAGTACTAACAAAATTCAAACTTTAACACAAGAAATCAACCAAATGATGCAAAACCACTAAACTTTTTCAAACTCAAAACCACTTAAAAACCACTATAAATCCAAAGATGTGCAAGATATGATCTAACCATGGCTCTTGATACCAATTTTAAGATATAACTTTTCACATACACATCAAACCATAACACAAAGTAGCATATAGATGGAATTCTAGAGAGAAAGTTAGAGGTTTAGGAACTTAGTGAGAGAAAGTGAAAGATATTATTATGAGCTCCAACTCTACCTTGGGAGGTAGAGAGTATTTATAGTCTTACATAAAACGCCACACATCGGGTCAGGATCGTGCATACAAGGGTAAAGACCGTCATCCTCCACGGTGTTACTAAACTAAATACTACTTAACTAAAAAGAACCACGAGTACGAGCTTTCTAACGATTACATATATTTGAGGTGACCGACTCTTTAATACCGGAATTTCTAATTCCTAACAATAAAGATATCGAGGATAACAAAGAATTTATTGTGAAAATGATGTTAATCAAGACAATTCATTTGATGATAGTTTCGTAATGCCATATACTCCAAAGAATGGAAAACCCTCTATACCCCTTTCGGATCGATGAAGAGGAGCTCTCCGGATTGCAAAAACAAGATGAAGTCATGTGTAACAAGACGAGTCTCCCAAAGGTTGAATTACGCATGTATCAAAGTCGCTACGGAAAATGAAGTAAAATCAAATGCCAGATGCTCTGTAGTCATCCCGAATCAAATCCTCTCAGGAAAAGGACCCATGAAGTTTCATTCTCCTTGCTCTATTAATAATTTACATAATATCAATGCCTTAGGTGACCTAGGGGCCGATTAGTATCATGTCATTCTCAATGTGTAAAAGATTGAATCTAGACCCTATCAAACCCCTTTGCATGACCATAGAAATGGTGATAGAACGGTTAGCATACCAAGAGGATAGTTGAGAATGTGCTCATCAAAATTAATAATTTCACTCTTCCCAGACTTTGTTATTTTAGACATGGAAGAAGACCTCGACATTCCTTTAATTTTGGGAAGACCCTTCAGCTCTTGCGTGCTAAGATTAATGTTTTCAAAAACTCATCACTTTAAAAATAAATGATAGAAAACTTACACTAAATATGGATGACGTTGGGAAATGTCACCCAGTCGAAACTTTTTGTGCTATCAAGAAACGAAGAAGAAAAACTATTCCTCCCACCATCACACACAAGCACTACGCTACTAATGATCGTAACATGCAGGGTGGGAAATCCAAGGAATACAACGCAATGACACCTAGAAAACTATAGAAAATGAGTCTGACAAAATTTGGCACGAAGTTCAGAAAGTAGAATACAAGCACTTTCCCAAATTAAAATATCATTGGTGTAAGTCTATCCCTATTGACCACGATAAAGGATATGATCTATGGGCTTCATGCAACCCTTACTTGGACGTCTGTGATGGGGGACACGACAGGGAAAGAGTAAAAAGCAACGAGTACTTATGGTCCTCAACCAATGACAAGGAAATAAAATTCAAAGTCTGGGTACGAATTAGATATGGAGAGGTTAGCAATGACGATAAAAGAAAAATATGGACTGATCTTTGTCTCAGCAAACCCTGTGAGAATAATCATGAAACAACATCCACAAATCAGGGGCCAGATGGTCGAAAGCATTGGTGGGAAGTAATAAAGACCATTGATGGGGATTATTGGGCCTCGTGTGATCCTTACTATGATAGTTGTAAAGGAGGAAGTAATGCCAAAAGAGTAGGAGTGGATGAATTTCTGTGGTATTCAACTACTGATAATAAGCGAACCGAGTTACAATGGTCAGGTGGATTAAGGTTTGACGATTGGGTAAAAATCAAATATGGAAAAGTGCATACTTCCACTAAAAATAAAATTTGGAAGGACTACCTGAATGACGATAACCCTGATGAAGTGACTCCTCATGACACGGGTAACTCAACAATTGATGACAAAATAAACACGAGAGAAGATTGCAAGAACGGGTGTATGGATGATTCAATGGGAATAATGGACCACCATGAGCCACAATATAAATGAAGTATAACTGACCTTGAAGATGAGGAGTATGTGCGAAGCAGATGCAAGCTCCTTGGGATCCAATATAAAAAAAACACCGCCAATTTTCGCTGAAAGATTTGAATTCACGAAGTATCATCTGGGGCCGGACGAAAATTTTTGCAAAGTTCGAAAAGTGGGAATCAAAGAATACCTCCGCACAACATCCAATGTCGCGTGGATCAGAAACAACTTAATGACTGACGTGAAGGAAGTTGGACAAGTCCTAAGGCCCCCATGAAGCACCGTGGCTCTGAGTCTAACTTAAAGACTTGTAAATAAAGAAAAGTGCTCTTTCAGGAGAAAACCCGAATTATCCATTTCTTTTATTTTATTTCCATTTCTGTAGGGTTTTGTTTTTTCAAACCATTTTTCCAGGAAACGAGGAAGTAATTGTCACTGCAGTCTTTGGTTCGACCATAGTTACGATGTAACTCATCTTCGTGATTACGCCGTAACCAACCTTTTCAAAGAGAATCTTAGACGCATTACCAATTATGGCGTAATACCAACTCGTGGTTACGCGTAACCACTCGCTTCTGCGACTTATGTCGTTTTTCCGATTCGGCAGAACTCCCTTAAAGAGTTATGACGTAACCTACCTCTGCTCTAATTCTTTCATTTTAAAACACAATAACCTTGTATTAGTATTTTAAATAAACTTTGTGGGTGTGTTCCCTGTAAACCCTCATGAGACTTCACTTGCCCACTTGGGACACCAAGTGGTTTAAAAGGCTTGTTGCACATGCTAAATGCAACCGTGATTCCTACGAAAGTGAGTTAGGTTTATTTTTTCATTTTCATTTTTTCTTTTTAGAATTATGCTTGTCGGTAATGTGATTTCGTGGATTGAAGTTTGTTCATGATGCTTATACGAAGGAACGCTCTTTTCGTGGGCCTTCTTTCTTTTGGAACAAATTTGGGAAGTTCTCGCCTAATTCTACTTTTCTATTCACCTTTATTTAATGCTTAGTACAAAAGGGACTTTGTATAATTCAAGTGGGGGACGGAGTAGAATTATCTCTTGAATATTATTTTGCCCTCATTTTTCTAGTTTATTTTGAAAAATTATGCCATTTTTAAAATTTTGACATTTTTTCTTAACCTAACTAGATTAGACCTTAGCGAGCACATACAACCCTTGATATATTATGGTGAGATTAGCCTTATCCGTTTCCAATATTTTACCCCAAATCCACCAAATTATGAGTGTGCTGGGTAGCTTGTAAACTTTAGAACTTGGCCTTTGTATCATTTCGAGACCATAGACGAGGTATGTTGAGTTTGTATTTGGAGTTTTCAGTTTTAGAAGGCAATATTATAGGATTATCACCCAAATAGCCTACCATTATGTGTCTATCGATTAGTCACCTCGACTTCTCGACCCCCATGTGAAACCCTTTTGTTGCACTCACCTTTAGTGCAAGATACCCCTAGATACACCCATCTGAGCCATTCCTTTCATTTTGTTAACCCATTATATTGTTTCGATACACCTATACACCTTAGCCTACCCTGTAGTCTTTATTTGTGATTGGGAAGTCATCATTTGCCTAAGTTTAAGGTTCAAGTGGAAAGGTTCAGAAATCACGCTTTGATCGACAACATATTCTTGAAGATCATTGAAGACCCCCCGAATTCCCATTGTTCATCTCAAGTGGGGGGATATTATGTTTAGTTATTATTGTTATGTTGAAAAAAAAGTTGTTATGTTATTTAGTTTTTGTAAAGTGCGATGTTATAAGCACTATGTTACGAGCTCTATAGATTTTGTATCGAGGAGGCCACCTCAGTCACATTTGAAGATTGGAGTTGGTAGTTATGCCAACAGTTGGAGAAAAGGTAGTGTGCCCATCACGACGTCCTCTAATGACACATCTACCTAGTATTTCATGATCCGGTTTCTTGACTTCAAAGCTTGAACTTTGGGCGGACGGTAAGTGGTGATGACTTGGTTGTAGATTAAGACTACCTGCTTGTTTTTTATTTTACACCATTTATATATCCCATGTCTTATCCTACCCTTTAGTCATCAAGCGTGTCTAGGTGATGCAGCAAGCAATCTTTGGTGTCTTGGCCATTGATTTGGTCATGTATCATTGGTTTTGTCCACTTCGCCATGACATGTTAGTAATGATGAGTCACCCCTTAACCTTTGTCGTGTCTACCCATATTGCCTTCGAGAATTATTTAGCCCTTAACTCTAGTGGTGGAGATTTGTGTAACCGCCAAGCTTATGATAGAATACATGCTATGACTGTGCAATTGAGTGATCACCCCGAAATTGAGACATAGAATAATTGAGAGATTTGAGTGTTTTGTTCCCATTTCGTAAGGTGTTCGGCTTTGTTTTATTCTAGCATAAGGGATTTGTAAACTTATATTTTCCCGGTTATGGGAGATATCTTTTTAGGAATCTTTCTAATAAGGTCTACTTGACGGCAAGTAGAGTTAAAGTGGGGGGATATTTGATAACATCAAATAGTCTTCAATATTAAGTGTCAATTTCCCACGATAATTCTTGTAATTTATATCATTTACATGGATTTACGCTTGTTTTCCATTGTTTTCCACTTTCCGGTAAATTACGAGCATTGGAGCTAAAGAGGCGCGGCCGGAGAAATATCAAAAGATTTATCATAGTATGCTGACTTTGAAGAAGTTACGGTAACTCTTCTCTCACATTACTACCGTAACTAAAGTGTGACTCGAAAACCAATTCATCGGAAGGTTACTGGCGTAACTCTCCCCAAAGGCTACGACGTAACTATATTAGTCATTAAGTGCCGGCGTTTACTATCGCATTACATGGGTTCTAAATGTCACTAGATTCTTGTTTCAGGTGGGGTCAAAGTCGAGAGGACATCATTTGGTCAATTCGCCCTAACCTATCAGCAAATATGCCACCATTGGAGAAGTCAGGTGTCCCTTCATAAGTCCAGTTGTTCCTGGTCCCCTAAGCCAAGTCATTAAGTTCCGCTACATGCTAGACTTATAATAGTGAGTCCCCGGGCGTTAGCAACTTAAACACTCACCCCCAAATTCTTAAGTTCATCCAAACGGTAGGTGATCAGTTGGTCAAGTCGCACAAGTAGAAAGGGTCGTCAGTTGGTCATATCTTACTCTTCCCGTCTCAGTCTACTAACTTAGGGTCAGTTGGTCATATCTCCTAAGCAATTAGCCTCTACCGCCATTCAAAACTACCGAAACAAGGGTAGCTACCAATAAACTATGCATGCATACACTAGATCTGCTAGTTACGGCGTAACCTTATTAGTGGTTACGCCGTAGTTGATGAAATAGTTACGGCGTAGTTATCAGCGACGTGGAACCTCATTTGACCCAATATAGTTACGTCGTAGCCTTTGGGGAGAGTTACGCCGTAACCTTCTGATGAGTTGGTTTTCTGAGTCAGGCTTTAGTTACGGCGTAATGTGAGAGAAGAGTTACGCCATAACTTCTTCAAAGTCAGCATACTATGATAAATCTTTTGATATTTCTCCAGTTCCGCGTCTCTTTAGCTGCAATGCTCGTAATTTACCTGAAAGTGGAAAACAATGGAAAACAAGCGTAAATCCATATAAATGATATAAATTACAAGCATTATTGGGGGAAATTGACACTTAATATTCAGGACTATTTGATGTTATCAGTATTTCTACCGATTACTCTACTATTCAAATTATCTAATTAACTAAGCTAAGGGGTAGTCTATGTCTAATTTATGTGTGCTCGTATGATGATTAAAAATGTGTTTACCGAGATGCTATTACTCCCTAGTTATCTCCTATTGATGGTTGAATTGTCACATCCTTATTCTTAACGCGTTGTGTATTCTAAGGTCGTAGGGTATGCTTTTTCCCTAACTCTTTGAGGATACCTTAAGGAAAATCTCTAGGATTCATAAAATAACTCTAAGGTTATTGATAACATCAAATTGTCCTAATATTAAGTGTCAATTTCCCCTGATAATGCGTGTAATTTATATCATTTATATGGATTTACGTTTGTTTTCCTTTATATTCCACTTTCAGGTAAATTACGAGCATTGGAGCTAAAGAGACGTGGAATTGGAGAATTATCAAAGATTTATCAGAGTATGGTCACTTTGAAGAAGTTACGGCGTAACTCATCTCTCACATTATGCCGTAACTAAAGCGTAACTCAGAAAGCCAACTCATCAGAAGAATACGGCGTAACTCTCCCAAAAGATTACGACGTAACTATATTAGGTCAAATGAGGTTCCGCGCCGCTGATAACTACGCCGTAACTCTTGCATAAACTACGGCGTAACCAAGAATTATTGAAGATACGGTGTAACTACTTTTAAGGTTACACCGTAACCAGTAGATCTAGTGCAATTTACGAAGAAATAGAGGATTATGGTGTAACTATTCTATTAGTGGCGCCTTAACCCAGATCTGGCCTATAAACACCCCACGATTTCCAGCATTTCAAAGCATCCCATTTCGCACACCACAACCAAAGAACGTGGGAAGAAGCCAAAGGCAAGTCTAGAGGAGCATACGGAGCTATCTCCAAGGGAGAAATCACTCCCCTACAATAAGCATTAGCGTTTCTTCTTTTCTTTACTTTCGATTCATGTATTTCGTAACATTGAATATTGAATTGATTTGTATTGTTAATATGAGTGGCTAAGCACCTCTTAGTGTTGGCCTAGTTATGATTCCTTAATTGTTTTGTTTGCGTTTATATTACTTCCGTATAATTATTTCTAAGTGTATGCATGCATAGTTTATAGGTAGCTACCATTGTTTCGATAGTTTTGAATGGCGGTAGAGGCTAGTTGCTAAGGAGATATGACCAACTGGCCCTAAGTGAGTAGACTGAGACGGGAAAGGTAAGATATGACCAACTAACGACCCTTTCTACTTATGCGATTTAACCAACTAATCACCTACCGTTTGGATGAACTTAAGAATCAGGGGGTGAGTGTTTAAGTTGCTAATGCCCGGGCACTCAATATTATAAGTCTAGCATGTAGCGGTACTTAATGACTCGGCTTAGGGACTAGGAACAACCGGACTTATGAGGGACACCGACTTCTCCGTGGTGGCATATTTGTCGATAGGTTAGGCGAATTGACCAAATCTCGTCCTCTCGACTTTGACCGCACCAAGTAATTGGAAGTAATTAGACGAGACATTAATAGCTAAGATGAATAACTAGGTTAGCACCACTCTCCTCTATTGATTACACCTTTTCCTTTATTTGCTTTTATATGCTTTAGTAGTTAATTAATTCGTTATCGAAATCATATTAAAATCTGTGACACCTATACTTAGTGTTAATCCAACACACGTAGCTCTTGGGACGACCTCGGTTTTACCGAATACTACACTACACACGACTGAGTACACTTCCCGTTAGTGCATTAGGGTAGATCATAGGTATAACGAGACATTATAAATATTAAAACGTGGTTAATAAAACCTGCATCAAGTTTTTTGGCGCCGCTGTCTGGGAGTTATATTAGGATTGCTATTAAGTCTTTCATTTTTGTTTTGTTTTAAAGTTTTCTCAATTTCTCACGATCACTATTCAATTTTTCAGGTACAATGGAAGTTGTTAACATTGATGACCTCACTCTTGAGGCATATTTCGCGTTGACAAGAGCAGAACAAGGGCCGGGTCTCGTAAGACCGGCAATTGGAGCTGATGTCCGTTTCGAAATTAAAGACCAATTTATGAGGGAGCTTCGTGCTAACCCTTTTTCAGGAAACAAGGACGAAGATGCATATGAGCACGTTGAAAATGTCCTATACATCGCAAGCCTTTTCAACATTACGGGCGTATCTCATGACGCTGTTATGCTAAGGCTATTCTCCATGACTCTTACTGGGGCTGCCAGTAGATGGATTAAAAGATTGCCCGTCGGGGTAGTTAATACTTGGGCTCTACTTAAGAAGCACTTCATTCAGAGGTATTGTCCTCCGTCGAAGATTTCTAACCAGCTCTTGAAAATCCATAATTTCAAGCAAGAAGACGATGAAACGTTGTATCAAGCCTGGGATAGATACAACGATCTCATTTACAAATTTCCTACACATGATCTGAACAACCAGCAAAAAGTCAACATATTCTACAAAGGAATCAACGTAACTACAAGACGATGATGGACTATCAAGGACCGATCCGAAAATGACTCCTACTCTAGCGATTGAAGCCATTCAAAAATGGTGATCACTCCCAAAATGGCACGATGGAGGAAGCAAAAGAAACCAAGGCGGAAGTTTTGACGGAATCGCGACCATCGCTAGCAAAATTGAAAATCTAAGTGGAGATATGCTAAAAGTCGAGAAACCGTTCATGCCATCCAAGTGGGTTGTGAAAGCTGTGGAGGAGGACATCTCACCAAGAATTGTCCTCACATTAATGAAGAAAATATAATTGAAGAAGCAAAATATGGAGAAAATCTACCATTTTACGGAGATAATCGAAATAGTAACGGGTACCGTGGAAATTACAACCGTGGGCCTTATAGAGATAGAAAGCCCAACCTTGAAGAAACAATTAACAAATTCCTGGAAAGTTTAGCCCAAAGACAAAAGGAACAAGATAAATGGCTAAGGGATTTCCAGGAAAACACAAATAAGAATCTTTCAAGGCACGACGAAATCCTAAAAATCCTTGAAGCCATGGTAGAAAAGCTCAGTGAAGAGATTGAGGTAAGTAACATTGAGGGGACCAAACCTATGGTAGTTTGCAATGACGTTCTTGCTGATAATATGTTGGAATCACTTCTAAACATGATTACAAGTGTTATTAATTAATATGTAATAGTTAGCTTAATTAGGCCTTTATGTTTGTTATTAAGCTAAGTTTTATGTAGAAGGCCCATAAGCCTTGGCCCAAGCCTAATAAGGAAAGGATGGGAACTTGCATGTTGCCCTAGTTCCCTCCTATAAATACCTCATGTAAACCATCCTTAGATGGTTGGTTGTTCACTTTTCTATTTCACTCTAAGCATAAACCTTTCATATTTGTGCGTGTGTTTTGGTTAAGAGTTCAACCGATCCTTTCTCTTCTATATTTCTTCATATTGATGCTTGTGTTACATAAATGGGAACCTAACAGTGGTATCAATCGCCAAATAGTTGGGTGAATGATTTTGTTTTTGAGTATTTCTTTCCTACG
This sequence comes from Chrysanthemum lavandulifolium, assembly GCA_022545495.1. Classification (NCBI taxonomy): domain Eukaryota; kingdom Viridiplantae; phylum Streptophyta; class Magnoliopsida; order Asterales; family Asteraceae; genus Chrysanthemum; species Chrysanthemum lavandulifolium. The sequence continues at coordinate 7,563,962 of CM040241.1, forward strand.
CGTAAACTTTCGGTATTAAAATCTTTATATGCATAAAAACCTTCATTTTCTCACTTTAAAACTCAAGATTCTTGTACTTTAAAGGTTATTTGGTGTTAAAGTTGAAGTTTTGGCAAAAGTTTGAAACTTTATGTGTATTTCTTTGTTTTAAAGCTTGGTTTAATACATGTGGTCTTTATTACGCGTAAGGTGCATAAGCGTTTTGGATCATCAAGTTTCATACTTTTGTGTTATTTTGGTGATATTGAAACTGTTTCATCACAAAAATATGGTTTAGAAACACTTTTTGGCAGAAATCAAAGTTTTGGAAGAATTTGACAAATCTTACGCATAAGAAAACCCTAATCTTATGCGTAAGGTTTTCCTTGGATTGATCTTCAGTGTTCTTGGTTTACTCAGTGTTTTCTTGCTTGGATAAGCCTGAAAACACTTCGACTTTGGATATCTTTTACACTGGGATAAGTGTAAAGGATTTTTGGGCAAAACCCTAGTTTTACGCCTAAGCAAACACTTACGCGTAGAATCTTTACGCATAAGCATTTTCTTACGCCTAAGCCTTGTCTTACGCATAAGCATTCTACTACTAAACATAAGCTAAGGTCTCCTTTACCCTACGCGTAAGCTAATCCTACGCGTAAGCTCACTTCTTACGCGTAAGTTGGTGTTTTTACGCATAAGGTTCTTTCTTTGCCTAAGCTTAGTTTCTACGCTTAAGGATACTTCATCAACAAAGTTTCATTCGACTACAAAGATCCATTTTTCAACACAAGTTTCAAGATGTCTCAACCACCATACTCCAGCTATTTTCCTCATATGTATCCTCAACAACAACTCTATCAACAACAACAATTTTATCAACAACATTAACAACAACAACAACTTCAACAACTAGGAGCAATCCCACCACAAATGATTCAACCACCACCTAGTCTTCAAGTACAACCTTACACAAACTTTCACAATCAAGATCCATCCGGGAATACTATAAAGGAACCGTCTTGGTTTGCAAAGATGTGTGAAGCTTTAAGTAGCCAACAATCCATTCATGAGGTGGATCACTGATAGACCTCCAATGGGTGATAAGGTTCTTTAGGTTTTGTGATCTAAAGAAGCCACATGGAAAGTTCTTGAAGAAAGTCATCCTGGAAGGTCCATTTCGAAGCCTCATCATCACTCTGCCCGAGATCCGAATGCTAATCCACCAAGAGGTGATGTCACCAACGTTGCGGTCTTAATGAACTCAATCCGATCAACTTCTACACTTTGAAGGCGATGAAGTGGCAATGCAATACATTCTTTTGGGATTACCTAATCCGATAATTGAGTGTTGATGCTCAAAAGACCGCAAAAGCAATGTGGGAGCATATTCATCTTCTCATGGAAGGCACATAACTTAATCAAGAAGACATGGAATCCAAAATCTACTTGGCTTATGAACACTTCATGATTGAACTAGGGGAGACATTAGAGTCATATCATCATCGATTCTTAGATATCATCAATGACTTGGAAAAACATAACATCATTATGCCAAGAATTGCTGTCAACACTAAGTTCCTGAATAGTCTTTGTCCTGAATGGGAAAAGTATGTCATTTTCATCCGTCAAGCTAAGAATCTTCATCATGCAACATACGGATTGTTATATGACTATTTGAAGCCCCACCAAAAGGAAGTTGACAAAGAAAGGGTTATCCGTGGACTACCTGTTTCACCCTCACTTCTGGATAATCAACAATTAGCTTTGTGGTCTCAAGTATGTTATCCTCAATTCCCGAATTTGCCAACAACCTTCACAAATCCTCCACAACCATCTGCAACAATTACACCATATGATCCGTCACAGCACCAATCTCAAGAAACTCAATTGGTTCCATACAACAATAACAACACTGATCAATACAGTGAATCTACTGAGGATACAGAAGCTTTCGATGCATTGCAACAAGGGTTTGTCATGATTTCTAGAGCCTTTGGCCGATACTCAAAAAATCCACCAATCGCATTCGTACCTCATCTAACACAACGAATCGGTTGCTATTAACAATGGACGTGTAGAGGTTCGAAACGTAGTAATGTTCGCCGATGGGCGGTGGTCAAGGATTTAATCCAATGGGAAGGAATAACATGGGTGCTCCACAACAACAAAGGGCGCAAGTTGTTGAACAGGGTAATGCTAAGAATAGGATTAATGGTGTTCGTTGTTATCACTGTAATGAGAAAGGTCATCTGGCTAATGCATGCCCAAAGCCGAGGACAAGAGGCAGCGCTTATCACAAAGAAGCTTTGCTTTTGGCTCTTAAGGATGAAGCTGGTGGAACTCTTACCAACAAGGAACATAGCTTCATGGCAAATGCAGATTCTGATGATGTTATGGAGGACTTGCAGGCTAATGCAACAGTTATGTTGATGGCAAACATGCACGAACTCCACATGAGTGACACAGGCCTAGTGTATGACACTGACGACTTGTCTCAGGTACCGGATCAAACCATATTCATCACTGATATGATATCTCCGCCTACACCTGTATCCAACGAGGATCAGATTGTTCAACATGAGCCATCTACATCTCATTCCGATGATAACCAAATAGATCCCGTAGTTATATTTGACGATCAAGATGACCTTATGGTTACCATTGATAATAAAGTTGACTCCGTGGTTATACTTGAGGATCTGACTAATGATCATCTTGAGACTCACGTTGAACAAGTTTGAACTTCCGTCTCGAGCTCATGACCTTACTTAAAGACCAAGCATCTCGATTGGAAATATGCAAGGGCGTCAATAAGCAATTAAAAGACAAAAATGTCTCATTAACTAAGGATAATGAATGTTTAAAATATCAACTCAACATTTTTCAAACACAAGAAAAAGCGTAAAAAGGTTTTGAAGTCGGTTTTGATAAGGTTTTAAAAGGTACCATTTTGAGGGGTCATTTAAGTCCTTATTTGATCACTTTTGTATCCGTTATTGCTTAATATCGTTCCTTTTCACTTTTTAGGTCTCGTGAAGGCAAAATCTTTGGAATGGCACTTATTTGAACGAAAAGGCGAATATATGAAGAAAATGGCCAAAGTCAAAATCTAGACACTCACGATCATTGAATGTAGAAAGCGGCGGCGTCGGAGCTATTTGCGACGCCGTCGGAGAATTATTGTGACGGGTCGAACTCAAAACTCGTGTTTTCAAGAGGCGGCGTCTAGTTGTGAAAGAGTAGGCCGTCGCTACTCGGGCGGCCTAGATGCGATCCAGACGGCGTCGGAAAGGCGAAGAGACGGCGTCACGGACATAAGGTGGCGCCGTCGCAAGGTTAACATGGCCAAGCGAAACCCTAATGGCGGCGACACGGCGTCACTAAACATAAGGTGGCGCCGTCGCAATTGTAATCTTATATATAGAATCCGAATTTTTCGGTCTTTGTGTGGAGAGTCTTTGGGTAAAACCTAAAACCGAACCTAAGGTGTCTTGTACAGATATTTAGGGTTTTAATCCTATCTTACACCAAGATAAGTCTTTACTTCATTAATTCAATTATGTCTTTGATTATTTGTGTGTATGCTTGCATGTTCTCCATGTCCGGCTAATTTATTTGTGTGTTTGCTTAGGAAGTATGAAACTTAATTATTGAATATTGATTGATTGTTTCTTATCTTAGTTGATTAATGATCTAGTAATGCGATAGGTCATTCGTTGTGTACTTAATGCTTGATTCATCTTTGTGAACCTTAGAGTATGATTACACGAGTGATTGTAGGCTAAAACATCCGAAGAGTGCCTTAGACTAGAGTCTATAATCTCTAAGTGGATTTGTAGACAAGACCCTTTAGTAAGTTCAAAGAGTTGGGGAGAAACGCATACCCTACAACTTTAGAAACACAACGCAACTAGGAATAAGGCGTGACACTCAACCATCAATAGGAGATAATTAAGGAGTAATACAAACTAAGTAAACACATCTTTAAACTATCATACGAGCACACATTAATTAGACATAGACTCCCACAACCTTAGTTTAGATAATTAGATAATAGTAGAGTAATCGGTAGAAATACCAAACCCCAAATCCAATACCGAGATTCGTACCTTTCCATTTTCATAAAATATAAAAAGATAAAAATATAATCTTCCTCAACCTTAACCTTAGCGTAGTAACTCCTACTTGCATTCCTATTCCCCAAAGAGCGATATCAATACCCGTGGCTTACCACAATTACTACACTACAACGATTAGGTTCATTTGCCTGGGGTGTTATAAAACTTGCTCGAAGAAAAGGAAGTTTCCTTGACCCCGAACGACGCGTGTAGCGTTATCAAGTTTTAGGCGCGGCTGCGGAATAGAATAGCTAGTTAGTAGTCCACCTCGTTTAGGTTTCTTTGCTTGATTCCTATCAAGTAAACTTTTTCTCATTTTAGATTTCTCTTAGTCTATCCCCTTCTTCGTGACCTTTGTTAGTAATTCCATCACTTTTCATCATGGAAGGTGATAACCCACTACCATTCATCAACATACCACCAAATGACCCGCCAAGAGCACATACTCTTGGTGAATACTCGAGACCAAGCCACTTACGCTATAGGAACACCATTGAGCTTCCGACCAAGCCCAAACTCTGACCTGCGATCCGACACCATCCGGTTGGTGCAAAGCGGATGTGCATTCCATGGACTTCGTTAGAAGATCCGAATCGACATCGAGGATTTCCTCAAAATCGTCGATTCCATCGACCTTGATGCTACTACTCGGGAGACCACGCGCTGCGTCTCTTCCAATTCTCTCTCGGGACCAAGCTAGTAATTGGCTTGAGCGACTTCCATGGCTCCATCTCAAGTTGGGATGATCTTACTTCTCGCTTCCTTGCTCAATTTTTCCCACCGGGAGAACCACTAAGGCGAGGAATGACATCTTGATGTTCCAACAACGTCAAGGTGAATCTCTCTGAAGCATGGACCCGATTCAAGGACTTACTTCATAAAGTCCTCATCACGGCATTGATCTTTGGCTCCAAGTCCAAATCTTTTATGATCATGTCAACTTTCCCACTAAGCGATCCATTGACCAAGCGGCGGTGGAAAACTTAGTGATCTCACCGAGAAGAATCATGGGAAATAATAGAGGACCTTGCCCTCTATGACAGCGAAGTTGGGATGACCCCGTGAGCTGCCCAAACCGTCAAGGCAATCTCCTTGCCTCCTCACGACATCGTAGGATGATCGAACTTGAAGATCGGGTTAAATTCCTCATGAGTTCCTCGAAAATCCTAAGTCTTCACACCATGTGAACAAAGCTTCCTCTTCATGTGAGCCGTTTGTGATCCTCATAACACGCGCATAGCACCCGATCCCGAACACGCTTACATTGAATCGCATCCTCGCGTATTAATGGAACAGGAGGAAGATTCCTACAACACCGGACCTAGGAATTTCAATGAAACCCGAGAGGCATGGAAAGGAAAGCTGATTTCTCGGGGACAAACCAAAGAATTCACCTCTAATGATTTCTCATGGCCCCCACCTAACGGTCCTAACCAACAAAACATCGAAGGGATGTTGCAAAACCTAGTTACATCCTAAGAAACCCAAATAGCTAAGCTCTCGGACCGCTTTAATAATCAACAAGCCGAGATGGATAGGAAAATAGACAACCTTTTGAAAGACATAGCTAATAGTGATAAGAAGGTTAGTGCTATCTCAACTCCGAGCCTTGAGGCATAGAGATTAAGGATCCAAGCAAGCTAAAGTATGTCGATTCGTCAATACCATCGCCTTAGTTGAACTGATGAAACAAATGACGAAGAGGACTATACACTAGTGGATGAGAAATACCGAGGAAATAGATGAAGTAGACATTGACTATTTCAGCGAATTTCCTACTGAGACGAAGAAGTATCTCGCCCCCTCACTTAGTCGTGACCTCCGTCGCATGTATGTTAGGAAAAGTCCTCGAATTAAGTTTGGGAACCCTTGGAATCTTAACATACCATGTGTCATAGGACACCTTTTGTGGCAAAAGCTTACATTGATCATGAGTCCCGAATCAACATAATGACTAGCACCTACTACAATTGGATATTGAAGAAGCCTATTCCAACTAGGCAAGACCCCAATGATCCTAATGTTGGTTGCAATTTTCTTGGTAGAGTTAAGGGATTGCCCGTTTATGTAGGTAGTTTCACGTTTCCTCTGGTTTCATAATTGTGGATGATATTAGCACTGACCATAGACCTAGCTTATCCCATGTTATTCTAGGAAAACCTTTCATAGAAAGCACCGAATGACCTATGACCCTCATTAGGAGTAGTGCGATTCAAGAATAAAACGATGACATAGCTTACCAAATGCCGTTTAAGATTGAGAGTTTTAGTCACTCTCTGATGATGAAAAGGAACTTAAACTATCGGTCTATTATAGGAATGATGAGGATAGGGAGAAAGGTGTTGATTATGTTATAGCTAAGATTTTGGATTCTACAAGGATTGTTTGAGCCTAGAACGGAATCTGAGGACCGAATGGGGAGAGGATGAACTCTTAGAAAGCGCATTTTAGGGCACTTCTACAACATGGAATCCCCATTAGAGGCCGTCAAGAGAACGGTGGTGAGAAAGCGTGGGAGCACGACTACGAGCCTAGCTACAAGACTCTTAAATAAAGAAAAGCGCTTTGTGGGAGGCAACCCATGCTTAATTGTTTGGTTGTTAGTGTCATATATCTTTTACTAATTGTTTATCCTCATGTTTAAATTTGTAAAAATGCTTTATTTTGTTTTAACTTCGTCTTAATTACATATAAAGGTATTTTACATAAGGGATAAGTGTAGGGAGGATTACACACGTTTCAAAAGAAACGTAAACATGAGAATAACAATTAATTAAAAGATATATATGTTTGTTTGTTCGAGTCAAATGCTTGTATCGAGTCATAATGAATTTTTGCGAAATTTTCGATTCTAAAGATGTAAATTTTCGAGAAATTTTTCGAGAATCATGAGACCGGTTTTGTCGGGATAACTTTGGCGTCGAGATTGCAACTGACGGCGTCGGGAAGGAGTAAAACATCGATTACTTTTTCTCGTTTTACGAGCTACTTATAAATTTTGGAATTTTCGGTCTTAATTTTCTTAGAAATTACGTAAACATCCATTCCACAAGCATTATATCCTTGTTTAAATCGAGTCTTATATATATTATTACCATGGATTTTACGAAGGTTTCGTTTGTTTTCTTCAAGTGTCTGAGTTTAGTTTGTCAAGAAGAAGTTACATAAGATTGGAAGGAGCTTTTCACGCAATAATTCTTCTTGAAAAGAATTTAACCACCACTTTACACGGATCCTACCGAGCTAATCGGGGAGTATTAGTTTCTTTCGTTTTTAATTACCTTCTTTTATCATAACTTTGATACTTTCGAGGAACATTGGGGACAATGTTCGGTTTAAAATGTAGGGAGGGAAAATAAAGCGGAACTTTGAAACTATGCTTATCCTTGACTATTTGCTTTGTCTAATTGTATTTGTGTAATAAACCATGAGAAATGTCGGTTAGGGTAATTTTGGCACCAAATTTAAAAATTTTCCATGACATATAGGAGTGGGCCATTAGTCTTAACAAAAGCGTCTCATGGATAGGAAGTTATATGACTAGCACAAAACCCTTACCACCCAAATTCCACCCAAAATGTGAGGATCGCCTTAGATTAGTAGGAATTAAAGCATTCATCTTTAATGCTTAGAGTGTGAACCGGTAGTATATTAGATTCTAGAACTTGTTTTGTGATGCATTCCGAGATCGCAAGTGAGGCTACACTTGTGTAGTTAGGAATAACTAAATGATAAGAGGCATTAGGATAACCACTTGTTTGATACACGTAATATAATTACTTCTTCCACATCGGTTGAGTAATTCCCCACACCCTTTGCGTTGTACTCATCTTTAGTACACGATACCCTAGTTAACCCCTCGAGCCTATCCTTTTCGCGGTTCTCGTGATATTTCGGTTTTCCGAATATCAATGAAAACATTGTTTACACCCCACCCCAAATATACACCCAAATCGCCTTAGCCTACCCCTTATGCACTCACTTTTAGTGCAAATGTTTGTTATCACCCCAAACCCTTAGTTCAATTATCTAGTTGCTTGCATAAGTTGCTAAGTCGAGTCATATCCTTTGTATACATTTTGGGATGATTGGGATTCATGGGAAAAGTTAAAGTTTATGAAATGACGGGAAGGGAACGTTAAATTCAAATTCCCTTTGTTTACGTAATAATGTACCCCAAGTGTTTTGATCTTGTCAAATCGGGTCAAATTAGTGTTAGAATAATAAAAACTCAAGTGTAGGGATGTGCCTGTAAATCCCTAGTATTTTGATGTTATCGTAGAGGATGGTAGAGTAAAAGTGTATGAAAAAAAAATCGAAAAAAATAGAAAAGAGAAAAAAAAAATAGAGTGATAAAAAAAAAAAAAAAAAAAAAAAAAAAAACATACGGGCTACCATCCTACATCTATCCTTTAAATTTATGTTTGTTTATTTCAGGTTATCTAGAGTTTAGAGTGTCGAGTCTTGGCTTAGCAATGCCATTCTTCATATCTGATTAACATAAATATTTTGACTTACCACCACTAAATAGCCTATCCCACAAACCCTTATTTCCCTACCGTAAGCCTAACATTACAACCCTTTAAAAGACCTCTTTGATAGTCTTTCCTAGGTGCTTCGCCAAAGCGATGGAGGTTTGATCAATTCTCAAGCCTATGGTAATCTATGTACTAGGACCGGTTAATGAGTGTTTATCTTCCATTTCCTATATTGTTATATTTCATTTATACACACGAGAGATGTGAGTATCCAAACACCCCATGTGAGGTGCTAGTATGTAATTTCCGTGCTTGTTATGACTTTTGGGGCTTATATGTGTTGTGGACCGTTTTGAATTAATCTTGAATGACCCCAACTTATAAATTAATTGGCTAAAAGCACATTTGCTTGAGGACAAGCAAATAACAAGTGTAGGGATATTTGATAAGGTTTTAAAGGTACCATTTTGAGGGTCATTTAAGTCCTTATTTGATCACTTTTGTATCCGTTATTGCTTAATATCGTTCCTTTTCACTTTTTAGGTCTCGTGAAGGCAAAATCTTTGAATGGCACTTATTTGGACGAAAAGGCGCGAATATATGAAGAAAATGGCCAAAGTCGAAATCTAGACACTCACGATCGAATGTAGAAGCGGCGGCGTCGGAGCTATTTGCGGCGCCGTCGGAGAATTATTGTGACGGGTCGAACTCAAAACTTCGTGTTTTCAAGAGGCGGCGTCTGGTTGTGAAAGAGTAGGCCGTCGCTACTCGAACGGCCTAGATGCGATCGAACGGCGTCGGAAAAGTCGAAGAGGGCGGCGTCACGGACATAAGGTGGCGCCGTCGCAAGGTTAACGTGGCCAAGACGAAACCCTAATGGCGGCGACACGGCGGCGTCACTAAACATAAGGTGGCGCCGTCGCAATTGTAATCTTATATATAGAATCCGAATTTTTAGGTCTTTGTGTGGAGAGTCTTTGGGTAAAACCTAAAACCGAACCTAAGGTGTCTTGTACGATATTTTAGGGTTTTTAACCTATCTTACACCAAGATAAGTCTTTACTTCATTAATTCAATTATGTCTTTGATTATTTGTGTGTATGCTTGCATGTTCTCCATGTCCGGCTAATTTATTTGTGTGTTTGCTTAGGAAGTATGAAACTTAATTATTGAATATTGATTGGTTGTTTCTTATCTTAGTTGATTAATGATCTAGTAATGCGATAGGTCATTCGTTGTGTACTTAATGCTTGATTCATCTTTGTGAACCTTAGAGTATGATTACAGGTGATTGTAGGCTAAAACATCCGAAGAGTGCCTTAGAGTAGGAGTCTATAATCTCTAAGTGGATTTGTAGACAAGACCCTTTGGTAAGTTCAAAGAGTTAGGGAGAAACGCATACCCTACAACTTTAGAAACACAACGCAACTAGGAATAAGGCGTGACACTCAACCATCTATAGGAGATAATTAAGGAGTAATACAAACTAAGTAAACACATCTTTAAACTATCATCTGAGCACACATTAATTAGACATAGACTCCCACAACCTTAGTTTAGATAATTAGATAATAGTAGAGTAATCGGTGAAATACCAAACCCCAAATCAATACCGAGATTCGTACCTTTCCATTTTCATAAAATATAAAAAGATAAAAATATAATCTTCCTCAACCTTAACCTTAGCGTAGTAACTCCTACTAGCATTCCTATTCCCCAGAGAGCGATATCAATACCGTGGCTTACCCTAATTACTACACTACAACGATTAGGTTCCTTTGCCTGGGGTGTTATAAAACTTGCTCAAGAAAAAGGAAGTTTCCTTGACCCCGAATGACGCGTGTAGCGTTATCAAGTTTTGCTAAATCTTACCAAAATGAAAAATCATTAGAACAACGGATCGTGATCTAGTCGCATCTAAGAATGCTTTCTTGTCTCAAATAGAACAAGCGAAATATGATCATAAACAACAACTTAACGCTCTCACTTTGGAAACTCAAAAGCCAAGTCGAGTTGTTAACTTTTCAAAAAGCAGTTCTCGAGTACAAAAGCATTCAACAAAGCGAATAGATGACTATCTTGAAGAAATTGTTGACTTACAAAACAAAATCAAAGAGTTTGAAATGTTGTATATAAACATGGTGAGTCAATCACAACTATTCAAAAGTTTACTTTTAAACCAAATCCAAATGGATATGGACCGAATCTTGTTGATTACAAACCAAAGTTTTCAAATAGAGCATTCAAACCAAATCCACGAAGTTTACTGATGCGAAACATAGAATTGATGATTCCATTATGAGTGTTGTTGAATATAATCGTCAAGAGGAATTAGATGTAGAAGGCGAGAGTCGATCAAAATTAGAAAATGTTGTTTATAACAAACCATTTAAGTATTCAAAAGCCATCACTTTAAATCGAACAAAGGATACTTCTAACACACCTTGGGTTATCACATCTATTTACGAGTCTTCTAATGTTGGTCCCCAACCCACTACGCACAAATTAATGGTCCTTAACCTTCACTCGGTGAGGTTAAAACAATACCCGAAAAATGTCAAATTCTTAAATATTTTGAAACATTCATTTCGGACATCAAACTTTTGGAACGTGAAATTGAATTCCACTCTGAAATTAAAGTCGAACATTTTCAATCGCCTTTCACGCGAGAACAAAGAGAAATTTTCAGAAAAGAATTTTACCTCATGTCCGAAATTTGAAAATGTGTGCAATCTATTGGGAAAGGGACTTTCACAAAGAACTTGGACTTATGAAAAGAGTTTTCGAACAAACAGAAACATCGATTTCAAATACCAAACGCAAAAGAAAAATGTTAAGAAAAGATGTTGATCGATTCTTGGGAGATGTTATCATCTTGATATCCATAATGTTGTGTTATTACATTACTGTTTCATATGCATTTGATTATATCTCTGCTGATTACATTGATCTTTGTTGAGAATATCGATAATGTGCCTCAAATCGAGTCTTTAACAATTGAAAATAAGCGTTTGATAAATGAGATTTCAAATGCAAAGCGTCGTCTTCAATGGTGTAAAAAAGATTGTCAAAATCGAGAACTTGCTTTACAAAACAAAATCACCCAGTTGCGTGCAAAAACTTCTGATCCTAAACTTGAGCAACTGGATGATCAAAACGTGTCTTTAAAATGTCAAATCTCAAAATATGAACAAGAACTTGCAAAAGTTAAAAAGGAATATCGTGTCATATTTGATTTACTCAAACAGACTCGTGATGAAGCATCAAAAGAACTTGATCATTATCTTGCACACACTAAAGAAGTCATGAATGTTTATGGTAATCTTCGCTCTGAAAATAAAGATCTGTTGCACACTATTGTTGAGTTAAAATCTAAGTTAGGAAAGTATGAACAAGTTAAGATTAGTAACACTAAGGTACTTGCACCTGTAACACTTAGAAAAAGTGACACTGGAATGCCAAATGTCAATCCACAAGATACTAACGTGCTTCTTTCCACTGCAACAGGACTAGTTACTTCTTTTCCCAATGCTTGCACTTCACAGCTTAAGAGCAAATCAACGAAGAATAGGAAGTTGCAAGTAAGAAAAGAACAATAAAGAATCTTGAGTAGAAGAACACCTTAGGACTTTGAATAAAACTAATCTTACTCCCACTTTAGATATTGCGTCGACAAATGTAATGGAAAAGTGATGTAACGAATCTTTGAATCTTTAAATACTTTGAATGTTTTGTTTGAAGCCTCTTGTGTTGGTTGTCGTAAAAGCATGTTTCACGGTTGTCATGACAAATGTGTTGCTAATACTATCTTGAATCGTAAGCGGAATACTAGAAGAAGAAATACCTCTAGGCCATTATTGCTTCTAAGTTTGTGCTAGATAAACCGCCTCTAGTGTTCTGCTACAATCATTGATGTACCACTAGCCCCTGCACCTCCTAGGAAGAACTTATCACCTAGTGCATTCACTAAGACTAAAGCTAAGACTAGTTGGAGATGGCAAAATGGTTACATAACACACTTGGATTTAAATGGATACCTAAAATCATTAACATGTGTGTTTCTACTATAATCGCTTGGAACCCTCTAACTCTTGGGTTCCACATCTACTTCTATTCCATCATGTAGTCATGTTTAATCTGGTGTCTGATCATCCTCTGGATTGTTAATAGCGGATGTTCCCGACACATGACGTGATCTCAAATCATATCTAACTTTGTTGCAAAGTTCATTGGCAATCACGATTCGGGAATGATCACTCGCACTATCATGGGCTACGGAGATTACATCAATGGCAACATCGAAATTAGCGGGGTTTATTATGTGGAAGGTCTCGGTCATAATCTCTTCTCGGTTGGTCAATTCGTGATGGAGATTTGGAAGTTGCTTTTCGGGAGAAAACTTGTTTCATTCGTGATCTACAAGGAAGCGATCTCATGTCTCGGTGCCGCGCATCTAGTCTTTATACGATCACAATGCAAGACATGATTGCTTCATCTCCCATCCGTCTACTTTCAAAAGCAACATCTACAAAATCTTGGCTATGGCACCGTGCTCTCACATCTAAACTTTCAAACCATAACCAATCTTGCACGATACAAACTTGTTGAAGGTCTCCCAAGATTTCGGTATTCCAAAGATCACCTTTGCTCAGCTTGTGAACAAGGGAAAAGCACTCGTGCTCACTTTCCTTCAAAGGTGGAACACAACTCACAGCATGTGCTTCATCTTCTTCACATGGATTTGTGCGGCCCGATGCGTGTTCAGACAATTAACGGCAAACGCTACATCTTGGTAATTGTGGATGACTACTCAAGATGGACTTGGTTTTATTTTATTGAAGTAAATATCAAGTTCCACGATGATCATCACCTTTCTCACGAAAATTCAAGTTCGACTCGAACACGGTCGACAAATCGGTTTAGACAAAGGAACTGAATTTGTGAATCAAACTCTTCGTGCATTTTATGAGAAAGTGGGAATTGAGCATCAAACATCTATTGCACAAACACGTAACAAAGCGGAGTTGTTGAATGACAAAACCGTACATTAGTGGAAGCTGCAAGAACAATGTTAATTAATGCTAAACTTCAGACACTTGTGGGTCAAGCCGTATTAACTGCCTGCTACACTCAGAACCGATCAATGATTACTAAACGCTACAACAAAAAACCTTATGAGCTTATCCACAACCGTAAACCGAATCTAAAACACTTTCATGTATTTGGATCCATTTTTATCCGAATAATGATCGTTATGACTTTAGTAAGCTCAAAGCCAAAGTCGACATTGGAGTCTTTGTTGGTTACTATGAAAATTCTAAAGGATACGGTTTGGAACCGTCGCACAAGGAGATTATTGAATCGATTCATGCCAATTTCGATGAGCTTCTTGATATGGCTTCGAGCATAAAATCTTGGAACCGGTCAAAACCGTTTAAACTTTCCCAAACCCCATCATCACCGAACCAAGCCTCCACTCACTCGTCAACAAATGGAAAAATTGTTTGCTCCTCTGCTTAGTGATGATATTTATGAGCGTGCTCAAGATGTATCAAATGTTTCATTGCTCAACCCCGATCATAATCCAATACCTTATACACACTGCTACAACAACTCTTTGTGAGGAAGCACCACCGCTTGATTCTACAATAACGATCGAACAAACCGCATCCAATGACGCCGTTTCTAGCTAATGATCTTCGAACAATGAAGTACCACCACTGCAGTTATGATCTAAATCGTTCTTCAACCCGTTTGCTAATGAAAATGCCACACCGATGTTGCGACTCATCTACAAGCCATTTGAATCCTCCCAATTTGCGACAAGTATATCAACATCAACCCTCACACATCGTTGGACTAAGGACCATCCTCTCGTGAACATTATTGGTAACTCGAATCAACCAGTCGTAACTAGACAACGTCTTCACATAGACGGTGAACATTTCATCTATGCACTCACTATCTGACAATCTGAACCTAAAACCATTAAAGATGCAATGACCAAAGACAACTGGATTGAATCCATGCAAGAAGAACTCAATCAGTTTAAACATCTTGAAGTATGGGAATTGGTTGAAAGACCAACAGGGGTCTATGTCATTGGTCTCAAATGGATTTGGAAAAACAAATTGGATCTTTGAAGGCGTAATCAAAAATAAGTCACGTCTGGTGGCTAAGGGTTATAGACAGGAAGAGGGTATTGACTTTGAAGAATCATTCGCTCTGGTTGCTCGTCTTGAGGCTATACGGATCTTTCTCGCATTCGCGGCTCATATGAACATCACGGTCTTTCAGATGGACGTCAAAACTGCTTTTCTAAATGGTAAACTGAAAGAAACGGTCTATGTCAGCCAGCCAGAAGGACTTGTTGATCCAGAGTTCCTGAACCACGTTTACAAACTAAACAAGGCTCTGTACGGTATCATGAGTTATCCTCCTTTCTCCTCTCTAATCATTTCATTAAAGGATCGGTCGACCCAACGCAATTAGTACAATATCACGGAAAACACATTTTAATCGTTCAAGTTTATGTGGATGACATCATTTTTGGGTCAACACATCTAAAATACTCAAATGCCTTTTCAAAACTTATGAAAAAACACTTTGAAATATCCATGATGGGTGAACTTACATTCTTTCTTGGATTGCAAGTTCATCAATCACCCGTGGTATTTTCTTGAGTCACCCAAATATGCCCTTGAAATTTTAAACAAAAATGGAATGCAAAGCTGACACCTATGCCACCCAATGGCACATACCAAGTTGGACGCTAATTTGCATGGGAAATTGGTTGACCCTACCAAATACCGTAGTATCATTGGGTCTCTCATGTATCTAACGACCGATGACACGATATTGTCTTTCTTGTATATCTTTGCTCCGTTATCGATCGAGACCAATGAAACTCACCTCTCGAGGCTAAAAGAATCCTCCGATACATCAAGGGAACCATTAACTTGGAGATATGGTATCCGAAGGATTACAGTTTTGAACTAATAGCTTTTGGATCTTGATCACGCAGTTGCTTAGATTCTCGGAAAAGTACTTGAGCTTTACAATTTCTTGGTAATAAACCGGTGTCATGGCAATCGAAGAAGGATTGTACATCGTTGTCCTCAAGGAGCGCGGAATATGTAGCAATGTCGGTGTTGTGCTCAAGTCATTTGGATGAGAACACATTCAAAGACTATGGTTACGTGTTGTGAGATCCCGATGTCTGCGACAATCAAAGTGCTATTGCGATCTCGCAACTCGCTCAACATTTGAAATCAAAGCACATCGATCTTGATATCATTTCATCAAGGAGCCTATGGTAAAGGGCAGGTTGAATTATACTTTGTGGTCTTGAATACCAATCGCGGATCTTCTCATCAAAGCTTTAGCTCACGCTAGGTTTACTGAGTTGGTCCACGGATTGGTATGAGGTGTTTTACTCGGAGGAACTGGATGAACTTTTAAAACAATCTTAAAATCGACCAAACACCAAAACCTCTTTTGTAAATATTTTCACACACAAAAATACAAAATATAAAATCGATAAAACTATAAAAATATTCTTCTATCTATATTTCTTTTAACATGGCAAGTACAATTCTTCCGTCAACACTTTACTCTTTCAAAATTCAGTGTTTTCTTGGTCAAGTGTTGAGGGGGAGAAAGTAAATATTATTCGGTTTCATAAAACCTTGTACTTGCATGTTACCTTATTCCGGTTGTTTCTTTGATAACGGTGGTCACATTTCTGGCTTACTGACACTCCCCGGACTCAAATTTATAAAATTTCATTATTTCTAAAGACGAGAGGGAGCGTCGTCAAGTTTCTTTCCAAATCTATACTTCATAACGTAACCAAAGTGGAACTTATGGGTTGTGGATGAAAATGGTTGAGGTGGAGGGACCAATGTTGTCAAAAGCTCAAACTAATTTTTAACAAAACCCTTCACCAAATTTTTTTCATATCATTTATCACACCACATTTAATATCTCATCTACCAATCCCACGCATAAGATTCATTACTCAAATCCGTGCTTTAATCTTGAAGTTGTAAGTGTTTTAATGATCTTTGTGATATTTTAAACAATGGTTTTGATTTTTAAACAAATCCAACGGCTAAATCTTGAGTTAGAAGTGGTTTTGTGTTCTCTGGCGTATCGTATGAACACAAAGTCATCACTTACCATTTCAATCAACCAAATCCACCCGAAACTACAATTGATCATTATTCAAGATTTAGGGTTTATGCGTGGAATTGGGTGTTTTCATTTGAGAGTGTTTGTGGACAATTAGTTGTTCTTATGATGTTGTATACATGTTTAAATGACCAAAACCTTGCTTGATACATACCCAGAAACATCAATTTTGTGAAAATTAAGAATTAGGGTTTATGTTCATACGAAGTAGGTATTTTTGATTCACAAGGGTTTTGATGTTAAAACTTGTTTAGAACAACTCATTTGGCCTCTAAGATATCCCAGAAAACGTTTGGTGCAAATCCTATGGCTAAATTTCTTATTCGTAGAATTTGAATCTTAGGGTTTTAGTTCTCGCCAGTAAGCTAATTTTACTGCAGAATCGTTAATTCATAGTGATTCCATTTGAGATTGAAAGGAATTGATAAATTTGTTAATGAATGTGTTATGATGAATTTATTTCGTGGTTATTACGCGTGAAAAATTCGAGAATCAAGGTTAACCATGGATTCTACGCATAAGGATTACCTTACGGCGTAGAAGTTGTCGTAAGAGTAATCTTCACGCGTAACCTTCTGCCGTAAGGTTCTACAAAGGGACTACGCGTATCCCGTGAAGGATATGCGTAAACTCGAGTCTTACGCGCAAGGTTTACCCTCACAGTAGACCTTACGCGTAAACTCCAACGCATACACTTCACGCGTAAGCTTTATGCTAAGGGATCTTTTTCCACGCGTAACATTTCTTACGCGTAAGTTGAGATCCTACGCATAAACTTATGCTTACTCATATGGTTCACTTGTTTACGCATAAGCTTGCAAATCCTATGCCTAAGCCTTATTTTAACCAAAATTATGAATTGTTACGCGTACGAACTTGTAAATAAATAAATCATAACGTCACGAAACCAAAATGTCACTAATAAGCTTAAATGGATAATATGTTGTGAAAATAAGTGAAAACTTGGACTTTAAAACTCAAAGTTAATCTACTCACGAAACTTATCACGACTACTTTGGACTATTGGACTAACAAGTGACATTGGACTCGTAACAATCATTAACATA
The DNA here is from genome assembly GCA_022545495.1 of Chrysanthemum lavandulifolium. Lineage (NCBI taxonomy): Eukaryota > Viridiplantae > Streptophyta > Magnoliopsida > Asterales > Asteraceae > Chrysanthemum > Chrysanthemum lavandulifolium. The sequence goes on from CM040241.1 coordinate 7,581,797, forward strand.
TCATATTCAATAATTAGACAATAAAATCAACTTTTGACAAACATAATGTCTTCGATATGTTGGTTCTTTTGGCTAAATATCTTCGAGATCACGATATGGACGTCGAATGAAAAACATTGATGCACCAAATGTTCTCTCAATTGAAGACATCTTCCCAACGGTTACACTATGAAGATTGGAAAGAACAACCTCGAAATCGATTTTGAAAACTTCACTTGTTACGAGTATTCTTGTCGATTGCGGTGGATATTCGAAGACTCACCCATACCGAATATGCTCACAAACTACTGCAAGCAGTCTGGTGATTTATGTTCATCAATTCGGCATACCATACAAAGGTCAAATGTCAAGATCTTTAGCTTGACTCTTAACGATAAACAAGTCACCATCACAACAATGAGACTTAAGGGCTATTCTTCTTCTTCCTACCATCGAGCTCCGCTGATTACTCATTACTCCTACGAAGAGGTCACTCTCAGGTTCATAGTCGACATCGGCTATGATAAAGGCTGCGAGGATCATCACAAAACACTCATCGAGTTGATCTTAAGAACATTCCCACCATGGAGAACCCTCACATCATGGTTGCCAAGTCGGTTCTGGATGTGATAGTGGTTTTGAGCATCCAAGCTCATGGAACTAAAAATATTTTGGGCCATGGTCAACATGAAACACATCAATTTGCGGCTATGATATGGGACGACATGATGTCTTATCTTATTAAGCTGGCACCAAGATCCCTTATATCGGATACACAAAATTGTTGATCGAAGGGCTCTAGGAATAATCGAGATATTCCTCGAGACTTAATGACCGAACCATCACTCCGTGTTGCTTGAGCCCACACTCAATGTTGTCGGTTAAGGACTCGACAACGAAGAAATAAGGTGCGGTACTACAGATTGCCTTCTTACCACCGCTATCGAGGACTTCAATCATACAAACGATGTCAGGCGGTTGAATCAGCAAAGCGGGGTTCATAGATGTAAAGTCTTACGGTACACACATTAGGAAGACCGGGAGAGGCGATCTTGGAAGTATTGCAAGCCGAGTACACATAAGTATCGAAGAGGAATCCTTCCTCAAAAGGAAAGTACCATTAAAGGATGCGTCCTATTCCCAAACTGAGCCAAAACTAATGGGCGAGGACTCGGAGGACATTGAATCGGATGAAGAGGTTATTTACTCGGAATGCGCAGCGAGATGACACTCAAACAATTGCAAAACCTCTTGGTCCCAAGTCGATAGGGAAAACTCTAGTGCAGGCGGGAAGAAGAGAGCTCGGAAGAAGAGCCCTTTGGATGAAGGCAGAGACTACGGAAAGAAGCTTAAGAACCTCGAGACTCCAATATGTTGCTAAAGAGTTGACGACAACAAACTCGTAGCCGGGAGGGTCAGTGGTGGTGCACTTACTTCACCGGTTTCCGATGCGATTAATCAAACCGATAAGGAACCGTACCACTACCCACAAACAACAACAAAAGCAACTTGAGGATTCTATCATCTATGACTTTGAGGAACCGGAAAGGAGAGTATGAGAAATTCGATGAAGATGTTGAGGCTACGACTAAAGAAAAAGTCGAAAAAGAAGCTCAAGCTCAAGCGGATGAAGAAGCTAGGGTTAAGGCACAAGAAAAGGCTCAAGCGGAAAAGGAAGCCAATGATTACATTCTTGATAGTCCCGTGCTGAAGCAAGGAACAAACCTACGAGCCACCAAAGGACCTGAGCCTCCTCATGTCTCATCATCATCGACTCATCTTCTCACCATCACTCCACCATCCAAAGGCACAACCGGATCGGCATCCGGATCGGTAAAGAAACCAACCGACACTTGGATATCCCGTGCTAAAACAAAGATTGTCAAAGCCGCATCGGACAAGTAAGGAAGAAAGGCGTAGTCAACAAGAAACTGAATCAAGCGGGCGTGAGTTAACCTTCTTCAAAGCAGGATAAACGAGATGTTGAGAGAACGAGAACAGATCCAGAAGTTTCTCAATCGAGATATACAGGGTGAAATGAACAATACAATTAGAGAATACACTCACAGATTTGTTCTCGATATTGTTCCAGGAGTGACAAGAGAGATGTTCAACAGACAACTCCATCCGAATCTCATGCAGTTGGCCAAGCAAACGATAAGATCAACACCTTTAACGATAACGATCCAACCCAACCGAGCCTCTGACTTTCTCCGATCTGAAATGGTTTCCAAGATGGTACTAAAAATGTCAAAATGATTCATAGCGTTTACTTCGGCGAAGGTAAACTGTTTGACGCATTCTTGAGTACCAACTTAAAACGTCATGCAAAGCGGCGAAATGAAAGGCCAAAGCGTCCAAGAGGCGATGATGATGAGGATAAGGATAAAGAGACCAAGCAAGAAGAAGTCTAATGACTCCTCCTCATGCCACCACCACCCCAAAGGACCTCCACCGAAAGAAGATCTCCACCACATTCTACTCCTACCGAGAAACCTCAAGACTTTGAGTTACCACCCCAAACAAAGAAAACGGTGATCATTTGAATACACGGTGGTGAAGATGAAGAGATCCGGAGCCCCAACAACAACCCACCTCTTACGCACAACAAAGAAACCAGAATCATCATCAAAGCCAAAGAAAAATAAGAAGAAGACCGCTGTTGTCTTATAGCTAGATGAAGACACAACCGAAGAATATGACTGGTTTTCTAAACTTGTTGATGCTACCCCTCCGTTACCAGAAGGTCAAGAAATAGTAGAAGGTAGAACATTGGAGCATGCAAAGTTACTTCAAGAAAAGTTTAGGGTGAAGAAGATGACAAAAGCAGAGTTGAGACACATCAAGAATGAAGCTTTTCAACTGCTCAAAGATAGCTCTGAAAGTGCTATTGAAGTTGAATATCATCTCGACAACATAGCACGAGCCACGTCTAACAACATCGATTGGCTCAACCCTGAAGCTAACATTGACTTCACCAGAAAAGACAAGAATCCATATTACACAGGCTGGACCAGACCACTACCTACAATTGCCCAACCGGATCAACCCAAGATTCCATTCCGCTATTTCTTCAACAACGACCTAGAGTTTCTTCTACTTGGTAGCGATGTCTCTAAGAAATACGCTACATCACTCACACTCCCTTTCCCGGCAGCAATATACTCCAACAACATAGCCATCGTGGAATACGCCACACACATGTTTCTTGACAAAGTGGAAAAGTATGACCTCGATGCACTTTATGGGATTCATTATTGGCGAGCGGCGAAGAATATTTTACAAAAGTGCGGGTTCAAAAGTCAAAAGGAAGTGTTCGGTGATAAGCGGATCATTGCTATTCAGCATGTTACACTGTCAACAAAGTGTGACTACACATTCCTTAAGAAGATAGTGGTCAAACGACAAGACGAAGAGGAATATGACTTTTGTGAAGCGGATTTTCAGAGATTGTCCCTAAACGACATTGAAGATATGTATCTTGCAAAGGTACAAGGACGAATGCGACAATTCTCTACAACTATCTAATGCGAGTACATCAAGTCATTGCTAATATTCATCAGAAGCATAGTGATCCAAGAACGTGTAGAAGACATTCAACTTGCTGTGGAATCTTATCAGAAACGTGTCAATCTCACAAAACCTCAGCTCGACCTTCCCGACATAAACCAACTTGCTCAGTACACCTTAATCAAGAAACCATTTGGGGTAGTCTACAGAAGTGAACTACACCACAATTACTTCATGGCGTGCAAAGAGCTACACAAGTTTGGGGATCACATTGAAGAAAGTCGGAGATGGTTTAGCTTATCGGTTAAAGGAGATACATGACGGCATTGGGTCACCAAAGAGATGGAATTCGAGGATAGAAGGATGTTAAGAAGATCATCACGCCGAATTGATGAAAGGTTGTTCGAAGGGATCGGATCGAACTTTGGATAGTTTCGTAGGTGGTCGTCAAGCATATCTCTCACGCTACCAACATCCGAATGCACTCACGGTGTTATTCTTGACCACACAGTACCCACGAATCTCCTTGATTTGTTTCCTTCACTATTATTTGGATGTGTGATTTAATCGACAATGGCTTGTGCACATAACGATTGCACAACTCGTACTTGTAATGAAAGGACCACGTAGTGCGCTTGATTGCCACAATCCTTATAAAAGGAGCGAAAGCTTCTTACTTTTGAGTAAAACTTATCAAAACATTCAATTTTCAATGTTTTGCTCAAAGGACAAGTACTTCCCTTATGATTTTCAAAACCTCAAAAGTTAATATCACTTGTTGAGGGTAGTATTTGATTAAAAACTTTGTTCACAAAATTGTTCTTCGTGGTAATCTTCCATATAACTCGAAATGGACATATTCGATATCAAAATTTAAGTCAAAATAACATTTATATGCCATTTTTGGGGAGAAAAATTATGTGATAAGAAATATGTTGAAAATTGCTAATGAATCGTCGTATAAAGACTTAACCCATGAATTGATGAAATCGACGAGCGGTCGTACATTGAAAAGATTTGTCCTCAAGACTTATCAGAGTAAATTATACCTATTCGAGAAGCTCTTCATAGACATGAACTTTGTGGGTTTGACAACCTTTGGGGTTGTCCACATCTTCAAGGTAGTTATTAGAGTTAGTTGTCACCTAAAAGCGACAATGTACCTCTTTAACTATGCAACGAATCGTGTCTCGCAAGGAATTGTCTATCTTGAGTCGATCAATTCAAAAGTGTGTGCTCTACTCTCACCGTGCAAATTTACATCAAAATACTTAAGCACGTGTGGAGGGGTATTTGCAAAGATTAAACTCTTACGAGTGGTACAAAATGTTTTTAATCATAACCACTTTGAGAGATTTTTCAAGAAAATGGTTTAAGGCAACATAGGTTAGTCTTGGGTTATAAGGTGACTAAGGTTAGGAATAACTGTCCTATGATCCGCTTGAGCGGAGGGATCTACCCAAGGACACCACCAATAGTTAGAATTAGAAGTCCTTAGGTATGATTATAAAAGGAGAAAATGAGAATCGGAGAAAGAAGGAGTTGAAGAATCAAAAGAAAAGTAAAGAAAAGGGTTAAAACAAATAGCCCTCAGTTATTCAACTTAGGGCAAACACGGGTTCAATTCATATGCTCTTGGTTGTCACTTGATGACACCGTATTGAAGATCAAAGTCATCATGGACCCGATGGCGCATGCACTAAACCTTCTTAGCCACTCAAGTTTCCCTCAACGAGCTTGTTTCATTCTCACGGAAACCTCGTAAATTATCGGCCTTCTCTTGAGATTCTTTGGTATTAAAGAAGAGACCCTCTCCTAGTCTCACTCGGGAAAACCAAAGCGCACTATTGAGTCTAGAGCCACGAGATTCATCAAAAGATCTCTTAGGTACACTTGACATTTCATCACTTGTTGTTCAACAATAAGGACGCAAGTGATAAAATCAAGAGTCCTTCATGAGATCTTAGCAATCTGTCGAGAACATTTATGAGAGGTTCACATGTGATCCTCGGTGATTGAATGGAAACTCCCGCCGGGTCAACATCAAACAACCACGGCGGTCACTTCGTAACTCCTTGTGGGTTATGCTTAATGTACCTCAAGCGGTCTCTGATCGTGTGGTGATGCTTGGTGTACCTCGACTCATCGAAGCTGTAGATGTACTTGATACATCGCGTTATCTCACTTGTGGGACTCGGTTCGAGAATAGCCTTTGTAAATTAGAGTCATGTTTTCATACTATCTTGTTAACACACTCAAAGTTTGAACTTGTAAGTGCTAGATTATTTTCTAACCCATGTTTTATGTTTTCTTCTTATGGATGCTCATGGTGGAAAAGATCGTGCGATTCTTCACATGCTCATACCAACAACAACACAATTGAAGTTCTCTCAAAGGCAACACAAAGTCGAATGATTCTTCGTTAAAGTCAAAGAATATACAAAGTTTAAAGACTAAAGAACTACATCGGTACTAAAATCCAACGTTAAAAGCGTGTGAGCATGTTGAAGAAAGGCGTGGAACACTAGAGCAATGAAGCGGTCGGATGCGAGATAACCACAAACATACTATCACTACCACCACAAGATCAAAGATCAAAGAACAAAGATAATGAAGAAGTCAAAGTGAAAAGCGCAAAGTAAACAAGATCCCTACACTGGGAGATTGTTGGAATCTAAACAGTTCTTCTCATAAGAAAGAAGAATGTCGGAAGGCGTCAAGCTACTATTACATCGGTACCTACAACGTTTAAAGAATCAAATCATTAATCACCAACACTTAGGTGGAGATTGTTGGAATCACTCCTAAACATGATTACAAGTGTTAGTAATTAATATGTAATAGTTAGCTTAATTAGGCCTTTAAGTTTGTTATTAAGCTAAGGCTTATGTAGAAGGCCCATAAGCCTTGGCCCAAGCCTAATAAGGAAAGGATGGGAATTTGCATGTTGCCCTAGTTCCCTCCTATAAATACCTCATGTAAACCATCCTTAGATGGTTGGTTGTTCACTTTTCTATTTCACTCTAAGCATAAACCTTTCATATTTGTTCGTGTGTTTTGGTTAAGAGTTCAACCGATCCTTTCTCTTCTATACTTCTTCATATTGATGCTTGTGTTACATAAATGGGAACCTAACATAATAATTCGCAAGCGGAAAGTGAGGAGTGCAAATCTACAACTGAAAATTCAGAAAAAACGATTGTCGACAACCAGGATCAGTTACGCCATAACTATTTCCCTGAGTTAAGACGTAACTATGTTCCAGAAAGCATAACCAGGTCAGAAATCAGTTTATTTTTGGTTAAGGATATTAGCGCAAATGGGGTTGTTATTCCATGTTCAATTGGGAGTTATGACATCTTGGGGATAGTAGATTTTGGATCTAACGTAAATATCATGCCACTTTCCATATTCTTGAAACTCAAATTAATCCATCTTTGGGAAACGGATATAATGATTGAAATGGCAAATAAGACCAGGGCTACTCCGTTAGGAATTACAGGTGGTACTTGTGTCAAGGTCGACAGATTTATTTCTGCCCCCGAATTTGTGGTTATCGACATAGATAAAAATGTAAAGGAACGTTTGATTCTTGGTAAACCAACCTTGGACTCGTTGGGGTACTATGGCGATATAATAGAATTCAAATTGGACAAGACTTTGTGCCATGAACCGGATGAAACTATAACAACCAAAGACTCACCGCAGAATACATTAAATTATTCTGATAGGTTTCCTCCTTCATATTTTAGCCATTTACGGGAGACCGAATCAAGTGACGATGACAGTAGTGAGGAAGAGGTCCCACATTCTGTGCCTAGTTACATTGTTACGGGAAAACTTCACTTTTGTGCTCCAGATATTTGTTTGATTGATGGGACCAAGGTAACATTGTTCTCCTTTTCAAAAGCGATGCAATGGAGGAGGGCAACATCTCATTCGTATAATAAAAGAGGCTACGGAACTTTGGTGGTCTTTGGGAAGGCGAAAACTTATCGAGAAAAAATGGTTGCAAGGGCATAATATTCTTAACGAATGGTTCATTGAGATTGATTGGACCATTCATTTTTGTGAACCACCATGATGTCGATGACTTCACCATGGCATGGCCTACTTACGACCCCAACCGCAAGATCTGCGATGGAGGAGAATTCCCGATCCTAACTGGCTCAAGCGAAAGGAATGGGCATGTTTGGAAAGAAAGAGAAGTGAAGTAGGGTACAAGGGAATCTCATTTGAATATTGGTTACGAGTAAAGTTTGGATATGTTAAAATAAAATGGGAAGAAGAGGCTAAATTTCATTACGGGTGGGCACAGGCTAATTTTCTGCAGAAAAGATACTCCATGACTCGGCTAGTTTCTCCATGTGTTTGGGACCAGCCTTCTTCAAATAAAAAAGACATGGAGGAAGTTGGCCGAGTCCAAAGGCCTCCATAAAGCTCCAAGGCTCTGAGTCTAACTAAAAGACTCGTAAATAAAGAAAAGTGCTCTTTCGGGAGACAACCCGAATTATCCATTTCTTTTATTTTATTTCCATTTACAGAGTTTTGTGTTTTTAACCATTTTTTCGGAAGCGAGGAGGGATTGCTCTGCTGCGACATCTTGATCGACTATAGTTCTGGCGTAACTCATCTCGATGATTACGATGTAACCAACCCCTGCAGCATAATTTGGATGCATTACCAATTCGCGTAATTTCATCTCGGTGGTTACGCCGTAGCTACACTCTTGCACCGTATGCGGGTTACGCCTAGTTCTGGCGTAACTCCTTCTAAGATTACGACGTAACTATCCTAACTTACTTCTTTCATTTTAAAACACAATAACCTTGTATTAGTAATTTAAATGAACTTTGTGGGTGTGTTATTGTAAACCCTCACGAGACTTCACTCGTCCACTTGGGACACCAAGTGGTTTAAAAGACTTGTTGTATATGCTAAATGCAACCGTGATTCCTACGAAGTGAGTTAGGTTTGTTTTTCATTTTCGGTTTTCTTTTAGAATTATGCTTGTCGATAGTGTGATTTCGGGGATTGAAGTTTGCTCATGGATGCTTATCTGAAGGCACGTCTCTTTTCGTGGGCCTTCTTTCTTTTGCAAATTTCAAGGAAGTTCTCGCTCTAATTCTACTTTTCTCTTCACCTTTATTTAACGAGTACAAAGGGACTTTGTACAATTCAAGTGGGGGCGGAGTAGAATTATCTCTTGAACTTTATTTTGCCCTCGTTTTTCTAGTTTATTTTGAAAAATTATGCCATTTTAAAAATTTTGACATGTGTTTCTTAACCTAACAAGATTAGACCTTAGCCGAGCACAAACAACCCTTGATATTATATGGTGAGATTAGCCTTATCCGTTTCCAATATTTTACCCCAAATCCACCAAATTATGAGTGTCTTGGGTAGCTTGTAAACTTTAGAACTTGGCCTTTGCATCATTTCGAGACCATAGGCGAGGTATGTTGAGTTAGCTCGATGTATTTGGAATTTTCGGTTTTAGAAGGAAATATTATAGTATTATCACCCAAATACCCTACCATTGTGTGTCTATCGATTAGTCACCTCGACTTCTCGACCCCCATGTGAAACAATTTTGTGTCTCGCTATACCTATGGTCTACCCTAGTGCACTAACGGGCAGTGTACCCAGTCGTGTGTAGTGTAGTAAGCGGTAAATCGAGGTTGTCCCAAGAGCTATGTGTGTTGGATTATTACTAAGTCTAGTGTCACACAATAATAATTGTTTCGATAGGGATTTAATTAATTAAACTACTAAGCGAATAAAATAAAGCGGATAAAGGTAAAGGAAATAAATAGAGGAAAGTGGTGCTAACCTAGTTAATCCTCCTAGCTAGTTATTTCTCGTCTACATACTTCTAATTACTTGGTGGGGTCAAATTAGGGGGCGACATTTGGTCAATTAAGCCTAACCTATCGGAAAGATGCCACCATAGGAGAAATCGGTAGCACCTTCATAAGTCTGTTGTTCCTGGTCCCCTAAGCCAACTCATTAAGTACCGCTACATGCTAGATTCATAATAGTGAGTGCCCGACCGTTAGGAACTTAGACACTACACCCCCGATTCTTATGTTCATCCAAGCGATAGGTGATCGGTTGGTCAAATCACACAAGTATAAAGGGTCGTGGGTTGGTCATATCTTACCCTTCCCATCTCGATCCGCTCACCTAGGGTCACTTGGTCATATCTCCAAGGCAATTGGCCTCTACCGCCATTCAAAACTACCGAACCAAGGGTGGCTACCAATAAACTATGCATGCATACATTTAGAAATAATTGTATGCGAGTAAAGTAAGCATAAACAAAACAATTAAGGAATCATAACAAGGCTAGCACCAAAGGTGCTTAGCAGCTCATATTAATCATGCAAACCAATTCAATATTCAAAGTACGAAATACATGAATTGAAAGTAAAGAAATATAAAGCGCTAATGCTTATCGTAATGGAGTGACTTCTCCCTTGAAACGACTCAGTATGCTCCTCTAGACCTGCCTTGAGCTTTTCCCACGTTCTCAGTGTTGTGTGTGGAATGGGATGATTAGAAATCTTTGGAATTCGTGGGGTATCTATAGGCGGATCGGGTTCTGGCGTAACTAATATAGGAGTTACGTTGTAACCTTCTATTTCATCGAATAATGCACTAGATCTGCTGGTTCGGCGTAACCTAATGAGTGGTTACGCCGTAGTCTTCAATAAACTCGGTTAATTAAGTAGTTGGTGTAGTAGTTCTGTATAAGTATCGTGATGGAACCTCATTTGACCTAATATAGTTACGTCGTAACCTTAGGGAATAGTTACGCCATAACCTTCCGATAAGTTGGTTTTGAGTCACGCAATAGTTACGGCGTAATGTGAGAGGCGAGTTACATCGTAACTTCTTCAAAATAGCATCTTGTGATAAATCTTTAGATATTTCTCGAGTTCCGCATCTCTTTAGCTCCAATGCTCGTAATTTACGAAAGTGGAAAACAATGGAAAACAAGCATAAATCCATATAAATGATATAAATAACGAGCATTATCGGGAAATTGACACTTACTATTCGAGATTATTTGATGTTATCAAATATCCCCCACTGAACTCTACTTGCCCTCAGTAGACCTTACTAGAAAGATTCCTAAAAGATATCTCCCATAACCTGGAAAATATGAGTTTATAAATCCTAATGCTAGAATAAAACAAAGCCGAACACCTCACGAAGGAGCAGACACTCAAATCTCTCAACTATTCTAAGTGTCAATTTCGGGTGATCACTCAATCCATGATCATAGCATGTATTCTATCATAAGCTTGGCGGTTACACAAATCTCCACCACTAGAGTTAATGGCTAAACAATTCTCGAAGGCAATATGGGTAGACACGACAAAGGTTAAGGGGTGACTCGTCATTACTAACATGTCACGGCCAAGTGGAAAAAATCAATGATACATGACGAAATCCATGGCCAAGACACCAAAGATTGCTCGCTGCATCACCTAGACACGCTTCATGACTAAAGGGTAGGATAAGACATGAGATATATAATTCGTGTAAAATAAAAAACAAGTAGGTAGTCTAAATCTATAACCAAGTCGTCACCACTTATCGTCCGCCCAAAGTTCAAGCTTCGAAGTCAAGAAACCGGATCATGAAATGCAAGGTAGATGTTTCATTAGAGGACGTCTTGATGGGCACACTACCTTTTCTCCAACTGTTGGCATAACTACCAACTCCAATCTTCAAATGTGACCAAGGTGGCCTCCTCGATACTAAATCAATAAACCTCATACTACGATGCTTATAACATCGCACTTTACAATAACATAATCATAACACCTTTTTATTTTATTTTTATTTTTTTTATTATTTTTTGAATCATAACTATAACATAACATAATATCCCCACTTGAGATGAACTATGAGAATTTGGGGGTCTTTAATGATCTTGAGAAATGTTGTCGATGAAAGCGTGATTTTCGAACCTTTCACTCGAACCTTGAACTTAGGCAAATGATGACTTCCCAATCACAAATAAAGACTACAAGGTAGGCTAAGGTGTATAGGTGTATCGAAACAATATATCGGGTTAACAAAATGAAAGGAATGGCTCAGAAGGGTGTATCTAGGGGTATCTTGCACTAAAGATGAGTGCAACAAAAGGGTTTCACATGGGGGTCGAGAAGTCGAGATGACTAATCGATAGACGCACAATGGTAGGCTGTTTGGGCGATAATCCTATAATATTGCCTTCTAAAACTGAAAAGCCCAAATACATCGAGCTAACTCAACATACCTCATCTATGGTCTCGAAATGATGCTAAGGACAAGTTCTAAAGTTTACAAGCTACCGGCACACTCATAATTTGGTGGATTTGGGGTAAAATATTGGAAACGGATAAGGCTAATCTCACCATATAATATCAAGGGTTGTATGTGCTCGGCAAAGGTCTAATCTAGTTATGTTAAGAAAAACATGTCAAAAATTTTAAAATGGCATAAATTTTCAAAATAAACTAAAAAATGAGGGTGAAATAAAGTTCAAGAGATAATTCTACTCCGTCCCCACTTGAATTGTACAAAGTCCCTTTTGTACTAGGCATTTAAATAAAGGTGAAGAGAAGGTAGAATTAGGCGAGAACTTCCTAAATTGCTCCATAAAGAAGAAGGCCCACGAAAAGAGACGTGCCTTCATATAGCGTCATGAACAAACTTCAATCCACGAAATCACAATACCAACAAGCCTTTTAAACCACTTGGTGTCCTAAGTGGACGAGTGAAGTCTCGTGAGGGTTTACAGAGAACACACACACAAAGTTCATTTAAAACTAATACAAGGTTATTGTATTTTAAAATGAAAGAATTAAAAGCGTGAAAGGTTACGTCGTAACTCTTTTGAGGAGTTACGCCGTGTGACAAAACTGGTATGAGTTGCGGCGAGCGGGCGTAACCGAGATGGTATTATGCCGTAATTGGTAATCGTCAAAATTCTGCGCTAAAAGGTTGGTTACGGCGTAATCACCAAGATGAGTTCTGTAGTAACTCTGCTCAGATCGACAAGCTAGCTGCGACAATTACTTCCTCGTTTCTGCAAAAATAGTTAGAAAACACAAAACCCAGCGAAAGGAAATAAAACAAAAGAAAGGATAATTGGGTTGTCTCTCGAAAGAGCACTTTTCTTTATTTATGAGTCTTTAAGCTAGACTCGAGCAGCAGGGGCTACCGGTGCTTGTTTGTCATTTCGTGGATATGGCAATCTCACTGGATCCAACTTACCAAATTCTCATCCGTTTGTAGTCATTTCCCAATTCTAAACGACCAGCGTAGAAACTCTTGATTTTATGGTAAGGGTTTTCAATCCCTTTTCTTTGTCCTCTTCATCGATGTTGAGCGTTGGTTGAGCTTAGCTCAACCGCCTCTTAGTCAATTCTTAAAGTTCTTGATCATTCTCGGCATTTTGAAAATAGTCTTATCATCATTAATTTTCAACCATACTAACCCTTCTTTTTCATTTTATCTAAACCCGACATTTCCTTAAAGGCCTCCCTAAAATTACTCCGTAAGTCCATCTTCCACAAATTCACTAACGTCGTCTACCACCATAAAGTCCACTAAAATTAATGAGTTCCAACGAAGACATGGATGTTAGTAGCAACCCAAGAAAATTATTCCCTTATATTCTAACTCTTTCTTCATAACTTGATTGTAGCATTCTTTTGACATGATATTGTTGAGGAAGTAGTGTCAATAAATGGGTGGAAGTCGATGAACCCGATTTTGCATGAGATCTTAAGATAATAGGGTTTCTATGATGTATCGGGTTCCTACCTCATGAAATTTAGGTTGATCCGGCTCGAAAAAAGTCTTATGAGTTATCTTGCCAATGGGTCATCTCGACATCACTTGAGAGGTCTTGACACTTAATCCTAAGTTATCATCTTCCTAAAATTCACGAAAACATCAAAATCTCTCCCGAGTCAACCTCTCCAGGATCCGGGGTCGCCGAGAAATATTTCTAATGCTTCACCAAAATTACCTCTGTGGTCAATTGCACATACCGTTTTCGGGTAGACAAATGTTCATTAGGTGCAAAGTAGCAATTTCTCCATTAGCTTCAAGAGTCAACTTTCCAAAGAAAGACATCCACCTTAGTATGGGCGATCATGACATAGGTCTTCCTAAAATGGTGGTATTCATTGTCTTCCGTGTGGAAAACTAGAAGGGGGTTGAATAGTTTGCCAATTAAAACTTCCTTTTAATCTATTTCGATCGACTTATGTCAATCTATTTGGATGTGTGTGTGGATGTTGATAAACAAGCATATAAAGGTAAGTAATGAAAAGATAAGAGTGAGAGGCACAAAACCACAACACGAGTATTTATAGTGGTTCGGCTACAAGGACACCTTCCTTGCCTACTCCACTCCCGAGTCACCTACTCGAGAGTTCGTAATCACTACACCAATCTCCTTATGGCGGAGAAGCCTTCACAACGTCGCCTACCCTTTTTAGGTGCTAGGCTAACCACCGGGTTCTTTCACTCAAGGTGAACCACACCTACACAACGTCGCCTACCCTTTATAAGGTACTAAGCTAAGTACCTAGTTCATTCACTCCAAGGTGAACTACACCTTCACAACGTCGCCTACCCTTTATTAGGTACTAGGCTAAGCACCTAGTTCCATTGCAATGGAGGAACTACTACCACACTACACCAACGACTAATCCCAAAGGAGATCTACTCCTTTACAACATCATCAAGGATATCAATATCCTTGGATCTAATACTAGTCTATCTTGTACATCGAAACACACCATATCGAATGTACATCTAAGGTACCTTTCACTAATGCCTTTGACTAGATCTACAAGACAACTTTCACTAATGTCTTGTGTCTTCACTAAAGCACCTTTCACTAATGCTTCTTTGTCTTGACTTCTAATCACCTTTCACTAATGCTTCTTTGTCTTGACTTCTAAGCACCTACCACAAGTGCTTATCCTATAGACGATAGATACCCTTCACTAATATCTTCGTCTTGACACTTGAGACATCTTTCACTAATGTCTTCAACACTACACTTCTTTGAAGAAAGAAAGGAATCATCAACAAGAAGACTTTAGTAGCCTTGAGGGTGAGGAAGCATGGAAATCATGGACTTGAGCTTGCTCGACTTATAAGGTGGTGATCTTGCCTTTAAGAGGAACCTAGAAGATCACACAAAACAAAACTACAAACATAGATCTCTTGGATCTAAGGTTAGTGAGATTTAACTCGGGGAGAAAGTGTGTTAGAAAGGGTGAGAAATAATGAAGAAATGGCTCACTATTTATAGAAGAAAAACTCTAATGTTCCTCGGATCCCACGGATCCCTACCACAGGGATTCGGCTAGCACAAAGCTAGGGATCCGTGGAGCATCCCTCTTGCCCATGGGTATTTTGGTTATGGGTCATGGGTCATGGGTTGAACCATCGATCTTTGGCTAGATACAATGTATCTTTGAGTGCAATGCACTTAGTCACTTGGGTATGGGTTGATCCATGGGTTATGGGTATTATCCATATGTGATATAAGCATGATGTCATGCAATGAGTTATGGGTCAAGATCTATGAGTTATGGGCTTCGGGTTGTACCCAACTACATTCAATGTATTTGCCCAATGGGTTGTGATACTTAAGTTTCTACCCATTTATATTACCCAATATACTACATACTAGTTATGTGTATATTTTACCCAAATATGTAAACACTAGTTGTTGTACATATGTATTACTTAAATCATAAAATCACTTATACTTGTTTTAGTGTTTTATGTGAAAATGTGAATATGTTAGAAACTATTATTTCAAACCATTTACGTATTTTATTTGTTACGTTAACATGATTTTATGTTTGTTATCGACAAAACATTAGAAGATCGTAAAATATAAATAAACATTTTTACGGCTTATTTGTATTAACAATCTCCCCCTTTTTGTTGATGACAAAAAATAAAATTATTTAAGGAAAAGCTAAAATTCGTAAAAGTTTGAATTTGTAGTTTTTACTTTCTTATCCCCTTTTGTCGAAACAAAAAGTGTTTGAAGGAAAGCAACACATCGTTTTAAGAAAACATGTGAAAGAAGTAAAAGTAAAAATAAATAGAGAGCAAGTAACAGGAAAGGATCTCGTCTTTACTCCCCTTGACGAGTCCATCCCTATGTGAGGCGTCAAGAAAGTGATACTAATCTAGTTTGTTTGCAAGTAAGTTTGCAAAGATTTCGTTTAAGTGGCGAATGTACTCCCCTTGATGATTGCAATTTTGCAAGGGATGTCATGAAATGTAAACCTAGTATTGCAAGTAATTTGCAATGTATTGCTTTGACATAAAGCTCCCCTAGCTTTAGGATGTCGAGTCTTCATGTGTAAATTGAATAACTACAAAACAAAGGTTAGAAAGCAAGTATAACTCACAATTTCACAAATGTGGTTCAAGTTAGTAAAAGAAAGCTTTACATCTCACGGATCCCGCGGTTCCCTCCTAGTAGGGATCCGTCTGAGGCAGTCTGAGGATCCGTTTTAGCCGCTTAATTTCGAAGCGGTGATATGACAAGTAATATTATCACAAAAATGAGATATGAATACAAGGTAATCATATGCTCGGAAAAATAACAAGTAGTATGTAATTCCATTTAATAAAACTAGAGTTATGATATACATGACTCTAAAAACTAAGAAAATAAGAAAATACATGACTAGGAATTTCTAAACCAACTATCGCGATGCTAGGACACCACTAAAATTTTCTAGCTCAAGTTTTGTTTAGGTTTGATCTCGTCAAACGTTCGAGGAGATGATAGAACATGAAGCGTTGGTCTTCTCGTACTTCATGTATCAAACCTTCAACATGTTGACAATGATAGCAATCTTTGTCATGGCTAGGTAGTGGTGGTGGAAGAAATGAAATGGCTTGATGCGAAGGATCAAGTGAAGCGGCTTAATGGAGCTTCAAGCGATGGAGGATTGGTGGAGTGCATTTGAGAATGGCTCGACCAAGAATGATGGTGGTGGTAGAGAAGTGTCAACTTCCATATGGTCGGGTGGTTGACTTTGATGATTTCTCATAATCCAAATGGGATTATATGATGGAAGCAGCGAAAAGGAAGTCGAGCAAGTGTTTACTCAACACCTTGATTTTGAACCATTATTCCTTCTAATGAGGAGAATGTTGTCGGAGGAAGCGGATGAGACGGCCTAGGAGGCAAGTCCTCTAAATTGTAGAGGTGTGGTGATGATAGTGGTGATGTAAATGAAATAGCTCTAGGAACCAATGGTGATGGTTTAGTGGAGATAATATTGTTTGGCCTAGGAGGTATGGTGGTGTTTGGCATGGGTAGTTTTGTGTGTACTATCCTTTTAGGAATTGGTTTGATTCGATGAGGAAGGATCCTATCATTTGTTGGCTTGACCGGAGATGATTCGATTGAAGAGATTTCGTGTATAACACGTGCCTTTTTCATGGGTGGTTCTTTGGTGGATAAGTTACTACTTGGGGTTTTCCTCATGATGAGATGATTTCAAGAGGTTTGCAAAGATTTCTAAAGTCTTTGAAAGTTATGATGAGAGTGATGACTATGGAGGTCCTAACAAAGTGGTTTATAAACCAAGAGATTTGGCAAATGCATTTAAGCCTTAAGCCACTAGGATTCATTGGAATGTGATGATTAACATGCACAAGAGTCAACTTGAGTTTGCACTGATCTAGAAACTCATTTAAGATGAGATGGAGTGTTTGAGTTAGGAAGATGAGTTGAAATGATTGTTTTAGCAAGATTTGACATAAAGTGTCATCCGGATCCCACGGTTCCCTCTTGAGTGATCCGTCTAGGCTAATCCTAGGGATCCGGCTCTCGACTATGAAAGAGTGGAAATGATGTTTCTAAGATCTAAGACCTATAACATCTTGAGTGTTTCAGTCCTCTAAGTGTCTTAAATGAAGGGTGAATAAGTACTTGAAGGTAATGAGTGATGTAGCTAATGATTGTCTTTTATGGAAGGATTTGGAACTTTCAAGAGTACCAATGGATGAGCAAGGGCGACACTAAATATGAGTGTCAATTGAAGCTAAATGATCCTAGAGATCAGGTTGTGACTTAGGATAGTGTTTTGGAAAATATCCTAGAAGCTTTGAGATGGAAACTAGAATTTGATCAACTTTGATCAATTTTGAGGTGAGGATGAATTATGATCAATTTTGCCATAATCAAAAGATTTCTAAGACTAGATGTGAAGGATCAAGTAGAAAATGAGGTGTGAGTTTAAGAGTTGAAGAGTAATGGATTAAAAATGAAATGGTGGATCTACACGCGTCTTAGAGTGTGATCTAGGTGAGTTATGTATGAGTAGAAAAGATCAACCTATCTTGATAAGGACTTAATTTGCCTTAAGACACTATGTTTAGCTTAGTGTGAGGTGTTCTAAGGATATGATTGAAATATAATGTTTGCAATTGCATTTTCTCATTTGCGGATCCCACGGTTCCCTAAGTGTAGGGATCCATCTAGTATAATCTTTGGGATCCGCCTATCTCTCGGTGGGACCTTTACTAAAGGTATGCAATGATCTTGACAATGCATTATATCTCAAGGATAGTCTAAAAGAGTTCTAATACTAAGATATCAAATGTAAGATGTTTTATTTAATGAAATAAATTGGATTACATTGATAACGCATTTAGTACAAGAGAATTGATCCTATTTTGGAATACTACTAGGTTCCTTGAGTGTTTTCGCTAGGAGGATCATTATGTGATTGATGAGTGTTGGTGGAATCAAGAATGAAGAAAGTCTTCATGAGAGATATGTTTAGCGGTTCCATCATCGTGTTCACAAGCATGCGTACAACGGACTTTGAAATTGAGGATGGAAGTGCATCTTTATGATGATAGGCGTGTCAAGAACATTCTTGGAGCCTTGAAGATTTGCAATTCGCCTTGCGAAGAAGTAGGCGAGATTGTATGGTTGTTGTGTTAGCAAATAGTACAACATGTGAGCCTGAACAAGCGGGAAGAATTTCTCGATTTCCCTAAGGCTCCAAACATTTTCATGTAGGATGAGTGCAAGAGGCTTGTACTCTTCTCGGATATCCTTGTAAAGATAATGTTTAGATCGGAGTAATATGGTCGAGGTTTCCATATTATGCGATTTAAATCTTCGGAGAGGTATGTGTGAACAATATGGACTATTTTCTTCACGAAAGTTGAAGAGAATCAAGAGACCAATCTTGGTGAAGGCACATTTTCCATGATTTGGAATCCGGAGGATGTGAGCAAAATGCCCAAGGTTTAGAGTGAACTTTTGGTTTTGATATAAAACCAAAGAGATGAAAGCGATCCTCATTCTGAACGAGTTCGACTTGACGGAAGAATTCCATTATGAACCTTGGACATATCTTCTCGTTGATTTCAAGAAGAAATTGTAGTCGTATGGCTCGGAAGGAGGTATTGATACCTTCTTGAATTGTAGAGGTGTCTACAATACGTCCTTCATGGAAGTGATGGTTTTCGAGATTATTCAACCCATGGACATGATTGCCGGTGTGTTGGGTTCGAGAGAGATGTTCGAGATGTAGACGCTAGTGAGTGAAAAATTAAACTCATATTCATGCGTCATAGTTGAACCTATAGAAATGATAAATTAAAAAGAGATGTTTGTGGTCAACCTATGATAATCTAATGTTTTTACTAGATTTTTATTAACAATGGTTTTAACACTTTAACTTACTCAAGGTTTTGACTTTCTAGTGGATTATTACATTTAGAAATATAGTGGTTTTAATTTGCATGAAAAACTGTTTTCGATGGGGCGGATCCCACGGTTCCTTTTCAAAGGGATCCGGCTAGTATATCTTCAGGGATCCGTGGATGCAGTAGTAACAAAAATGATTTGATAAAAACATAGGTTTCTGGTTTTATACCACAAAATATGTTTTATCCTACATTTTCTTTTAGCATGCATACATGACTTCTAATGTATCACGAAAGAATATAAGACATATAAATCAAAGGAAATGATAAACATATTATAACAATAATAACCTAGATAAACTAGATTATTAATAATATTGCATTTCAATACTAAGCATGATACAAAGGATTGGGTATATGACCCCAATATAGATTAACAACACAAAGTAAATGTCTCCGTATGTGAACTTCATCATAGGGAACACAAGTGCGATGAGTGTTAGGGCGATGAGCACGAGTGCGATGTAAACCATGTTGATGACGGATCTTCTTGGTTTCGGTTTAGATGGAATGGGGAGGAAGATGAAGTTTTTGAATGAGAGGAAATTTTTGAAATTGGAAGATTTGAAAAAGTGAGGGTTTGATAGAATGGTTGACGGTGGGAGTATTTATGGGGAAGGAGGAATTTTGAGATTTGTGTTTTGTTTTATTATTAGAAGATATGATTTTTGGATTAAGTGAGACAAAACACAAGTTTTATGAACCATGATTTTTAGACGGAGGAGTGACGCGTATGTGAGAAAAAGCTTTCTAATGAAGCTACATGTAAAACATGTGTAAACACAAAATCTACTCAAATAAATGCCTAACAAATAACACTTATTTATTAAACTAATATCATTTAGATATAAGTGGAAAGTCATACCTCGAATGCACTTAGGAATGTCTTTACAAGTGACACAAAAATGTCACTAGATGATTCCCACTCCTTTGCGTTTAAGATACCTTCTTGGGAAGGTATTCTTGTTACCAAGCTATTCCTACGACTTTGTGGGTATGAGCTTTGACTAAACAACATGACAAGGAAGATTAGTGCAATTAAATGAAAAATTAAATAAGAAAAATGTTTTATCAAATCAACATCCAAACATATAGCTTTAAAAGACGGTGTTTGTTTTATGAAAAACCTTCTTTGTAGTTTCAATTAACCATGGATCGTATCAAGTTTTTAAATTACAATATACTTCAGAAACTTGGTAACGAAGCTCGATGCCAATTATGGAAAACTAGAAAGGGGTTGAATAGTTTTGCCAATTAAAACTTCCTTTTAATCTATTTAGATCGACTTATGTCAATCTATTTGGATGTGTGTTGGATGTTGATAAACAAGCATATAAAGGTAAGTAATGAAAAGATAAGAGTGAGAGGCACAAAACCACAATACGAGTATTTATAGTGGTTCGGCTACAAGGACACCTTCCTTGCCCTACTCACTCCCGAGTCACCTACTCAAGAATTCAGTAATCACTACACCAATCTCCTTATGGCGGAGAAGCCTTCACAACGCCTACCCTTTTTTCCTGCTAGGTGACCACCGGGTTCTTTCACTCAAGGTGAACCACACCTACACAACGTCGCCTACCCTTTATAAGGTACTAGGCTAAGTACCTGGTTCTTTCACTCCAAGGTGAACTACACCTTCACAACGTCGCCTACCCCTTATTAGGTACTAGGCGAGCACCTAGTTCCATTGCAATGGAGGAACTACTACCACACTACACCAACGACTAATCCCAAAGGAGATCTACTCCTTTATAACATCATCAAGGATATCAATATCCTTGGATCTAATACTAGTCTATCTTGTACATCAAAACACACCATATCGAATGTACTTGTAAGGCACCTTTCACTAATGCCTTTGACTAGATCTACAAGACACCTTTCACTAATGTCTTGTGTCTTCACTTCTAGGCACCTTTCACTAATGCTTCTTTGTCTTGACTTCTAAGCACCTTTCACTAATGCTTTTTTATCTTGACTTCTAAGCACCTACCACAAGTGCTTATCCTATAGATGATAGATACCCTTCACTAATATCTTCATTTTGACACTTGAGACATCTTTCACTAATGTCTTCAACACTACACTTCTTTGAAGAAAGAAAGGAATCATCAACAAAAGACTTGATAGCCTTGATGATGAGGAAGCATGGCAACTCGTGGACTTGAGCTTGCTTTCGACTTCTAAGGTGGTGATCTTGCCTTTAAGAGGAACCTAGAAGATCACACAAAACCAAAACTACAAACATAGATCTCTTGGATCTAAGGTTAGTGATTTAACTCAAGGAGAAAGTGTGTTAGAAAGGGTGAGAAATAATGAAGAAATGGCTCACTATTTATAGAAGAAAACTCTCATTCCCGGATCCCACGGATCCCTACCACAGGATCCGGCTAGCACAAAGCTAGGGATCCGTGGAGCATCCTCTTTGCCCATGGGTATTTTGGTTATGGGTCATGGCTCATGGGTTGAACCATGGATCTTTGGCTAGATACAATGTATCTTTGAGTGTAATGCACTTAGTCACTTGGGTATGGGTTGATCCATGGGTTATGGGTATTATCCATATGTGATATAAGCATGATGTCATGCAATGGGTTATGGGTCAAGATCAATGGGTTATGGGCTTTGGGTTGTACCCCACTACATTCAATGTATTTGCCCAATGGGTTGTGAACACTAGTTGTTGTACATATATATTACCCAATATACTACATACTAGTTATGTGTATATTTTACCCAAATATGTAAACACTAGTTGTTGTACATATGTATTACTTAAATCATAAAATCACTTATACTTGTTTTAGTGTTTTATGTGAAAATGTGAATATGTTAGAAACTATTAGTTCAAACCATTTACGTATTTTATTTGTTTCGTTAACATGATTTTACGTTTGTTATCGACAAAACATTAGAAGATCGTAAAATATAAATAAACGTTTTTACGGCTTTTTTGTATTAACTTTCCGGAATGTCAAGAATCACAAAATCTACTGGGAAAAGGAATTTCTTAATCTTCACCAACACATTTTCAATGATCCCCAACGGTGACTGCATAGATCGATCAGCCATTTCAATTTTCATCTTGGCCGGCTTTAAGTTACCAATCCCCATACACAAAAATATCGAACGAGGCATTATGCTAATACTTGCTCCAAGATCAGCTAGGGCATTACACATGTTTAGACTCCCGATAAAGCAAGGGAGAGTGAAACATCCTGGATCTTTTTCTTTTTGCGGTAGCTCGTTCCTCAAAATTGCTGAACATGTTTCGTTGAAGTGAATTTTCTCATCAATACTTAATTCCTGCGGAATATCATCATGATTAGTTTTAATAGAATTATTGATAGGTTAGCTTACCGGTAAATTTTGGTCCAGAAGTTACTGTCTTTCCATGCTAATTAAATCGCTTAATTTTTCGAAAAAGGTTAAGGGTTCTTGAGGATATTTTCTCGATGTGGACAACTTCCTCCTCCCTAGTCGCTAAATAATCGAGATAGCTTCGAACATGAACTAACACTCTTCTCCAATCTTTTAATCATATCATCGTGCATTTTGAGAAAAGAGACAGTATTATCCACGAATGTCCACATCAATTTTTCAATCCTATCATCTCGTTCTCTTGATTCCCTGATGTTGTCAAGAATTTTTCTCTCAAGATCGCTCCCGGTTTTGGTCCCAAACACGCTCTTAACCTTCTCAACCACGTGCTTGACTTTCTTTCTAACCTTCATTTTGAAACTTTCCCATAATTGTATTTTTGCTTTGTTATCGTCTTCATTACCTTATGATCAAAATTGTCTCTCGGTCCGTACCACATATCCATGTGCCACTTGTAGCAATGTTCGAAATCCACGAATACACTCCAAGGCACAGTCGGAGTCATGCTAGGAATAGGTCTCGGTGAATCGAGAAGTTCTCGTGTTCGCGCATTAATCCCACGATAGAAGACGTAGACGATCTGATGCTTGTTTAAATCATGGGTAGGGCATCAATAGAGTAGTTCATTAAATCTTTCCCACGCTTGGTAAAGCGTTTCTTCTCCAACTTGAACGAATTGATAGATTTTTCCAAGAAGCTTGGCCATTTTTTAAGGAGGGAAAAATTGCAGGACGAATTCTTTTCTAAGTTTATCCCATGCTCCTTTACAATCGCTAGGGAGTTTGTTATACCATCTTTTTGCTGTCCCAGAAAGAGTCATAGGAAAAATCCTAGCAGTGACTGAATAGCTCGGAGTACCTCTGACGTTGAAAAGAGAGGATAAGTGGAGAACTTCTTCTACGTGATCATGAGCATCCTTATCTTCGTTTCCAGAAAACTCAAGTTTATGTAACTCTCGAATAATATGATCTGGAATAGAGTATTTTTCAGTGTTAAAATCTTGTGTGAAACCTCGTTGGCAGTTCTCATTTGGTCGCTCTAAATATTCCTCCATAGTTAGGTCATCGATATCATTTTAATTGATGACCTCCGGTTCTGCGTCAGACTTATCTGATTCGTAAAATGAGAAGATGTTGTGAATAAGAACCGGAGAGTAGACTTTCCTTCTCAGAAATTGCTTCTCCGGGTCATTGAATGGGGTGGCCAGAAATGGCCTCGAGCTGCCAGTCTTGTATCCCGACATTATCGAAAGAAAATTAAAAGCGGACTTAATATAAAATCCTAAAATAGCTCCCGAACGGCGCCAAAAACTTGATGCGGTTTTCTTGACCGGTCTTAATATTTATAGTGTCTCGCTATACATATGGTCTACCTAGTGCACTAACAGGCGGTGTACCGGTCGTGTGTAGTGTAGTAAGCAGATAAAAGCCGAGGTTGTCCCAAGAGCTATGTGTGTTGGATTCTTACTAAGTCTAGTGTCACAGAATAATAATTGTTTCGATAGGGATTTAATTAATTAAACTACTAAAGCAGAATAAAATAAAGCAGATAAAAGGTAAAGGGAAATCAATAGAGGAAAGTGATGCTAACCTAGTTAATCCTCCTAGCTAGTTATGTCTACGTCTACTTACTTCCAATTACTTCACGTGGGGTCAAATTCGAGAGGACAACATTTGGTCAATTAATACAACCTATCGGCAAAGATGCCACCACAGGGAGAAATCGGTAGCACCGTCATAAGTCTTGTTGTTCCTGGTCCCCTAAGCCAAGTCATTAAGTACCGCTACATGCTAGATTCATAATAGTGAGTGCCGGCCGTTAAGAACTTAGACACTACACCCCAATTCTTAAGTTCATCCAAATGATAGGTGATCAGTTGGTCAAATCGCACAAGTAGAAAGGGTCGTCAGTTGGTCATATCTTACCCTTCCCGTCTCAGTCCGGTCACCTAGCGTCATTTGGTCATATCTCCTAGGAAATTGGCCTCTACCGCCATTCAAAACTACCGAACCAAGGGTGGCTACCAATAAACTATGCATGCATACACTTAATAGTACGGAAGTAAAGTAAACGCAAACAACACAATTAAGGAATCATAACAAGGCTAGCACCAAAAGGTGTTTAGCCGCTCATATTAATCATGCAAACCAATTCAATATTCAAAGGTATGAAATACATGAATTGAAAGTAAAAGAAATATAAAACGCTAATGCTTATCGTAATGGGTGACTTCTCCCTTGGAAGCTTGACTCATGACGCTCCTCTAGACCTGCCTTGAGCTTTTCCCACGTTCTCGAGTGTTGTGTGTCGAATGGGATGATTAGAAATCTTTGGAATTAGTGGGGTATTTATAGGCGGATCGGGTTCTGGCGTAACTAATATAGGAGTTCTGCCGTAACCTATTCATCGAATAATGCACTAGATCCGCTTGTTACGGGCGTAAACTCTCGAGTGGTTACGCCGTAGTCTTCAATAAACTTCGATTCGTCGTAGTTGATGTAGTAGTTCGGACGTAAATATCGGTGACGTGGAACCTCATTTGACCTAATATAGTTACGTCGTAACCTTAGGGAAGAGTTCGCCGTAACCTTCGATAAGTTGGTTTTACGAGTCACGCAATAGTTACGGCGTAATGTGAGGCGAGTTACGCGTAACTTCTTCAAAATAGCATACTGTGATAAATCTTTAGATATTTCTCCAGTTCCGCGTCTCTTTAGCTCCAATGCTCGTAATTTACCTGAAAGTGGAAAACAAGCGTAAATCTATATAAATGATATAAATAACGAGCATTATCGGGGGAAATTGACACTTAATATTCAGGATTATTTGATGTTATCAGATATTATGTTTAGTTGTTTTATTAATGTTGAAAAAAAAATTATGATTCGAAATATATATATATATAGGGAAGGGATCCAATAATAAGAATAATTAAAATGAGAAGGGTAAGAAGTAATTCTAGCCACACATTTTAATATGGGAGGGAAAATTTGAATGAAGATGCATCCATTTTTGTAGGTGCATCTAGAATGAGTGGTTGTGGTTACTTCCTATCCTTCTTATTTTTATTATTCTTCTTATTTGATCCTAATAGGGAAGGGATCCAGTAGGAAGAAAAACTAAAATGAGAAGAATAAGAAGGATTTCTAGCCACAAATTTCAAATAAGAGGGAGAATTTTAAGGGGAGATGCATATAGTTTTGTAGGTGCATCTGAAATGAGTGGTTGTGGTTTCTTCTTATCTTTCTTATTTTAATTTTTCTTCTTATTTGATCCTAACTCTATATAGGGAAGGGATCCAGTAAGAAGAAAAACTAAAATGAGAAGAATAAGAAGGATTTCTAGCCACATATTTCAAATAGGGAGGAGAATTTTAAGGGGAGATGCATTCATTTTTGTAGATGCATCTGAAATGAGTGGTTGTAGTTTCTTCTTATCATTCTAATTTTAATTTTTCTTTTTATTTGATCCTAACTTTATTTAGTTTATTAAAAAGTGCAATGTTATAAGTACTATGTTATGAGATTTGTATAAATTTAGTATCGAGGAGGCCACCTTCGGTCACATTCGAAGATTGGAGTTGGTTAGTGTGCCAGTTGGAGAAAGCAGTAGTGTGCCCATCATGGCGTCCTCTAATGACACATCTACCTAGTATTTCATGATCCGGTTTCTTAACTTGAGCTTGAACTTTGGGCGGACGGTAAGTGGTGATGACTTGGTTATAGATTTAGACTACACCTTGATTTATATTTTACACCATTTATATATCCCATGTCTTATCCTACCCTTTAGTCATGAAGCGTGTCTAGGTAATGCAGCGAGAAATCTTTGGTGTCTTGGCCATAGATTTGGTCATGTATCATTGATTTTGTCCACTTCGCCGTGACATGTTAGTAATGACGAGTCACCCTTAACTTTTATCGTGTCTACCCATATGCCTTGAAAATTGTTTAGCCATTAGCGTAGTGGTGGAGATTTGTGTAACCGCCAACATGATAGAATACATGCTATGGTATGCGATTGGTGATCACCCGAAATTGACACTTAGAATAATTGAGAGATTTGAGTGTTTCATTCCCATTTAGGTGAGGTGTTCGGCTTTGTTTTATTCTAGCATAAGGGATTTATAAACTTATATTTTCCAAGTTATGGGAGATATCTTTTTAAAAATCTATCTAATAAGGTCTACTTGAGGGTAAGTAGAGCTCAGTGGGGATATTTGATAACATCAAATAATCCACGAATATTAAGTGTCAATTTTCCTCGATAATGCTTGTAATTTATATCATTTATATGGATTTACGCTTGTTTTCCATTATATTCCACTTCGGGTAAATTACAAACCTTTGGAGCTAAAGCGCGAATTGGAGAATTATCAAAGATTTATCGAGTATGCTCACTTTGAAGAAGTTCTGGCGTAACTAATCTCTCATTTCTGCCAGAACTAAAGCGTGACTCGAAAGCCAACTCATCAAGATTACGGCGTAACTCTCCCAAAAGATTACGACGTAACTATATTAGGTCAAATGAGGTTCCGCGCGGCGATAACTACGGCGTAACTCTTGCATAAACTACAGCGTAACCAAGAATTATTGAAGATACGGCGTAACTACTTCTAAGGTTCTGTAGTAACCAAGAGATCTAGTGGAATTTACGAAGAAATAAAGGATTACGGCGTAACTATTCTATTAGTTATGCTGCTACCGAATCCGGCCTATAAATACCCCACGATTTCCAACATTTCAAAGCATCCCATTTCGCATATCACAACCAAAGAACGTGGGAAGAAGCCAAAGGCGGTCTAGAGGAGCATACGAGCTATCTCGAGGAGAAATCACTCCCTACGATAAGCATTAGCATTTCTTCTTTTCTTTACTTTCGATTCATGTATTTCGTAACATTGAATATTGAATTGATTTGTATGGTTAATATGAGCGACTAAGCACCTCTTGGTCTTGCCTAGTTATGATTCCTTAATTATTTTTTTGCATTTATATTATTTCCAGTATAATTATTTCTAAGTGTATGCATGCATAGTTTATTGGTAGCTACCACTTGTTTGGTAGTTTTGAATGGCGGTGAGGCTAGTTGCTTAGGATATATGACCAACCCGACCCTAAGTAAATATCTTTGAGGCGGGAAGGGTAAGATATGACCAATGACGACCCTTTCTACTTGTGCGATTTGACCAACCGATCACTACCATTTGGATGAACTTAAGAATTAGGGGTGAGTGTTTAAGTTGCTAACGCCCGAGCACTCACTATTATAAGTCTAGCATGTGGCGGTGCTAATGACTCGACAGGGGACCGGGAACAAGCTGGACTTATGAGGGACACCGACTTCTCCGGTGGTGGCATATTTGTCGATAGGTTAGGCGGATTGACCAAATGTTGTCCTCTCGACTTTGACCCCACAAGTAATTGGAAGTAATTAGGCGTAGACATTACTAGCTAGGATGAATAACTAGGTTAGCACCACTCTCCTCTATTGATTACACCTTTTCCTTTATTTGCTTTTATCTTGCTTTAGTAGTTAATTAATTCCTTATCGAAATCATATTAAAATCATGACACACGGACTTAGTATTAATCCACACACATAGCTCTTGGGACGACCTCGGTTTTACGAATACTACACCACACACGATCGCACACTGCCGTTAGTGCATTAGGGTAGAACAATAGGTATAACGAGACATTATGAATATTAAAACACAGTCAATAAAACACGCATCGGTTATCTTTGGATTTTAGCCTACAATAACTCTAAGCGATTATAAACTAATGTTCACAAAGATTCCTCAAGCATTAAAAACACAACGAATGACCTATCGCAATCCTAGGTCAATTACAATTAAGATAAGAGACAACCAATCAATATTCAATACCTAGGTTTCATAGATCTAAGCAAACACACAATTAAATTAGCCGAACATGGAAAACATGCAAGCATACACACATACAATTGAAGACATAATTGAATCAATGAAGTAAATTACTTATCTTGTTGTAAAATAGGGTATGAGAACCCTAAAATACTGCCCAAGACAGCCAAAAATCATTATTAGGTTTTACTCCGCAAAGTAAAATATATAACTTGTTCTTTATATTGGAATTTGATTAAATATATTTTGTTATGTGTTTAATATGAGTGAACTATGATTATAGTTATTTATATATTATTTTTGTCATTTAGTTTTTGAATTGAAACTAGTTGAATTGATAAACCACAAAACTTGTTCATTGATTGACCTATTTACTTAAATAGATTAAATGGGTTACAAACGAGTTATACGTGTTTAGCAAGTGTGGTTGGTGTTGAGTTTCTTAACACGATTAATAAACGGATCATGTGTGGGTAGAGGTTTTCTTCTTCTACATTAATTAAAGTATATCAAGTGTAGTTTTGGATTGTCACCCCTAGCTACCACGGGTCATCACGTTGACTGTGTATTTGCACTTTATATGTGTGTGTCCCGTCTGTCTTTCTTGCAAATTACCATCTCTTCTCAAGTTTTCATTTGTTGTAAAACAGAAGTACGTACAATGTCTTATTCTGGTGCTTCAAAAATCAAATATAAAGATATAGAATCCATCACCGGCAGCTTTGCTGATGAAAAGGTAATCGGGGAAGGCAGATCAGGTGAAGTATACAAAGGTGGATTAGGTAAAGTATACAAAGCCACACGCTCACAATCTGGGGAGTTGACCAATGTTGTTGTACGGAGGGTAGATCATAGTTATTGGATGCAAGACAAAGTATACCGTAACGAGGTCGATATGCTTTCTAGGCTTAAGCATAAAAATATGGTTTCTCTTGTCGGGTATTGTGATGACAATAAAGAGATGCTTGTTGTTTACAAGGATGAGGCCCGTGGGAATCTCGAGAAGTACCTAGATGATCCCAAGAAGCTGACATGGATGAGAAGATTGAAGATAAGTGTTGGCGTTGCGAGTGCATTGAGTTGTATGCATGATCATAATTTCATACATCATAATGTCAACAAGGAGACCATCTTAATTGACAAAAACTGGGAAGCCAAATTATCAGGCTTTGAACTTTCTATGGTGAGGATTCCAGAAGGGGATCGAGATCCGTTTTATGAAACGCTTGGAATTGGGACCTACAAGTCGGACGCTTACTCCTTTGGAATCGTGTTATTTGAGATCTTGTGCGGAACGAAGGCATTTGTATCAAAAGACCAGGATAATACATTTCAAACTTCGTTGGTCATATCTCATTCTGAAGACGGAACACTACATAAGTTGGTTGATCCGGGTCTATTCAATCAGATGGATAAACATTCATTCATCATCTTATCAGCAATGGCATATGCTTGCTTGAGAAAGAAACAACCACCAAAGATGAAAAATGTCCTTAAAAGACTTGAAAAAGCATTAGAACTTCAAGTGAAATATGAAAATAATGTGAGACCACATTTTTTTTTAATATATATATTTTATTATATCATTATCTTGTTAGCTATAATAATTATGTCTAGCACTAGCTATAATAATTATGTATGTCCCACTGTAAAGGTGATTAGCACCTATTTATATTGTGTACCGATGTATCATTCCATTCACTCAATAATAAAGATTCTCTCTTATTCTCTCAATTATTATCATATCTTACATGGTATCAGGAGCCTAAACGATCCTATCAGAAAACCTTAAACAACAGCGCTTCCGCTGCCTCCGGCCGCCGGCTACACGCCGGAGGTTCGGAGGGCTCTCTTTAAGTATTAACCTTTATCTTTAAATATCTAGTAATAAAAGTGAACCCACCTGCTCCTCTGCCGTTCCGGCCAACCCACGTGCCACCACCATATCTCCTCCGTCGTCTTCTTCACTTCCGGGGCAAGTTTCTTCATAGGCCAACCCACGTGCAGTGAAGCTATCTTCTTCACCAATGGGATGAATAGCAAGCGCGGGGCGATTAGTAACGGTTATCGTGCTCCAATAATCTTACTTCTCCATTCACTTTACTCCTAACACCTTGAAAGGATATGCCAGGTGTCCAGTTTCATAAGGAAGTTAAGGCCGATGCTGGTCCAAATGAGGCTCGATCGGTGGTTGTTGAGACTTCAAGTGTTACCATTTTTTTTTTTTTTAATTATTGGAATGATGGTGTGATGGTGTAAAGTAAAGATAAAGTAAAACCTAAAAGAAAAAGTGGGTGTGTATGATAATTTTGTTTACTAAAAGAAAAAGTGGGTGTATTATGCAGGTGGGGACCTTAGTAAAGGCGGTATGTTGACTAAAAAAAAAAAAAAAAAAAAAAAAAACGGATCTTTATGTTTTCTAGAAAAACACGCCCGTTGTTCGGAAGGTTCTTTGGGGGTTGAA
This sequence comes from Chrysanthemum lavandulifolium, assembly GCA_022545495.1. Lineage (NCBI taxonomy): Eukaryota > Viridiplantae > Streptophyta > Magnoliopsida > Asterales > Asteraceae > Chrysanthemum > Chrysanthemum lavandulifolium. The sequence goes on from CM040241.1 coordinate 7,612,804, forward strand.
GTTTTAGAACCAACTTTCTTTTTCTCATCTTTTTTTTTGTTGTGCTAAAAAAAAAAAAAAATAAAATAAAAAAAAAAAAAATAAAAAATGTTATTTATATGTCGAATCCAGGGTATCAATCCCCAAGACGACTTTTGTTTTATGTCGAATCCAGGGTAATAATCCCCAAGACGACTTTTGTTTTATGTCGAATCCAGGGTAATAATCCCCAAGACGACTTTTGTTTTATGTCGAATCAGGTGTCAATCACAAGACGACTTTTGTTTTATGTCGAATCAGGGAATAATGATCAAGGCGACTTTTGTTTATTAGCTTTAATTTTGAGCTTGTTTTGTTTATTAAACTTTAATTTAGGTTCGAACTTTCATGATTTCGCATTCGAATCATGGAGAATGTTAGTATAATAATTATGTCTAGCACTAGCTATAATAATTATGTATGTCCCACTGTAAAGGTGATTAGCACCTATTTATATTGTGTACCGATGTATCATTCCATTCACTCAATAATAAAGATTCTCTCTTATTCTCTCAATTATTATCATATCTTACATATCTCAGAGAAGCCTATATGTATGTATTTATTTATTTTCCTTCTGATTATTGCAATTGATATTACAGGAACACTCATCAACTGGCAAAGGTCCCTTATCTGACCGATTGAAGTTAAAGGTAAATTATTTCTTTACATTTCCAGGAGTTTGTGGTAAAAAAATAGTTGAAGGTAATCTTAATAGACCGATTGAACTTAATATGGATATGTAGTTGGCTAAAACAAGTCTGAGATAGAGAGGAAAAGGAGTAGTTGTGGGTCGTATTTGAGCTTTACTTTTGTTTGAATACTTTACTAGTTATAATACCCGTGCACGGGGTTTTGACAAAAAAATAATTTTGTATTAATAATGAATATTGTGTTTTTAAAGGTATTGCATATAATTATATAGTTATAAGTTTCGTGCACGTACGAAATTTACACTTAAATCAAATTTATTTTAACATTTTAGTTCTGTATATACATATATAAAAATTTGCCAAATTTAATTCTCTTCGCGATAATATGATTTTTTTTTCTCGTAACGATTAACGGTTTGCAAGATATTTAATTTTTTTAAAAAAAAGTGAAAGTTTATTTATTTTTTATTAAAAAAATGAATAACTATAATTGGTTTATTAGATCTACGGTAAATTTGAGGTCTATATTGAACTTTTGTTATTGAACCATTGATTGTAAAACTATTTCTCAAACCTTTCAAAGTCTTTATATCGTTTAACCTCTTATTGTAACTGTTATCAACTTAACTCTGCTTCTATCATCTCTTCTTAACCTTTGTAATTAATAGTCGTGGTATTTGTAAGGACAAGTTGTAGTGTTGTGAAGATTCTAAGTATGGAACTACTCACCACTTCACCTGATAGAAGGATGGCATTTCGTCTAAAATTTTTATTGCATACCACATGGAATGTGCCATTTGTGACACCAGTGTCAAATACGAAAGTGTCATTATGATGAGTTTTTAGTGACCCTTCTTTAAAAGTGTGGGCATGGTTACGGTTTTGGGGTTTTGTGACGTGTTATTGAAACATATATGTGTCACTAAAGGTAAAGTGAAATGTCTTCCCACACGATTTTTTGTCACTAGATATAGGTTTTTAGCGACATACTTCCGTTTTGTTTGAAGTCAATTTCGTTTAATGAATGTAAGAAAGTTTACTTGCTATCACAATACACAAACCGGTAAGAACTTTGTTCCCCTTGCTAAGGAATGAGATTTCGCCTAAAATTTCAAACTAAGGTAGCTAATATGTTGAACTTGATCTAATCTGTGCAAAATTTTAGCTAAACAGGCAAGTCTATTGTGATTTCACTTTTTGTTTTTGTACAACCTACTACCTACATAATCTAACTGTTAACATGTCCCCTTAAGCTGTTGCTATCAAATTTTTACTTAAACTGAACCCCCAAAACCTAGTCTCGTAAGATTTTCTTCAATGGTGGTTAAAATAGCACCAAAATTTTCAAACTTGAAGTTTTGATGGACAAAGCTTGATTAAAGGTTACTCCAACCTTGATCTTGTTAAGGGTGTCTCCAATATGGTGGTTTAAAAAGTACATTGCTCTTATTACAAAATGTCAATAACACATACTATTAAACTTAATCCTTAGAAGTAAGTATATTATCTGCAACACATTTCTTTTTCTTATAACACAGTGAACTAATGATACAGCTGAAGCAGTTGGAACACATGAGGATTCAGCTCAAGGATATAGAATTAGCCACCAAAAATTTTGCTCAAGAATGCTGCATTAAGTCCGGGGGATTCGGTATGGTGTATAAAACAGAACTTAAACATGTTGCTAGAGAATATTGTAAAGCAATAGAAGGAGAGAATGAACAAGTATCCATGAGTCGTACATGTAGCAAAGTTGCTGTAAAACGCATCCATATGAAAGATGAGTCAGGTGAACAAGGGTTTTATGCAGAAATTGATATGCTTACTAGCTGTAAGCATTCGAACATAGTCACTCTCTTTGGCTTTTGTAACGAAGGTTCTGAAATGATCCTTGTCTATGACTATGCTTCCAAGGGGAGTCTCGTTGATTATATAACTGCCAAAATTAAAACGCCAAAAGACACTTGGGTACAACGTATGAACATATGCCTTCAGGTTGCAAACGGGTTGAGTTACCTCCACACCAGTGAGGGGGACAAAAAAGAGATAGTGCATCGCGACATCAAGAGCGCCAACATTCTGTTGGATGAAAATTTTGATGCGAAGATTGGTGACTTTGGGCTCTGTAAATACCTCTCAGAGAATGAAGAGTATGACAACCTATATCCGAAAGAAATTGCAGGCACGAAAGTATACATGGATCCTGAATACGCAAAGAAAGGTAAGTTGAGAAAAGAATTGGACATTTATAGTCTCGGAGTAGTTATGTTTGAGATGATATGTGGAAGGTTGGCCTATGACAAATTTTTCTCTTTCCCCAATAACCCGGGGTTTGCACCCACAGCACGACAGCACTTTCAAAAAGGAACAGTGGAGAAAATTGTAGATATAAGAATTAAAGAAGAAATTAGCGAACAATCTTTTCCTTCTTTAACACGCCTCGCTTCTGTTGGAGTGCTTTCAGTGATCGCATTTCGATGTTTGGCTGAACAAGCCAGTCGTCCAACACTGGAAAATGTTATCAAGGATCTTAGGGAAGCAATTCCCTTTCAAGTAAGTAAAATATCTACAAAGTCGTAGCTTTTATTCTTTACATATTCTTAAGCAAGTACTAATGCTGTATGTTTATTCCGTTAATATATTTGTAGGATATATGATAATTTTAGTTCATAATAAATAATGATGCATGCATTTCTATTTGTTTTTTGCATAAATTAAATCCATAAACATTCAAATGTTTAAAAACTTTATTCACTACTTTTTTTATTCTACAGCTTACTAATCTTGTAAAACAATTAAACTTTGTCTTAAAAAACACAATTTTTAAGCTTTTGTACATTTCTCACGACAAAGAGCCCTTTTATTTTATCTCATCTCTCATATCTTTATGTAATTTTTTTTTCTTTTTTTATATAGAACGTGTTTGAAAAGGCTATGAAGCTACAAGGAAATATAATCCCAAAGAAAGAGTCCAAACAGTCCGAAGGCTATGACTCTATGAGAAAAGACAAGAATACACTTTAATTCTATGAACTTTTGGTCGTGGTGATGATTATGATGTTGTGTTTGCATCTTCTATGACGTGTTTTATTTCAAGTTTACGATGTTTAAAATCTTGTGTAATTCGCTTCTATGATAAATAAGATTAGATCGATATTCATGGCTATCACTTAAGTTGACTTTAACATACCACATAATTGTCTCCACCTCCATCTCAGAGTTATATATCCGTTTGACGTTGGCCGTAAATTCCTCACATAAATTATGGATGCCTTCCATGTATATCCTCATCCGTTAAAATGAAGTCACGATTGATCATATGCGGGAAACTAAATGATTCAGTAGGATAAATATCACGAGACTTTGAAGGTTTCATATCCATATCCATATATTCATCCGTTTACTCGATCCATATCCATTAGTGATGGGTGGATCGGGTGGATATCCATTGGATCAGATGTGTGACATCCCTAGTCTAGTGGGTCGAAAATTAACTGAACACAATTTTCATTAAAAAAATGGGTGAAAAATTCAATGACACAAATAGAGTGTTTGACCCAGACCCGTGCTCTTATATGACCCAAATATACAGGAACCCAACTAGATTCGTGACCCATGCCACTAATAGTTTTGATGCAACTGGGATTATTTGGTGTTTGGCTGATGGTCTTAAAAGAGCGATAACAAATAGTAGATAACATGTGTGTTTCAACACTTGAATCATCATGTATACCGATACCTTCCATCCATGTAAAAGATGGATTATCATTTACTATTCGACGATTACAAATAATATTTCAAAAGATTCTACTTGCAATCAAACAGCATTGCAGAATCATGGACAAGCCAAAGACACTCACCCAAAGACCAACCATAGTAGATAACTCCAAACCAAACACTCAGTCAAAGGAGAGGACAAACAAAGGCGTTCACAATACACCATATCACCAAAGGAAGAGTCTAAAGGACCGAATACGTTTCCTAAATATGATCATTCTCCGATACCAAATGTGACAACTCGCACTTTTCCAGATATTCGTTTTTCAAGGAATTATGTTTGTTTATCATTTACAGACTTTTCTAAGCCCGTTTGACAAGAAAACTAAGACACGCTGTCTTTCGGATATTATATTATTTTACTTTTTGAGACGTATTTTGAGATAATACGCATACTATTGGGTTGTGATGATGTAGTACCTTTGTACTTGTACTCTTTGGATATCGACGTGCCTTCCTTCATGATTTGGTTGTGCTTGCTCTTTGATGCCAGTCTTGTCAGTTGTGATTCTTGCGTTGCTTTGCATCGAGGTGAGTTCATGGCCCCTACTTTTACTTGCTTTTAAACTGTTTTGGGGGAGAATACATGCTCGTTTTTGCTAAATTAAATGATTGATTTATTTGATTAAGCGATTGTTACTTGGTTTGATGAAATGCGTGATTCGGCAATAGTATATTTTTATGTGGACACAAGTGCTTGAAAACTGTTTTAATTGGACCTGTAAATGTTTTGTGAGCTATTACGTGCTAGGTTAAGGTTAGAAACCCAAGCGTTGTATTGAATTGTTACATCCTGGCTCAGGATTGTAAGAGCGTTATGAATAGATCTATTGGGAATGGCCACCCCGTCCGACCAACATGGCTCATGTGGGGACGTATAACATGTCGATTATTTGTGTGCTATTTAGTGTTGGTTTCATGACTTAGCCTGCGTAATAGTAAAGCTTGCGTGACACTATATTCGTTGTAGTGTTTGATATTGATATGGTCCAAGTGGTTGTTTATGAACTATTTTTGCGGATAAATATTTTGATACTGCGAATTAGGCAGGGTATGCCTCGGTTAAATTTGACTTGTTTATGAGAATTGATTTGCACTTGAAAACCTTGTGGTCCACCTTTCTATTCTTTTGCTTACAGGTAAACCTTGTTTTCGCGACATTGTGAGCGCCACAATGATCGAAAGGATCTTTTGAACTCGCAATACTTTTATGAAAACCTATGAACTCACCAACCTCGTGTTGACACTTTTAACATGTATTTTCAGTTATTGAGGCTATAGTTTACTTTTGGAGGCGCTTGGGCAATGGCATGGCATGGTCATAGACGACTCTGATATTGGTATTTAGGGACCGCTTATTTATTATGGGCCTGTTTTCACATCAAAATTTTTTGTAAACTTTGATTTATTTTGAATAAATGAGTTTTCTTAATATAGACCCGTTATTCTATACTTGTGTTGTGATAACAATTAGTAGCACCCAAGACTTGTATGCTTTCGCTAAAAACCCGATTTTTTGGGGTGTTACAGATTGGTATCAGAGCCTAGGTTATAGAGAACTGGGTAAATTTTCGAAACCTAGACTATAACCACTTTTATGAAAATTTAACCCTGTGACCGACACGTGCCTACCTGCCAAGCTGATGCCTCACTTGTGACTTTGATTGCTAATATATTTGATGAGATGTGTGCCTTACTATTGGATGAGTATATCCATTTATTTTCGCTATATGTTATAAGTATCTTCGACATACTTATGCTTACGCACTGTACCTGTTGTAGCGTTCCGCCTCTTTCGCTGTACAATCTCATCACTCGTCCTCGCGTGTGGACACTTGTTTTAATCTTTTGAAAATGGATTTTAGAAAGTGAAAGACATGAGGCTAGAGTAACTAAGTCAAGTCTATCAAAATTCTATCGATATGTATGCCCTTAGCATAACCTTTTCGGAACCATCGTCGTTCAATTGTATTAGAATTTGATTTGATATCGATTGGTAGTCGAATTTCTTTTGGAAATTATGACGTTGGATTTGAATGTTGTATCTTTCTGCGTTATGTATTAACTGCACTACGGAATCAATCTATTGATTGCTAGTAGTAATTAACGCTCTCTTTCAGAGTCGTACGCTAAATTTGCTTAACTCTCTTTTCGACGGAGATTCTGTTGGCCCAACAGAAACCTTAAGACTTTAAGGAGTAACTTGAACCGCGATCCTTGGAGCTGACGCCTAACCCTTCATTCGTCTCTCAAGAATATCAATTATATTGCTATCTCCTTATGAAATTTTGAGCCGTGCCACTATAGTCGTACGAGCTGATTTCGATTATCCTACTAACCATTTTGCGGTCATCCTACGAAATGTTTTGCTGTTATCGAGATTTTGACCTTCCGTTGTTTGTACACAATGGATTGTATTCTTGTTATCCTCTCAACTGTTTCACAAGTAGTTTCACATCAAGTTTCTAGTAATCACTCCAAGAGCCATAAGAACAGGTCTTGGTATGAGTATTGGATACCATCCATAGACTATTGGCTTGAGTGAAAGAATTATTTAAATGTTAGAGGACATGTTGCGTATCTGTGTGATCGATTTCGACACTGGTTGGGATAGACACCTCCCATTGGTCGAAATCTCATATAACCATAGCCACGTTGTACGAGGTACTTCATGCTTGAAAATTTTCGCTCAATAATTCGTCAGATTTAAGTGGGAAATACCCAACTTGATATCCTAAAACTGTTCATGAAACTGTCCAGAGATTGTTTAGATCAAAAGCAGAATGCAAACTGCTCACGATCATCAGAAGAGCTAAGATGGACAGATAACATGAATCTTTGAGACTCCATGATTGGAGACGAGGCTATGCTTAAATATCTCACCATGGATTGTGTGATGTGTTTAGTAAACGTGAAAAGCCAAATCTTTGTTGTGCAAATCCTTTTAAGACTCTTGCAAGAGCTGGACTGGTAGCTTAGAGCCTTGAGCTACCGTCAGAGCTTAGTTATTCATGACGTTTCATGGGCGTAATCAGAGGTAATGCCTCACTGCTGAAAACGATTATTGTCTTTGCTGGGAGTTATCCATATCGACGAACGCCTAAGTTGTGTTGAGGAACCAATCAAAATCGTAAACGTGAGGTCAATGACTTGAGCAAAGTCGTTTTCCTATTTTTACTGACCGGTGGAAACTCAAAGAAATATCTCGAATACGCGTGAGAACGTGAAAATGGAATCCTGGGAAAGTAACTATATCTCTTTACAATTCTAACTTATAACTCGAATTGAATCGCGAGGACGCGATTCCGTTAAGGAGGGAAGTCTATGACAACTCGCACTTTTCCAGATATTCGTTTTTCAAGGAATTATGTTTGTTTATCATTTACTGACTTTTCTAAGCCCGTTTGACAAGAAAACTAAGACACGCTGTCTTTCGGATATTATATTATTTTACTTTTTGAGACGTATTTTGAGATAATCGCATACTATTGGGTTGTGATGATGTAGTACCTTTGTACTTGTACTCTTTGGATATCGACGTGCCTTCCTTCATGATTTGGTTGTGCTTGCTCTTTGATGCCAGTCTTGTCAGTTGTGATTCTTGCGTTGCTTTGCATCGAGGTGAGTTCATGGCCCCTACTTTTACTTGCTTTTAAACTGTTTTGGAGGAGAATACATGCTCGTTTTTGCTAAATTAAATGATTGATTTATTTGATTAAGCGATTGTTACTTGGTTTGATGAAATGCGTGATTTGGCAATAGTATATTTTTATGTGGACACAAGTGCTTGAAAACTGTTTTAATTGGGCCTGTAAATGTTTTGTGAGCTATTACGTGCTAGGTTAAGGTTAGAAACCCAAGCGTTGTATTGAATTGTTACATCCTAGCTCAGGATTGTAAGAGCGTTATGAATAGATCTATTGGGAATGGCCACCCCGTCCGACCAACATGGCTCATGTGGGGACGTATAACATGTCGATTATTTGTGTGCTATTTAGTGTTGGTTTCATGACTTAGCCTGCGTAATAGTTAAGCTTGCGTGACACTATATTCGTTGTAGTGTTTGATATTGATATGGTCCAAGTGGTTGTTTATGAACTATTTTTGCGGATAAATATTTTGATACTGCGAATTAGGCAGGGTATGCCTCGGTTAAATTTGACTTGTTTATGAGAATTGATTTGCACTTGAAAACCTTGTGGTCCACCTTTCTATTCTTTTGCTTACAGGTAAACCTTGTTTTCGCGACATTGTGAGCGCCACAATGATCGAAAGGATCTTTTGAACTCGCAATACTTTTATGAAAACCTATGAACTCACCAACCTCGTGTTGACACTTTTAGCATGTATTTTCAGGTATTGAGGCGATGGTTTACTTTTGGAGGCGCTTGGGCAATGACATGAGATTATCATAGACGACTCTGATATTGGTATTTAGGGACCGCTTATTTATTATGGGCTTGTTTTCACATCAAACTTTATTGTAAACTTTGATTTATTTTGAATAAATGAGTTTTCTTAATATAGACCCGTTATTCTGTACTTGTGTTGTGATACCAATTAGTAGCACCAAAGACTTGTATGCTTCCGCTAAAAACCCGATTTTCCGGGGTGTTACACCAAACTTGCAGCTTACTTCCTCACAAGAATGGTAAAGAAAAATACTATAAAAGTCATCATCGGGACCAATAGAAAACATATAATCAACATCATGTTGGCCAACCATAGCGTGAAAAACGAAATCAAAGAGGATGTCTTCATACATTTTTTATAATGCGGCCATTAATATATTTACAAAATCCACCTAATTAACGTACCGTTCATGTTAAAAACTATTACAACCCAAAATGATTAATAAAAAGTCACTAATTAGAAAATCATAAGCCTTCTCATCACTAGAATCCTAACAAAATGATTAATAAAAAGTCAATAATTAGAAAGCAAACTCACAATCGGATATTGGAAACTTACATCCTCATATTTGGTGAATCTCGACATCAAGGGCCATACTGATTGGGCAGTTGCTTCAGACCCGCCCACAATCGGATACATATGATGATCTGAAAAATAAAAATGTATTGTAAAAAGTAAATAAACATTCCCGAACACTGACAGTCCAAAGAAAGTGCATAAATAAAAAGGGTCATCTTGCTGGCGATGACAATAAGTCTGTGTACATACGAAAGACTTAAAACTTTTGTATAATAGTTAAGATCAAACTCCACGTAATAATCAACAACTCATATGCAGACAGATGTTATGGAAAAGGTTACTGTACTTTACCTGCGTTCGGATGAATGGCATATGCAGGAGGGTGGAACATTTGGATTTCAAAATGAGACCTCCTTGACCAAGAAGAATAATCTCATTATGAACCTGGAGTGCGCCTTCATCATACTTTCTATCTTCATTTTAAACTGAAGATAATGAAACAGTAAAGATAAGTTAAGAAGATGTCGAGTTAGCAAATGAAAAAGGTAAAGAAAAAAAAAAGACGCACCACTTCCGCACAAGCAAGTTGGAGATTGGAATTCGCCGAATTTGGCACATGTCAGTAAAACTAACGAAGTTAGTGCTGAGGGATGTATTGTGGCAAATGTTTCACCACTCAAAGATGATTATTGCCAATGGTATGAGCTAGAGATAATTAGTGCCAAAAACTATAAACCACAAGGATGATTTTTGCGGTTAACTCATATAATTAATATCAACTAACCTTACAAATTACTTTTAATATATGTATAGTTTAAATTAATGATAAAGACTTTTCGTGTTTTTATACATTAAATTGTGCGATGGTTGGCAACTTGGCATACACAATAACAAAACCAATTAATAGATGAAATGAAGACTTCAACTCAAGCAAATTACTTATTTGATAAAACTGATGACCAATTCACGTTAATATATTCAATGTAACTTTCGTTGTTGTTTCTCTTCAAGTATTTGGTATTTCTCAACAAACTTTATTTGAGGAATACAGAAATAAATCTTCCCCTACCTCTCAACAGTCAATTTCGTTCATCGCCTCACGTTTTTGCAATATTTTTGGCTTAAAGCTAGAATCTTTCGATCCAAGGTAGTTCTGAGCAGAAATTAGAAGGTAAAAGATTGATGTTTATTACTTACATTACATGTTTACTTGTTGTGACTTGAGTGGAAATTTTGTTAGTCACGGAACACTCATGGATTTTTGTAGCGAAGTGTTATTAGGAAATTAAAACATTGATTTTCTTAAACGCACATGGTTCTTAAGAATTATCTAGCTATTGTTTAGTTTATTTAATTTAAGTGCACTTGGTTAGTTTATTTTCGAAAGATATTACCGGTCACAATTTTAGCCAAAATGACTTTTAAATCTTCAATTATAATTATAATGATACATCACATTAATTAACCATTTTAGCCGAAAAAATGACCGATAGTATCTTTTTGAAAATTCGAAAAACCCTTACCTTACATAAAAAATTACTTCGATACCTTAAATGGAGAAAAATAATTAAAGAGATTACCTATGGCTAGGTTTTTAGAGAATGACTGATCGACACCTAAAAGAATGCACTAGGACATGTCACGTGCATTTAAACCTTTTGGAGAATATTTGAGTCCATTGAAATGCGGGTCGGATCTCGAGAAAAAGTCAGTTGCATGGTTTAAACCAAGGCTGTCAAGATCGCGATCCTACGTGGGATCGTTTTTGTCTTTACAAGATCGAGATCGTAGGATCGGATCGCGATCCTACGATCCTACCAATTTTTCATAGCTTGTAAGCAAATAATAAACGAGTCAAAATATTTAATATTTATACTCAACGTCAAAAATAAATTCATAGAATATTCTCTTAAATTAACGATTTAGCGAAATAATATAGCATAACATGAGTCCTAAATGTCTCAAAATATACGAGATATATACATGATTTCAAGAAAACAAACATGTCATTAGTGGCATTCCAAAACATACACTTTGATTAGTTTAATCGCAATGAAGTAAAGTAATTGAATTATTGAACAATTTTAGACTATAATATATTTAGAAAGTAGAAAACTATGTATAAACTATAATCTATTTAGAAAATGAAACAACATTGGTATACTTATTAGACATTAGTAAAAAAACACGTTTGTTTTGTGGCCTAAACATGTGAGATGATAGAAAAAGTTAAAAAAAGTTTTTTTTAAAGGAAAAAAAAAAAAAAAGTGAACTCGGATCGCGTGACGATCCTACGATCTTACGTGCGATCCTACGATCTTACTTACGATCCTACCACATATGCGATCCTACCACTATCCTACACGATTTTAGCTAGAAAACACGTAAACTCGTACGATCCTACGAGTTTACACGCGATCTTGACAGCCTTGGTTTAAACTACTACCAAAGTTTTGTAGATCTGACCCTTAGAATATATGCTTTCCATTTTTTTAGGATTATTTATATAGTTTAAAGATCTTAGAGCACCCGGTGTCGGCCTCGCCATGGCTCACCGCGCCAGCGTGGCTGGCTCACCATGACACCGGGCAAGCTCGCCGTGCCTCGCCGTAGAATGCCTCACCACCTGCACGGCGAGGTTCAAACATTTACGTTTTCTAATTTTCGAGGTTTGTTGTGAGTGAGTTGAGGTTTGTTGTGAGTGAGGGGGAAGGTTTAGTTGTGGATGTTTGTTATAGTGATGTGAAGGTTTGTTATAGTGATGTGGCACCCGTGGGCCCCGAATGAGTAAGTTGAGCTTGTCATTGCACCTCGTACTCTTAGAGTGTGTTTAGTTGAAATAAATATTTACTAGTTTTCCTTCTATAAATATGTAGGAATTTGGAGGGGATTTTCATCTGTTCAAAATTGTAAGAAAATCTAAAAACACGTTTAGCTGATTTTCTGTTTTCTGTTTTGATGAATGGGAAGGTCGGTTTCGGGTTTACAAAGAAAATAAGGGGGGAAAATGTGTTTTGTACGTTTCTTTGATATGTCAAGAAATAGGAATTTTCGGTTTCCCGAGAATTTAATGGAAAAAAAATTTAAAGGTGGTTTGTATTTTCGTTATTTTGTAAAAAAAAATGTATAGAAAAGATAGGTGATTTTCTTCGGCTAAAAGCATTAAAGCTTGTTTTTTAATCACTATTTTCCAAGGACCGACAACTCACCAAATTTTAGTTATTATCCTTTTTCACATCCATAAGTTTGGTTTATAAGATGATTATTTTTATTTGGCAGCCTTTTACGAAGTCCATGTACATTGCAGGGCTAAGCCTGATAACCCTTTTGTCTTGTGATCAACATCATAGCGGACGAGATTCGTGATCAAGACACGAATATCGCTTTATCTACGGCGTAGGGCCAATCCCTTTTTTACGTCGTAATAAGCTATGGTTTATCCGGGGTTATTTTCCTAATCTATCTACACCATAGGAGAAAATATTTGTCTACGCCGTATACATGTCGATTCCAGAATATTCTATTGTTTATCTAGGTCACATTTTACTTTAATTAGGTTACTTTTCATGCAAGTTTTTCTACCATATAAATATAGGGATCATTACCATTTTAATTCACTTTTGAGTCATTAATAATATTGTGTTTTAGAGTCTTTACTATCGTTTGGATTTTATTCCCGCAAGGTGCGCCTTGTTTATATACCCTTAGATTAGGGTTTGTCTAAATACGCTTTCGCGCGTCCTATGTCAGTTGGCATCAGAGCTTCTTAGCATCCTGGTGGTAATTAATGTAGAAGGTTTTGCGTCAATTAACGTGTAGAGCTTTTTAGTATCCTAGATGATGAATAGCGTAGATTTTATCAAAACCAATACTATTGGTGGGGCATGGTATGGAGAGTACATGGATCATGGTTTTACTAAATCCATGAAAGAACTTGACAGGTGTTACACTATGCCAAAAGAACTACATCCCGTGATCGTAGGTGGGACATCAATCCACAAGAATCGCAAGGGTAGCAATTATGGAGGTTCAATAATTCGTCAATCGTAGGAGAATCTATTGATGGGCCGTCGTTACAACTAATCATCGTTCAATAATAGGATGTTTCGTGAGTGGGAGGAACGAGTGAAGGTGGAGGATCGATTGCCTACAACCAAAGATTTTCTTTCAAGAATTTTAATCAATAATTTGGTGTGTTCTTTAATTATTGATGATTGTTTCATAAATAATATGGTTTCAAGAAAATTGGTATAGTTCTTAAAATTACCGGTGGCAGTTTGTTCAATTGAATGTTACCAAGTTTGTGGGGTTCCGGTGATTTTTGGGAAGTTTTATAAGTAGAGGTACTTTGTATTGTGGAAGTTTTAAAATAAAATATCTACCTTTTCTCATGGGAAAGAAAGAGAATTGCTATGGTGTTACCCAAAGTAAAACCACAAATCCCAAAGCCTGAGGTTATGATGGATGAAAAGATTTTGAAGGATGAAGTTGTTGAAGAGCATGTTGAAAAATCCAAGAATCTAATGTCCATTCACAACATGAAGACAATATTTCAATTTTAGTGTTAGAAACAACAAATAAAGTTGGTACCTCGGATACTTGTGAAGAAGATGTAATGAGTTTTAACGATGATGAAGAAGATTATGAGAGATGCATGAATTCTGAAGGCATCAAGGAGTTAAAGGTTTGTAATTTGGATTATGGGTTAAATTTAAAATGATGATCACAAATCCAATGAAGTTTTCAATCGTAAACAAAGAAGTTGATTTTATTGCAATTGAAGACTTGGTGATCTTTGATAAAGAGTACAGAGCCTGATGTTTGGGGTCATGGATCGTTGGACGTGTGGTAGATGTGTAAAAAAATATGAAAATTCCCAAGTTAATGTGAGAGCAAATCTATTGAAGTCAAGGTTCTTCGCGAGAAGGTCTTCGAGGTAGATGAAGCCCTTGACAGTGAGAACTCGATGGCGAGTTCTTTTTAAGTGAGGGGTAATGATACGGACAAGATTCGTTATCAAGACACGAATATCGCTTTATCTACGGCGTAGGGCCAATCCTTTGTTAACGTCTTAATAAGCTAAGGTTTATTCGGGGTTATTTTCCTAATCTATCTACGATGTAGGAGGAAACATTTGTCTACGCCGTATACATGTCGACTCCAGAATATTCTATTATTTAACTAGGCCGTGTTTTACTTTAATTAGGTTACTTTTAATGCAAGTTTCTATACCCTATAAATATTTAGGGTCCTTATCATTGTAATTAACTTTTGAGTCATTAATAATATTGTGTTTAAGAGTCTTTAATCTCGTTTAGGTTTTATTCATGCAAGGTGCACCTTGTTTATTTACCCTTGGATTAGGGTTTATCTAAATACGCTTCTACGTGTCTTGCGTCACTATAGGTATTAGAGTTAGGAGCTAAAGCCTAATGCTTGGGCTTTTGTGAAGTTGAGAGGCTCTAGTAGCTTATTTGAATCGTCTTATACTGCATAAGCTCATGTTTTCTAGCCTATTTTTTGCTTATAGGCTTATTTTTCATATTTAGGCCATACTATGCTCACTTGTCAAAAAAATAAGCCAGACAAATTGGCTTATTAAATATAAGTCGGATCATAAGCTCACAAGCTTAAATAAATACCCCTTACGAGTTGGGATAAGTTGTTGAAAGGATCTTTATTAGCTTTTCCAAATTCAAATAACCTACTATTCTAGAGTATAAGCTAAACCATACACGCCTTAAAAAATGAAAAACATAAAAAAAGCTCTAGATTATGTTTGTCATGGAGCTTAGACAGGTGAACAATGAGGTTTCTCTTGTTCAGGCACCTCTGGGGAGTGCGAATCTTTGACTCAGATTTATGCAGCCTAACTAGGGCCGGTATCCTTGTGACCGTTTCCAATGGCATGGAGCTTGTAGAATTTAAATTATTTTTAACTCCTGATCTGTATTTCGTTTCATTGCAGGTTGAACGATGTCCCAAATAGTTAAAGGAGAAGCCATTGGTATTTACCTTGGAACGACATATTCATGTGCTGCTGTATGGTTAAACAGAAAAAATCGGGTGGAGATCATACCAAATGAACAGGGAAACAAGATCACCCTATCCTATGTAGCTTTCATGGATTCAGAAATACTTGTAGGCGAAGGTTCGAAAAACCAAATCGCTAGGAACCCTACTAACACTGTGTTTGGTAAATCTTTTTTTTTTTTTTTTTTTTTTTTTTTTTTTTTTGTACGATTTCTCTTGGAACTAAAGAATCACATAAAGAGGGATGCCAATTTTTTAGGTTGCTAACCATAAGCTTTTAAATTATCAGATGTTAAGCGTTTGATTGGAAGTAGATTCGGTGATCTTCAAGTGACAAATGACATGGATTCGTGGCCTTTTAAGGTCATTAAAGGGCCTCGAGAGAAGCCAACAGTTGTAGTTAACTACAAGGGAGAAGATAAATGATATGCACCTGAAGAATTATCTGCTATGGTTCTCAAGAAGATGAAAGAGGATGCAGAAGAATATATTGGAACAAAGGTAACAGATGCGGTGATCACCGTTCCTGCTTATTTTAACAACCAACAGCGAGAGGCAACAAAGGAAGCAGGAACTATTGCAGGCGTCAATGTGTTGCGTTTGTTAAATGAGCCTACAGCTGCTGCAATCGCATATGGTGGGGACAATTTGGGTGACAAACAATGGGACAAGGATAAAAATGTTTTGGTGTTTGATTTGGGTGGTGGAACATTTGATGTATCTCTTTTGACCATTAGTAAAACAGGTGACATTAATGTCAAAGCTGTAGGGGGTGACAGTCATTTAGGTGGAGAGGATTTTGATATGACACTTGTTAATTATTGCATAAGAGAATTCATGAAAATACCCGGAAGGGTCAACGTAAGGGGAAATCCAAGAGCAATGGTGAGGTTAAAAGTTGCTTGTGAAAAAGCAAAGACGGATTTGTCGTCAACTACTTTTGCTCCAATCGAAATTGATTGCTTGTATGAGGGCAATGACTTTTCGATCAAAATCAGCAGAGCCAAATTTGAGGAACTAAATTCAGCTTATTTTAGAAAATGTGTTGAGCTAGTCGAAAAATGTTTGTGTGAAGGGGCAATGAAGAAGACAGATGTGGATGAGGTGGTTGTTGTTGGGGGTTCGAGTAGGATTCCAAAGGTACAACGAATGGTGGAAGAGTATTTTGAAGGTAAGACACTTTACAAGAGTATGAATGGAGATGAGGCTGTTGCATTCGGTGCTGCAATATTGGCCTCAAGGTTAAGTGGAAACGATGATGGTATGACAAAGGATGTGGTTTTACAGCTGGATGTCACTCCTCTCTCTTTAGGAATGGAAACCGAGGACCTGGAAGGTATTCAAAAAGGTAACATGAATGTTATTATTCCCAGGAACACATCTATACCCACAAGTAAGAAAAAAATATTTACGTTAGGGTTTAATCAAACAACAGCAGCTATTAAGGTGTATCAAGGTGAGGACACTAAAGTTTGTGGTAACACATTAATTGGCAACTTCGAACTTGTTGGCCTTACGCTAGGTCCCGATGGGCGGTCAATACTTGAGGTTTGCTTCAGTTTGGATAGTAACGGGATCCTTGTAGTCTCTGCCGAGGAACTATCCACAGGTCACAAAAAGTCGGTCACAATTTCTAAATTCTGAAATTTGTCCAACGAATTTGGTAAGAAGTTGTAATGTGATTAAGCAGTTAATTAAGACTTGAATTCACCCTAAATGTTTGGGATTTTAATTTGCTATAACAATTCAGATCTTATGTTGTATTTTCTAACTATTATATAGTAATCTGAAGTTGATTGAGTACCTATGTTATGTCCTATAGATGCATGGTTTTGATTGAACATGGTATTGCTACTGCTACTGTGAAAGAGGATAAACATTAAAAACCAAGCAAACCAAAGGATTTCATGCATTTAAGATAAACAAATTTTTACAATTTTTTCCAAAGGGATCAACATTGAAACAACTCAATCATAGTTTAAGCGTTGCTCCTAAACGATCCAAATAACACTGCACACATTTCGCATACTAGCCTATTTGAACTTGTGGGGGAAAACCTTACAAATAAATAAATAGGCTTACTTGATCATCCCATGCTTTTTCTGTACACAGAAGCACCAAAACTACGAGCAGGATTGATTCCTGTTTCTGTAATTGGGATTCTGGCAAAGTGAATTAATCATGAACACCGCAAATCCGATAGTAAGAGGTGCCAACACCTTTAATTATCAATCCATGCAATAGGTAGACTTTGTCATCAATTATAACACCATACAACAACTGAATAGAAGTGTTATAGTATCATAAATAATTAGTACTCAGGAACATGGGAGTCGCGTGCATTTCTCTTAGGGTCAGTAGCCGAGAAGACGGTGTAAACAAGAACAAAGGTACCAATGATTTCAGCACCCAAACCGGTTCCTTTTCTGTAGCCATCATCAAGCTCATTAGCACCACCACCAAAATTATGATAGTAAGTCTTTTGGAAAGCCTTAACAAGACCACAACCACAAATAGCACCCAAACATTGAGCCACAATGTACATAAATTCCCTCGGTAGTGTTACTTTGGTAGCCAAAAACAGCCCGAATGTAACAGCAGGTTTAATCCCTAATTAGATTTGCTCACATTGTTCTTCAACAAGTAAAGAGATGGCAGCTGAGAAGATTCATAGTGCTGAATGGACTGATGAATTTTAAAGACCATGAAGACATTCTCGGAGCTGCTGCGCTTATGTTTTGTATTTAATTTTGCTTGTAGGGAACGTTGTAAGCAATTCCCGTATAACATTACTTTGGGGAGAGATTATTAGCCTTTAAAATAAAGTCATACGTTGGAATTGCATTAGCTTTATTTAATCTATAGGGACTAGATGTGTCAATAGTTCATAGATTAGTATGTTTAGTCATATATATATACCCTCCTAGTTGCAACTAGGAGGGTTGGAATTTCACATTGTATAGTTTGAGTGTGTGTGTTTTCTCTCCTCTCTACAAACACACACATCTCACCTTCTTTCTTATTAATACAGTACCATGTTTTATCATCTTTTTCATCATCCCCGACCCCCCGAATCACATAAATTAACATCTTTTATTGATCCACATTGTCTTGATTAGCTTATTTGGAAGGTCTTGAGCAATTTCAAACGGTTCAAAAAAGTTTCTACAAAAATAAGTTGATAAGCCATCAAATACAAGTCATCTACATGTAATTAACATAACAATCTAATTTTCCAACTGTTTTTTCCCTCACAATACACGTCTTTTTTCAGACTCTTTTTTAATTCTACGATAGCTAAAAAGGAACAGAGAAATTTTTACTCTAAGAAAATCTGCATATCAATTTCTAATACTACCTTCAACATAAAACATGAAGTTGCAGAACAAGAAAAAAGATTATAGTGTTATGTAGAATCTTAAAAACTTAGGCCACACTTGGTAACAACTCCTCTTTGATTTTTTTTGTTTGGTTTGGTTTCATGGCTGGTCTTGTAGTTACAAACTCGTCTTAGGAAGGTTGAATGGGAAATGGATAATCACCCAAATAAAAGAAACGTTTGTAAAAACCCGACGGGTCAACCCGACTCAAGACCTATTTGATCCGGACCGTTTAGACCTCTAGTACTAAATGACCTATTTAGACTCAGATACGTTTAAACCATGACCAATCTAAACATGTTACCTGACCTGACTCGGCACACACATTTTGTCACTTAAAATAAACATGTATAGTTTCATGGCTCGTCTATCTGGACTCACTATTATACAACCAAAAAAACATCATTGAGATGACATTATCTCTTAACATCAAAAATTATTTCGAGAAAGGGGACATTGAAAATAATGCATCCTTACCTATATATAGCTTTAACAATAGACTGATGACGCATAACTATGATAAAATGGATAAAATTGACGATAAATTACACTTATCAGAAAAGTGAAACGAAATCAGTGAGAGGTTATAATTGGTTTAAGAAGATTTGCGTATTGGAAACATTCAAACATATGGACGATAGCAGGGATGGAACACCACGAAACCCCGATAAAATTTTATATAGTAGTGCTAATTTTTGTAAAAATACTGAATTTTCTAATATGCACTCGGTCTTAATGCATTGTGTTTCTAGTTTTATGTTAGTTAATTCATTAATAGGTGAAAAGTGAACTTATTTTTCAGTGCACTTAATCATTTTAACATCGAAAATCGTACAATTTTGTTAAACTTTTCTTATACTACAGTTAAAAAATTGTGCATCCGGTTATTTTAAGCTTTGATTCCCTCCGTGAATGATAGGACGAGTTGAGATAAAAGAACTACGTATGTCTTGTGTTAGTGTGTAGTGGGTTGAAAATGGGTTTCGTATATGCTAACTTGTTAACTTCACATGCTTCTTTCTTACCTTTACAACTAAAACGTAATTTATTCAAATTTGTTGCTTCTTCCTTAGCTACTTAGGTCCAAATCTTATAACATGTACGTAGTATATATATTCTTTACCTATTAACATTATATTGCACCTTTAACTTTTAAATGAAAATTGATACTTTTTTAGCTTGGTGTTTTGAAGTAACTAAGTGAATCCTATCTAAACCTACTTTTTAACTTCTTAGAGACTAATAATAAGCATCCAAGTGTGATTTGTTAACATTTATATTTCAGAGTTCTAATCCATAGTTTTGCTTATATCCAATAGGAGCATCAGTAACTAATTAAACATGATCAGTGAACAAATAGATATGCAAAATAAACATATGTGTATGAAATAACAACGAAGAACGATCCAAACAACCCTCGTTAATAACATTCAACACACATATAATCTTCTGTTTTACTATGGAAAAGAAACAACGGGTCGAGTCAGGTCGAGTTGCTAGATTTTGGTTATTGCTAAAAGTTATATTGTGTTTGTTGTAAGATGCTCATCAAGTCACCAACCAAAGCATCAAAAAAAGTTTATTTGTGGAATTGAATTGGTTTTCATCATACTTTTTTTACTTTGTGTTATAGTGGCTTTTAGCTGCTTTTTTTTTTTTTTTTTTTTTTTTCCTTTACTTGATTTACACATGTTTGATACTGTTGAATGTGGCCGGAGTTGAGAAGATGCACCAAGTTGAGCTCTGTTATTGTGACCTCCGACCTAGTTGGTCGATCACAACTTCGTTCATGTGGCCATTCGTTTGCAAAGCAGTGTTATGCATGCACTGATCTAACGAATGAAATCACAAATATATCTACTAGCTTATATATCATACTTGAAGATCCTGCGTATTACAACCCAAATCATTGCCATTTGTTAGTTTCATAAGACAGCGGCAAACAACATAGCCTCTAAGTTGCATCCATATCCAGAAGAGATATATTGCAATACTTTACCATTTCGATTCACAAAAGGCACTGAAACCTGAAATCACAGAAGAGGATACTATGCCACCAGTTTTTGATATTTTTAATATAGTTATCACTTCTGAGTAAATTGGAATAGAAAACATACAATTAGCTAAACCGAAAGCTTCGCTCCTATAGCAAGTTCATGAAAGTAGATACTTAAGCGGCTTTGCTTCTCGTCAGATTGGATCTTCATAGAATTTCTTATAGCATTCATGACAACGTCAGCCTCCGTGCACAACTTACAAAAATATGTTTTAATATGGGGCCCCTTCGATGCAGGAAGCTCTGTTAGTAATTCTTTAATGTGGCACAACTTTGAAATAATGTCAGAAATCTTTGCTTTCCCATGTTTAATCTGCGAACTTAGATCTTTCAAACAGCTATCGATCTGTTTCCTCATTTCCCACTTGTCAATTTGCATTTTATCTTGCTCATGCATATTTGGCTTGTGGCACTCCATTGGTGACATAACTATATTGGTCTCGATATTTGCTTTCTCATGCTCTAGCATCTCCCTGAGCCGTGCCATGCATTTTAGTGCTGATTCGGCATTCTCCAATTCTCTCATCTCCTGAATGAAACATATAGTGTTTAGAAGAAACATGCGACCATTCTTGATTTAATGTTAAAAATTCCCAATTTAAAATTCCCTTTCTTACACGGAGATGTATAAGTAACGGGTCTCACTAAGCTAGCCTACTGAGTAGTGAAAACTGATGTTTCAGTTTAGCACATAGCAAAAGTAACATCTAAAAAAAGACCTAGCTTAACCGAAGAGATGAAAACTCATGGACTAATGTAATGCATTACTTTCAGAAAAACGCAAGTTTTCACGTCTTTTTTCAGATTCTTTTTAATTCTATAAATAAAAATCCGCATATCAATTTCTACTACAACCATCAACATAGAAAACATGAGTTAAAGTACACGAAAAACGATTATAGTGTTTTAAATAGAAAATTCAAAGTTTAGGCTATGCTTGGTAACAACTACACTTTTCAACTTTTTGTTATATTAAACAAAGTCGCGATGTTTGTGTGACCAGAAAACAAACATGTGTTTTGAGTTAACTATGTTTCAAAAGCTAAGTAAAAATCTGAAAGCTAAAATACAATTTTTAATTAGCAGTTAAATTATCTCAACATCATTACTGGGAAGAAATCAATGCACACTGCATGGTAAGTAAGAGTCCATGTTGTCATGGCGTAAATACCTTGCATGAGACCTCTGTGAAGGTGGCACTTGGAGAACCATCTAGCAAAAACCTTTTTACTTCAGCAGGTATAGTTTCTAGCACTCCTACACTGAAATTGTGTGGATAAACCTTTAAACTCTTCAAGTTAACAAACGGAGAAGGTTGATATGAGATTAGTTCCGTTAGTGGAGAAAGAAGCTGCAAAAGAGATTACATAATAAGAATTAACGTCCATGAAAAATGACCAATGGCTACTGGAAGTATCAAATAACGTTGAGCGCCAACTATTACACAAAAGAATGTCCGGTGTTAGGCGTAAGAGCAATTTATATGGCAACATGAGCGATGGAAACGAGCTGAGCCACTCGTGAAAAGCTCTGGATCGGACCTGTAAAAAGCTCGAATGAGCCGAGCCTAAACAAGCTTGAGCCAAAGTTCGAGCTTACGTTTGGGCTCGTTTAATAATCAAGCTCGATTTGAGCCCGAGCTTTATATATAAAGATCGATTAGGCTCACGAGCCTAAACGAACCATAAAAATATATATGTATATATATTTTCTATACATATAACCATGTATAAAGGAGCTTAAAAAAAGAAATGTGCTATAGCCTTGTGTGATTAACGACTTCGAGCTTTATTTCATTCAATACGTTAGATAAGTTAGTTGAGCCTTAGCCGACCTCGAGCTTTTGAAAATTTTCATGAGCCGAGCTCAAGCTCAAAATATGAGGTTCGAGCTTTATGTACATAAACAAGCCGAGCTCGAGCTCTGACAGGCTCAGGCTCGGCTCTGCTCGTTTCCACCCAACCACATAACTCAGATTATAACGACTACTAAAGACTGATTCCAATACCAACTTACCTCAAAAATTTCCAAGTTAAGCGTAAGATATTTGACACTATGGAGCTGTTGAAGTAGATAAAAAATTGTATGAGCGTTATACTTGTTTGGCTTATCATTAAAACGCTCTTTGATAATACGTAGATCCACATTTTCCAAAGAACATAACCCGTCTGAATAAAGCTGCAACGAATGATGTTCCCAACCTTCAAAGCGAAGGGACACAAGCTCAGGTGCAGAAATGCAATGCAATCTTTTGCACATGATAACACTGAGATCCTTTAGTTGAGGCGCAACAACATTTATAACATTTTTGAAAAAGTATCCATTATCAAGCGTAAGACTAGTAAGTCCAGGATGACAAATATCAACAGTACCATTTGATCCTGTCATGCTGCAACCTTTTAACACGAGTTTCTTCAAGTTCACACATTTGGAAAAAATACCAGTATCTTTAGCAGTAACCTCGTCATTTAATATTATATATTCGATATGCAATGTTGTTAAGCTTGTGAACTCCCATGTTGATGTGAGGATAACAGAAGATACATTCCAATGTCCACCAATAGTGAGATGTTCGAGAGAGTGAGAACTAAACAAAGAAAGAGACTGGGGTTCACCCCTATCAAGCAAGCATGAAACAGTTAGTTGTTTGACATTGTGGGAGAACGCATAGTCCAGAATCCTATTGACAAACGCCTGACTAGGCTTTCCATAAAAACTGAGTTTAGCTGAAGACACTTCTATTTGGTTATTGCGGCAAGATAAAACATGAGTAACAAATTTGGAAAACTTGTCCAACGAGTTGAAATCCTCGCTTGAGAAATTAAGACATGGCAATGAAGTCCAAAGATACCTCCATCTAGAAGACAAAGCACTTGTTTGGACAGCAAGTTTTATACCAACAAGAGAGAGGATTTTATGGATAAGATCATCAGGCAAGTTGCTTATTATATCTCCTTGTACATTCATTCTCGTTTTACAATACCTCGATTTCATTCTCTCCCAATTAAAAAAAAGCCCCCTTAAAGAAAGAAAAGTATGCGAGTAAGACAACCGTTATCATATCAATGCTAAAAAAAGTTACAAATATCCAAATATACTAAACGATGCTAAAAAAAAAGTTATAAATATCCAAAAAACACACTATTACAAAGACTATTTTATTGTATGAATAGTGAAATTTTTCGAAGCAAAGTTATTGACCTTCTCATTATAATCAACGTCATCTAACAAATCATTCGTAGTTACCATCACATCCCAGTCCTTGCTTATATTGAGAATTAATTAAGCCATCGATTCAGGTATCATATTTTAGTCCAAGTACTCATCAGTCATCATATTTAATCTTTTGTGCTCAACGTGTTTGTTTCGCTCTCAAGTCATCTGATCAACTAACATATCTTTATTAAGGCAAAAATGCATATATATATCCCTCCCAAAGTGAATAATTACATATATATCCTTTGTATAAGTTTTTTATGCACATATTACAAGGGTTTTTATGCATGCTTTGGATATATATATGCAATTTTGCATTTTCAGGAGAATATATATCCAAAAGCCCCATTTATTAATATTTTCTATAAAACACCTATAATGTGCAAGTACACTTCTACTCACTCAATACTTTTGCTTATATGATCATTGCTTATTTGCTGTCCGGTGGATACTTTTTCATGACATGTCACGCTACTTATCTATGGTTTAATCATGCATATAAATTATACTCCCGTCGTAACATTAAAGAATAAAGATAAACCCTAACAAATTGAAAATCTTAATTAAAAATTCAAAGTAAACAAGTACAAGTTTTACCTTATAATAATGGACGATGGTATCACTGTTCTTATGTTCCAATCGATATCAAAACTCAAAACTACTGTGTTCATTTCCCTCTAATGTGGGATGGGAAGTCGTATATGCATATATAGAGACTAATATGAGTTGGGCTTGCTAAAAATTTGGTGCCCCTCTAAATAATGGGCCCTGTGCACTGACCCATCTTGCCCTTGCTTATATCCGGGCCTGGCACGGCCGTCCCGGGGATTTTGGGTGCCCTGGCGTAAATAAAATAAAGGCAAATTTGTGAGTAAAACAACCATTGTAGATGCTAAAAATTTTGGAGTAGAATAACCATTATAGATATATTGCATCTATAAACTCTCATTACACATTATCAATTTTCATACTTTAAAATTATTAGACATATATACTCAGGTTCTAAACGTTAACAAAACAACTACAAAAGTGTAATAATTAAAAAACTCAATTAAAAATTCAAGAAAAACAAATAGAAAGTTATACCTTATAATAGCAAAAAATATATATATTGAGTTTTGGAGTATGGACCAATGGTACTGTACTGTTCGTCTTTTCCAATTGATGTTAAAACTCAAAAGTCAACTTGGCTTTGTTATTGGTTGTGGGACATTGGGATGGACGTTATATATATACTGATATAAGTCCGCTACGTAATTGAATATAACACGTTTTACTTGTTGAGCTCCAAATATGTGTAGTGGACTGGGCTAAAAATAATAATTTGTGCCCCTCCAAATAATGAGGCCATGTGCCATGGCCCATGTTGCCCCTGCCCACATCCGGGCCTGTTTATAAGGGCAAATGGTGATAAAAAGGCGTTTGAGTTATTAGGGGAAAGAATATTATTTCAATGTGAGGTAACTACACGGAATCGCTACTTTTACATGATCAGTGAGAATGTGACATGGTATCAAGATTGAAGTAAAGTTATAGTGCAGGTTAGATTGAGTTAACAAATACTTGCATGCATTGTGTAAGCGGTAAGAATGTTTGTTATGTTGAATCTCAGACTTTTTATGTACGAATATTAAGCGCAAACATCTTGTTGAAATTTGATTAAGTTATCTATGTTTAGGAGTTTTTTAGTTTCTAGTTATTTCTTATTTTCTAAATCTGAATCATAGTAAGGGCATCTCCGATGCAAGGTTTATGAATAACTAGTTTTCAGCAAATTAGTCTTTGAAAATCATTTTGCATTTTAGCAAAGCTATTTTTCCTCAAAGACTCAAGGATCCTCAAGTATCTGAGAAACATAAAAAAAATCCGTTACACTAATTGTTATTTATGCTATAGAAATTAGATGGAAAGGCAGCTTCTGGATCATGGATCCTCTCTTTAGTTTTCTGTCAAATTGAATCAGATACTATCATATATGTATCAAAGCTGATTATAGTTGGTCATCATCATCATGGGTCATTTTAATTTGCTAATTTAGGACTTAGGCTGCAACTTGTATGATATGACTCGCATGTGAGCAAAGTATAAAGTTGCTATCAATCCGTTTACACCTCACTCAGTGGAGATGGTTAAGCTTGAACTTTGTCGATCTTTAACTTTACAGCAGCATGTTTTTGCTTTGTGCCCGGAAGATTAATTTGCGCATACAGGTAATGTGAGAGGCCTTGTAAATTTTGCATATTTCAAGTAGTGTTGTAAGCATGTTTTGGTTCGCCAAAGAAACCAAATAATGCTTTTGGTTGCTCTCTCATAATGCATGTCGTACGGAACGCCACAAACTCTCTTATTAGGTTTAGATGGGAAGAATTTCAACCCAAGGTTATCGTACTTTGTTGGAGCGTGCACTAAGGTCTCTATAGACAATTATAAAAACATGCTCAATTTAGCTTTTGGAAGAGGCTTTTGGCATTAACAACAAGAGAAAGAAAAAAAATGTGTAAATTAAAGCATTACCTAACTATATTAAAGTGTTTTTTCAAGAACATAAACACTTTAAAGTAAGTACTCAAAACACTCACTAAACCCGAAAATACAAACTTAGTTAAGGAGGGTGTGAGCATAAGCTTGTTTTAAGCTCTTTCAAATTAAAGACCCTAATATAGGTTAAGCTTATTTGATAATTTTTCTCTAAATAAAAGTCAATAAGGCCTTCTATGCTAACACTTTCTTTTATAGTATCTTGTGACCTAGTAACATATATAAATAATGGGGTTGTCTGGATTAACTTATTTGGAAGGGCTTGACCAATTTCAAACGGTTCAAAAAAGTTTCTACAAAAATAAGTTGATAAGCCAGCAAATACAAGTCATCTACATGTAATTAACATAACAATCTAATTTTCCAACAGTTTTTTCCATGACAATACACGTCCTTTTTCAGATTCCTTTTTAATTCTAATGGTAAGTAAATCTGCATATTAATAGGTGAAAAGTGAACTTATTTTTCACTCCACTTAATCATTTTAACATCGAAAATCATACAATTTTTTCAAATTTTTTCTTATACTATAGTTAAAAAAAATTGTGCATCCGGTTATTTTAAGCTCTGATTCTCTCCGTAAATGATAGGACGGGTTGAGATAAAAGAACTACTTATGTCTTGTGTGAGTGTGTAATGGGTTGAAAACAGGTTTCGCGTGTCTGCTAACTTTTTAACTTCACATGCTTCTTTCTTACCTTTACAACTAAAAACTAATTTATTCAAATTTGTTGCTTCTTCCTTAGCTACTTAGGTCCAAATCTTATAACAGGAAAATATATTTTCATACCTATTAACATTATATTGCACCTTTAACTATTAAATGAAAATTGATAGTTTTTTAGCTTAGTGTTTTGAAGTACTAACTAAGTGAATCTTATATAAACGTACTTTTTAACTTCTTAGAGACTAATAATAAGCTACCAAGTGTGATTTGTTAACATTCATATTTAAGAGTTCTAATCCATAGTTTTGCTTATATCCAATAGGAGCATCGGTAACTAAACATGATCAGTGAACAAATAGATTTGCAAAATAAACATATGTGTATATGAAATAACAACGAAGAACGATCCAAAAACCCTCGTAAATAACATTTAACACACATATAATCATCTATTTTACTATGGTGAGTTGGTGACGGATAACCTCATGATTGAGTTACAAGTTGAACACGAATGACCTTGAAAAGGTACAGTGATACGTTGGAATCGATTGTCAAGCTCTTACCTTCATTTTCCTTACTTTTTCTTGAACTCGAATAATGAAAAAGGCGAATGTCTCAAAGCTGATAAGGTTAACAGGATATGAAACAATGGGTCGAGTTGCTAGGTTTTGGTTATTGCTAAAAGTTATATTGTGTTTGTTGTAAGATGCTCATCAAGTCACCAACCAAAGCATCAAGAAAAGATGATTTGGTGGTATTTGATTGATTTTATATAAAAGTGGAATTAAAATTTTTTCATCATACTTTTTACTTTGTGTTATAGTGGCTTTTAGCTCTTTTTTTTTTTTTTTTTTTTTTTTTTTTTTTTTTTTGCATTTACTTGATTTACACATGTTTGATACTATTGAATGTGGCTGGAGTTGAGAAGATGCACCAAGTTAAGCTCTGTTGTTACATACATATTAGCTGATTGAATAACCTGTTATTGTGACCTCCGAGTTTATATGTCGATCACAACTTCGTTCATGTGGCCATTACGTTTGCAAAGCAGTGTATAACACTGATCTGACGAATGAAGTCATAAATACTATACATACTAGTATAAAATAAGATGCAATTAAAGTTGCATCCAGATCTAGAAGAGATATATGCAATACTTTACCATTTCGTAACACAAAAGGCACCAGTTTTTGACATTTTTAATATAGTTATCACTTCTGAGTAAATTGGAATAGAAAACATACAATTAGCTAAACCGAAAGCTTTGCTGCTATAGCAAGTTCATGAAAGTAGATACTTAAGTGGCTTTGCTCCTCGTCAGATTGGATCTTCATAGAATTCCTTATAGCATTCATGACAACGTCAGCCTCCGTGCACAACTTACAAAAATATATTATAGATATATTTCCAAACGCGTTTTAGGGTTGTTGTTGTCGTCACTTGTTGATGAACTTACGTGGAATGTTGCCCAGGTTTCAATGACACACAAATTTATATAAGAATCACCCGTATTTGTTCAAGAATAAATGTATACAATCACTGTATTTATTAATCATTTTGAACTTATGCTGATTACAGATTTCGACCTCTATTTATAAGGTTCATAGGCGAACCATCATGACTATTCGGTTAAACCATAACCGAAAATAACTAACTAACTACCAATAACTACCATAACTAACTATAACCGAAATTAACTACCATTCGGTTATTAACTTTATTCTTGACATACTAGACCCCTTAACTAATACATGTTTGGCAAATCATGACATTACTTGATCTACAGTTCCTCCCTAATGTCTTGATGCCAAACCTCGTCCTGAAAACTCTGATGACTTCACACCATCTTCATTCTTCAACTTGATCAATACACTTGACCTTTGTTGATACAAAAGTTGGGCGTTCCTGGTTTGGAGCTCCAGTTCTCGTACCAATTGAGAATTGCTGCTTGAGACCTGCGCACTAAGAGACAAAAGACACCGTTAGGCTTACCGTGGGATTGTCTCCCACGATTATCCTCCGGCGTGAGAGTAAGTAATCGGTTTTAGGGTTTAAGGAGAATTAGGGTTTTTAGATCGTACCTTAAACGAGGGATATGATTCCCTTTATATATGCACGAAACCCTTGTTGGTTCCGTGTTCCTCAACCTTCGGCGTATCCCGCCTAAGTCGGTTGGGAGTGATAATCTTCTTATTTAGAAGATATCGGATATCTATTCCGTGAATAGCTTTGGGGCTTGGGCCTTCGTGAGCCCAAACCTCTGATCGGTGTAGCCCAGCTCATACCAGGCTAAGTGAATGTTGGGCTTTAGCCGGGTTCGTGACCCGGATGTAGGCTATACGTCATCATGTCCCCCAGTCTAGTATGCGCAGTGCGTAACTGCGGATGCTAGACTAATAATCGTGTCGATGAAAAATATACCAAACGTAGCAAAGAAGCCAAAGAAATATACGCTAGATACATTGTATCCGGCCGTAAATTTCAAAAAATTGGCACCTCGGAACTCGGGGGAAAGTTACTGCACCTGTGTCCCATCAAGCCATCTCAACCACACAGTTAAGGTTGGTGGAGTCCACGTGTCGCTGATCGTGTGGATGAGAAAAACTATATAACTTATCGTTCCATTTTCACCGTCTCCCTCATAGTAAAATTCCATCCACCATTGTTAAAGCATTTTGAGAGTTGCAAACCGAAATTAGCCAATCACAAAGGTAACTACGCGCGCTTTATCGGAAAATAATAACACTATGGTTAAGCAGTTATCGACTTTACCTCCGACCTCACCGTGAGCGATCTAATGGAATTCTCCTCGAGTACTTTATACGCGGATGTGCATCCGGTGGTTCCGGAATCGAGCAACTATTGCGGACTTCCCTGAAGGGAAAGTGGGTGTATATACACGGTTATTCGAATTTGCGAATCAACGTGTACCCCTGTCTCGCTTTCTGTGTGACGTGTTAAACTATTATAGTCTACACATATCGCGGCTTGCCTTCAGATTGGTGCAGCCAAAATTACCAATTTTGAGGTAAATTGCCGTTTGCTAGCGATTAACCCCACCATCCACCTATTCGCGCCTTTTATCACACTACGTGGCGCATGGGTGGGTGTCTTTTCTGGCCACCGGTAGACTGCAGTGTTACGGATAAATTAGATTCACTTAGGAATTGGAGGAGTATTTCTTCCGGATAGATGGTGCATGCTTCCGGAATTATGATTTTATACCGGGTACATTAGAGAGGATGAGTGCCCGTTGCACGGGTCTTATGTCGCCGAGGATGCGGCGATAAATGCTAACCGCATCCCCATTAGTGCCTATCCCGAGGGATTTTTGGTACACATGGGAATCACCATAATTATTTTGGTCCCAAGATGAGATCCCAATCTTCTTAGACGCACATGGCCAGGGTGGGTACTTATTCCTCCGTACCTCTGTATGTAAATAATGTAAGAACATTCTTCCTTATATTTCGCGCATTATATAACCTGTGTGTATATGTTGTTTTGTGTTGCGCAGAGATGGATCTCTTTACCGTGGTACAGCTAGCAAAGCCCGTAGAGGTAAGGACAGGAGCACGGCCCTTAAAGGAGAACGAGGAGCCGATTCTAGCTACCACCGCAGGGCGCACCATAGAGCTGAATGCGAGGGACACAGGGACCAGTTCCTCAGTTGCCGTGGAGGCAACACCATTGCAAAGCCGTCCGAATCCCAGAGTACCTTCTCTTGTGGCGCAGCCACCGCCCGTAGCTGTGGCTCACCCTATGGAGGAAGAGGAAGAAGAAGAATCTGGGCTTAGTCGCAAAAGGACCCGAAGGGATGATGGTGCAGGCACATCAAGGAAGAAATGTCCCGTGATCCAGACTGTGGAATTATCATCCACTGATGAAGCGTCTTCGCACCCCTCTGCTAATATCGCGGGACCGCAGTAAGTAATGCCGTATATGGATTGTTTCTGTTGTTGGTAACTGTGCCAGTTGTGAATCTAACATTGCGCTAGTGAGCGTATGCAGGGTGGAACAGGTTATTGAGTCACCCCCCAAGGCTAGTCCTGCACGCTTAGCGCATTCAGAGCCACATAGTCAAAAAAATGAAGATCATCGATGTAGATGCACCCATGGAGCGGTTGGTCGAAGAATTGGTGCAGTCTCCGCACATCGAGCTTCGCTAATCGTGGTGAAAGACCGAGTTTGGAGAGTCAAATGCACAAAGGACCAAACAATAGCGGCTTTGGGCGCAATCGGCAAACACCGGCACGGTTGGATAGCGCCCAGCGAGGCAAGGATCTCAACGCGTGCGCTCGGAAGCAAGTTGAAGCAAAATGGCGCTAATGTGCCAAATAAATCAAGAGCGTCACGGATGTTGCCAAGTACAAGTCTGCGTGCCACGGGTACTTAAATACCTTGAGAAGGGCAAAGATGCGATGACATCCCAACTTGAAGGATTTTGTGCCACCGTGAAAGAAGCATTGGAGGTGCAAGAGGCAAAAGCTAGCAAACTTAGCATTGAGTCTGACGAGGAGTTGTATCCTCAGTTGATGTCAACTATAGCTGAGCGCAGGTGGCTCATTGGTCGTGGTCTTCGTCTTGCCGCACTTAATACCACAGGTCACCGGTGCGTGGCGCCTTGGGGAAGTTGTCAATCGCTCTTGAGCGCGCAAGCGGTAGTAGAGGCTCTGCATGAATCGGAACTGCTGAAGGTATCTGTTACTGAGGTACCAAATTATGATGCTAAAGCGTATGAGCACCTGGTTGCTGCAATGCAAAGGATGAAGGAGTTAGAAATCCCTATGATTGCCGATCTTGAGCGTGATCAGGATTATCCTATAGATGTCATCATGGCAGGGTTGACTCTTGCTCGTCATCGTGCTGAAGGTGCATAAGCCCAACCAGATTATAACTTGAAACCCCATGACTCACAGCTTCAGGTACCTGTTTTCATGCGTCCAAAGGATATTTTAAACCCGTTTGCTTTAGAGAGAGAAGTGCCCTTGAAGGAGGTACTAGAAGCGCATGCGACCAGACTGGCCCAAAAGAAAGGTATCAAGGGGAAGGCAATCTTGTGCGGGGTTGGTGCGGCGCACCAGCCAAGATCTGATGGGGTACCAGTAAGTGTTGCCACTGTGTCTCAGCAGGATTCAGATCTGTTGAAGAGGCTTAACGAGGTCAAAGATACCTCGAACCGCGTGGGTGGCTCATCTATTGAGCGTTGTAATAGTTGGTAGGTTTGCAGAATAACAATCTTTTGTAATAACGCTTGGTCATTTAATAGAATCATCTCTTGGTGAGTTCACGTTGGATATTGTTTGCAATTTGTTATGCGGTGTTTGCCTGCTTATCTTTATGTAAAAGATGTATGCATTGTGACAAGTAGATGCACGTGTGAATAATGCAGGAAAGCCATAATCGTGTATGAAGAACCCAAAAATTTCAAGTATTATCATAGTCGTGTATGCTAATAATATGCAACGTATTGTAAAGAGAAAATTAAGGAAGCAAGTATCTTGGTTCCAAAGTTGTTAAACGTGCACATGTGCAATGTTGCGCACCCGTCGTGGGATGCGCACAGGACTTATTCCAACGTCTTGAGAATAAGGTGTTTAACAAAGATGCGTGATCCGGTGTTGATGGGTTTGCAACCCTCTTACTCAACAAGTTGTTTAGTAGGTTAACTTATCCTTTTACCATCGTGGGTTTATTATGGTGCATGCACGCCATCGTGGGCAAAAAATAAAAAAAATTGTTAAGACATACAGTATATGGAAATAACAAATTAAAATGTGTCGCGTAGTTAGCTAGAAACCGCGGCGTTTTATTGATACTTGCAAGTTTTGATGAGAAGTAAATGAGACAATTATACTAAGTAAAAGAAAGAGTGACTACACATATATTTATTGGGCACTGAAAGTGCAAGAGCATCTGTGCGCTGGGCCGTAGCCTTTTCTATAGGTAGCACCTCTTGAGGTTGCAGATGTTCCACGTGCGTGGCAGTTCACGACCATCCAAGCCTCGTAGCTTGTACGAGCCCGTTCTGATGCTTGATAACCTCGTAGGTCCTTCCATTTTGGTCCAAGCTTGCCCATGTCTTCTGCGTGGCTTGCATCATTAGCGCGGTAGACGAAATCACCTGGTCTGAAGGAGACACTGCGTACTTTGGCGTCATAGTATCCTTTCATCCTTGATTTTGACTTTTCCTCCCTGATAGATGCGCGTTCACGCCTTTCTTCCAGTAGGTCCAAATCAAGACGGCGTTCTTCGTCGTTAGTTGCCATGTTAACCTCAGCAGTGCGAATAGTTGGCATTCCAATTTCGGCCGGTATGACGGCTTCTGTCCCATAGACTAGTGAAAAGGGGGTGTCTCCCGTGCTAGTTTTGATTGAGGTGCGGTGCGCCCACAAAACATCGCGAGCTCTTCCACCCATCTTCCTTTGTGTACGTCGGTAGCGCTTTAATTCCTTCGCCCGGTGCGATTTGCGCTCTACTAAGCCATTAGTTTGTGGGTGTTTAACGATGCGAAGTGCTATGTGATGTTCAACTTCGCACCAATCTTTGAAAGGATTATCGCGAAATTGTTTCCGTTATCCGAGATGATTTCGCCAGTAAACCGGGCGACATACAATGTTTTCCCAGACGAGCGTTTTACACGGTTGCCGATGATTGTTACTCATCGCTTTCGCTCGATCCACTTAGTGAAATAGTCTATGGCGACTATGAGGAATTTCAATCCTCCCGCAATGACCGGAAAAGGTCCTGCAATGTCAATACCCACTTATAGAATGGCCATGGGGATGTGATTGGTGTTAGTTCGTCTTTGTGGTTTGCGCAGGACGGGTCGATGTACTTGGCAATCGTTGCACTTCCTTATTAAGTCTCGCGCATCGCGGTGCATGGTTGGCGATAGTACCACGATCGCGTAAGCGCGGGCTACAACGGACCGTGGTCTGAGTGCATCTGCATGAACCTTCATGGATTTCTCGACACGTAATTTGCTTGTAGCGGACCTACACAATGGAGCCATGGTTGGAGGAAAGAGCGTCGATGCAAGATATGTTGTCTCGAATTGAATCTTTGCGCCGTGCGTGCGTATCCTGCGAGCTTCCTTCGCTCTTGGGTAATACTCCTTTGTCTAGGAAGTCCGTGTCGGTGTCATCCATGTAGGACCTTCCTCCTCTATGATTGTGGAAACTTCCATCTCAGATATGGATTTGCTTTTCAGTGTTTCTACCAGCACTTGTTTTGACAGATGTGCGAAGCTTGTCGAGGCAATCTTGCTTAGTGCGTCCGCTTTGCGGTTTTCTCCTCTAGGAACTTGCTTGATGGTGAATCTATCGAAGCCTTTGATCAATGTCTTGGTCTTGTCGAGATATTGAATCATATTTTCTTCTTTAGCCACATATTCACCCAACACGTGGTTGGCCACTAGCCGGGAATCTACATTTGCTTCTAGGTTACGTACACCCATTCGAGTCGCAATCGTGGTCCGGCGATTAGAGCTTCATATTCGCCTCATTGTTTGTTGTCAGAAATTCAAAGCGCAGATGCGTAAGTGAATTCCATTCCTACGGATTTGTGAAAATGAGGCCGACTCGACCCGTCCACGCACGAGGATCTATCTATAAACAAGATCCATGGATCTAATAGTACCCTCTTACTTGCGCGGGAACCTCGTCGGTATCCGGTTTTCGATTATGAAATCGCCGAATTTGTCCTTTAATCGCGATGCGCGATCTGAAGAAATGTTGTGTTCCCTAGCGATGCGCTCCACTTTTGGAGTCGGCCCGATGCATCGAGTTTGGAGATGATCCGCTTGATTGGTTGGTCCGTGATTATCGCTATCGGGTGCGCTTGGAAGTACCGCGCGATCGTTTGGCGTGAATACCAATGCTAGAACTAGCTTTTCCATTGCACTATAATTCATCTTCGTCTTCTTGAGTGCTTTGCTCACAAAGTAGATGGGGTTTATCTTGAATCCCTATCATTAGTAGCACCGCTACCGTTGCTCCATTAGTTCCGATGTACATGATCGCCTCTTCCCTTGTCGGGTGCAACAAGTGTTGGGGCGTAGCGGATCTTTGTTTGAGCCGAGTGAAGGCTATACGCCTCCGTAGTCCAAATGAAGTCACCCTTCTTTATGCACTTCTTGAGTGTCTTGAAAAGGGGTAGAGATTTTTCTGTGACTTGGATAGGAACCTGCTTAGGCCACCAACTTTCCATTGAGGATTGGACCTCCTTCAACGTCTTGCGGTGAGGAAGATCGATGATTGCCTTGGTTTTTTCCGGGCATGGTTTTATACCGTCGGGTTCGATAAGGTATCCAAGAAACATGCCTTGATAGCTCGAAGGTACACTTTTTGGATTGACTTCATGTTGATCTCGTAGAGTTTTGAATGTTTCCTCAATGTCGCGCACTAACTCACCT
Source organism: Chrysanthemum lavandulifolium (assembly GCA_022545495.1). Lineage (NCBI taxonomy): Eukaryota > Viridiplantae > Streptophyta > Magnoliopsida > Asterales > Asteraceae > Chrysanthemum > Chrysanthemum lavandulifolium. The sequence goes on from CM040241.1 coordinate 7,648,490, forward strand.
TCAGTATGGCTCTTTATGACTAGGTCATCAACATAGGCCTCTAGATTGTGGCCCACCTGCTTTTCGAAAGCATTATCTATTAATCGCTGGTAGGTGGCACCCGCGTTCTTCAAACCAAAGGGCATTTTTGTGTAACAATAAACGCCTTAGCTTGTGTGGAAGGCTGTTTTTTCCTCGTCTTCTTTAGCCATCTGTATTTGATGGTATCCTTTGTATGCATCGAGGAAACACTTTAATGGATATCCGCACAAAGACTCTACTTTCCAGTCTATCTCTGGTAATGGATAGCAGTCTTGTGGACATGCTTTGTTAAGGTCCGTGTAGTCTACACACATACGCCACCGCCATCGCTCTTCTTTACCATGACCGGATTGGAAAGCGGTCATGGTAATAGACTTCCCGATGATCCTGCATCCACAAGTTTGTGTACTTCCGCCAGATTGCTTGCGCGCTCTGGAGCTTGCCCGAGCTTCTTCCGCGTATTGGTGAGTACCGCAGTCGGATTTTCGCCTATGCTCTGTTATGGAGCGTGGTACTCGGTCATGTGTTTTGGCTCCCATGCGAAAATGTCCAAGTTCTTTTGTAGGCGCGACACGACCGCTTTGTCGTTGTCCGACGGTGACCCTCCGATGGATATTTCACAGTGCGGGTATTCGTGGTGAATGCAACCTCGGTTTGGAATTACGGTTGCGCGTTGTTCGGGATTTGCGCCGTTTCGCATGTAACCGTGTTACATTCTCTATGTGGGATAGTGGCACCGTGAGAGTAACAATGCCTCCTTCCACCGGGAATTTAAGCATCCCGCTTGTTGTTGATGGCATCGCGCGCATAGCGGATATCCAGTCTCCGATAATGCCATTATATGGCGATGGAGATTTGATCACCATGAATTCCATCCGTATGTCGCGGAATGTTGTTCGTTTCCGGCGACTAGTAGTCTTATTTGCCCCATCGGCCATATTTTTCACCAGTAAAACCGGTCAACGCCGTCTTGGTGGGCTTAACCGATGCGTATTCGGTAGCGGCCGTTTGAAGCAATGCTCATACATTATGTTGGCAGAGGCTCCACCGTCGACATACATGCGGTGGATGTCGTGACCCCCCGCGCCTATCTCTATAGTGAGTGGTTCCACCTCTGCGTTGTCCGCAGTTAAGGTAGGGAAGGAGATTTCCTTTCCACGTGAAAAATCTTGGCTGACCTTCTGCCTAGTGATTCGCTGCCATGATTGTATCATGTAGATTGTGTCAGCCTTGTCTTTTGGTGTTTCCTTCTTATTTCCACTTTTTTGTCTATCCTTTCCCTCTTTAATGTTTTTGACCAGGTGGTCCAATCTACCTTCTTTAACCATCTTGTCGATGAGTTGGCGTAGTTGGACGCATTCGTTGGTGGTATGGCCCTTCTGTGCATGGTTATCACAGATCCATTCCCGATGTGCCGATCTTCGAGTGCGCATCTGCGTCGGTCTTGGAAAATTCGCACCTTACATTGCGAGTATTTCCTTCGGGTCTTAGTTAGCGGGTGTATCTGCTATTATCCCTCCCGCTCCCACAGTTGCGATAGCTCCTATTACGGTTACTACCGGTCATTGGATTGTCTCCCGTGTTGTTCCCGTGACCGTAGTTCGAGTAGCTCCTTTTGCTATCCGCCGCATGGCTTCTCCCCGGACGAAGGACCGAGGCGTTTCATGAGTTCATCAAAGGTTTCGAGAATCTTGTCGTTCAACCTCTTGATGAGTTCTCGGATTGTTAATCCGTTCATGAAACCGAGATCTTCAATACTTCGGGCATGCTTTAACTTGCATGCATTCGTCTTTGAAGCGTTCCATGAATACGCTTGTAGACTCTCCTTGCGCCGCTTTACCTGGCGAGTTCGGCAGATTTTTAGCGACTTCTTCCTTTGAGTAAAGTTTAGGCGAAACGCCTTTCTCAATTCCTCAAATCCGTTGATGCTTCGCGTGGAAGCTTCTTGAACCAATTCCGCGTTTTCCACTAGTGTGGAGTTGAACATGTGGCACCACATAGGTGCGGCCAATTTTCAATTGTCGCGGTGACTCAAAATTTTGAGGTGATCATCGGGTCACTGTTCCATCATAGGTTTTACGTTGGCGGGCATGCGCCTTCTTTTGCTACGAAAAGTCAGCGATGCGCCGGTGAACGCATCCACCTTTTGGCGGCGCCAAGGAGGATATATCTTCATCCTCCCGGTCATCATGTCTGCTTTACGGACTTCCGGTGTCGGTTTCACTATCCTCGTTGTCCGAGGAATTTTCGAGGATGAATTTTTCCTCTTTCGCGCTTACCGACCGTCCTCCGAGTTTGTACTCGGAGGGCTTTCACTGGGGAATAGTGTCGTCCCAACTGTCTTGGATTCTGCGGCTACCAAGTCTAGTGTGGACATTGAGTGCGCTTTTCATCTTCGTCATTCTCACTCGGATGATGCGGTGAGATGTCTCATCCTCTCAACTCTTCTCCCGATTCGGTTGAATCTTGGGGTCGGGCTATCTCTCCCGTGCTTCTCTTCGATGGCGCGGTGGGGAAGTTTCGTATTCAGAATCGAAATTGAGTCGGGCTTTCAAGTTCCGACCGATCTCTTCTTCTTCCTCTTGCATGAGGCGCTTAATGTTTCGTAGTTATGGGATACGAAAACTTACGTGTTAGCTACAGTGCGACCCCCGAGTGCGAGTGTGTTTGTTTCTATCACTACATCTTTATTTCGGGTGCGTCCCGGTGCCTTTGTCGGGTCGGTTTCTAGCACCGATTGGAAGGAGTAGTAAAGGCGGTGCTTGAGTGGGTCTACTCCACTCGTGGTGGTTGTGGTGGCTTGGGTTGTTCCCGAGTGCGGTTCCACCGGAGGAAGATCAAGTCTTGGCACGATCCACTTATTTTTAGCGTCACTGGTTGTCCCAGAGGTCCTTTAGGAGTTAGTCCACTTTGCGACTTTTTCCCATAAGGTCCGATCGCGATCGGCGATTACCGTGCTTTGTCATTCTAGTGTTGGTTCTTAGTGTCGCGTCCGGATGGCGCCACTTGTTGATACAAAGTTGGGCGTTCTGGTTTGGAGCTCCGGTTCTCGTACCAATTGAGAATTGCTTGCTTGAGACCTGCGCACTAAGAGACAAAAGACACCGTTAGGCTTATCGTGGATTGTCTCCACGATTATCCTCCGGCGTGAGTAAAGTAATCGGTTTTAGGGTTTAAGGAGAATTAGGGTTTTAGATCGTACCTTAAGCGAGGGATATGATTCCTTTATATATGCACGGAATCCTTGTTGGTTCCGTATTCCTCAACCTTCGGCGTATCCCGCCTAGGTCGGTTGGGAGTGATAATCTTCTTATTTAGAAGATATCGGATATCTATTCCGTAAATAGCTTTGGGGCTTGGGCCTTCGTGAGCCCAAACCTCTGATCAGTGTAGCCCAGCTCATACCGGGCTAAGTGAATGTTGGGCTTTAGCCGGGTTCGTGACCCGGATGTAGGCTATACGTCATCAACCTTTCTCTATTTTTTTGATCATCTATCACAGATTATGTCTTCTTCGCGGTTGTTTCACACAAACTTGCTTTTGTAGTTTCCCACTACTTTGACTCTTCACAGTTTTCTTTCTCCCTTTTCAACCTTCACAGTTTGTTTTCTTCAAACAAGCCAACGCCCATTTGTTGGTCTTCATCTTTGGCATCACATCGTCTTCAATTTGATCGATCACTAATCATTCTTCACGGCTAACTTGGTTATTTCACACAACCTCTCTTACATCAATTCGCATCACACGACTTTTCTTTGATCGTATCACACGACCAAGCCTTCTATCTTTCTAATTTTCATCAATTAGGCACATTAGAAGTGCCGGTTCATCATCATTCTCTACTAAAAGTGCCTCAACTTCCTCCTTTTTCTTGCTTGGACATTCATAAGCATAGTGCCCAAGTTTTCCACACTTGTAACAATTTATTTGCGACTTATCACCATTCCTTCGCGGTTTGTTGTCGGTTCCATCTGACTCATCTGATGTGTATCCTTCACTTCTATACTTCCTCTTCCTCGTGTCGATTACCACTTTCTTGTCTACCATTTTCATAGTCGCGTTTATAATTTACATTATTCCTTTGGCGTGTGAGTAACAACTTCTCACTATTATCTTCCTGACTTCCTTTTCTAAACTTAATCCTTTCTTCATAAGTCTTAAGTTTCCCAATAATCTCCTCCAACTTCCCGGTTTTAAAATCAACAATCATCTCAATGGTCGCTACTACGGGTAGAAATTTATCTGGTACTGCATTAAGTACTTTCCTTACTTTCGTTTGCTCATCAAACTTTAATCCACATGTAGCAAGTTTCTACAAAAAATAAGCAGATAAGCTATCGAATACATGTCAAGGTTCAAACGTATAACTTACTGCAAACCGTGAATTCTAATCAAGTTTCTTAGAACTATCTTACAAGCTAATAACATGCATGGTTAACATGCTTTAATCAAAACTATGTTCTTTACAATCTAAGAGCACACGGTGAGGGAGGCTTTTAACGTGCCAATTGCAACATCAATGACGGATGATGCGCCAAATTGCATACCGGCAACACCCAAGTTGAGCCAAAGGTAGCCGGTGAAATGAGTGGGTATTTTTAGTGGGGTAGTTTGTTAGACCCAATAACATGTTAGTGGTGTGTGAAACTATGAATCTTCATGAAAAAGTTGAAGTGTTTTGTGATTTTCCACATCTTTCTTTGTAGATATTGCAAACCAGAGTCTCCATTGGCAAGATTCATCCATATAAAGATGCTTATGTATCACGAGCGTTATACGACACAAAGTATCAAATAATTTATCTGAGCACCACCGACACTACCTACTATAAATATCACCATCCTAAAATTGCCTCGATTTCTTTTTCTTTTCTAGGTGAGTGTTTTGTGGCATAGGCGTAACACCTTAGTGGCATATCTAGACGATGCTATTGAGGAACAAACTTTTTGTCTAACTAGACAATACAGTAAATTTCTAATGGTAAAACAGAATGTTGGCAACCTAAGTTCTTTTGGAATGGTAATGAAACCTACAGTAGCTTGGGAATTGACATACTTATTCCATACCACTTCGATCAGCCCTAACATTACAAACAAGAAACCAACTATTATTTCATACAAGGCTAATCATCGCATCTGCCCACTGAAAAAAACAAGAGTACGAAACATAGTTTAGCGAAATTTTACATTAAAGTACTAATGAGACCATAGATTAGCACCGTTACCAAAAGCATAGGGAATAGTAGGCAAGTTTAAGTTTCTGAGTGAGACCAGTGGAACTTCACTTCAGCGACGGTTGAGGCCGAGGTAGCTATAACAACTTGGAATCAAACATCAACTTCCCTTTTTCACCACCAGGCGCTTGGGATGGGCTAGAAAGATAGTAATCCTCTTTAGCGAAGGGATCAAGCAAGTATACACTTTATCAAGCATACTTCAGACTCTGAACCTCTAAAGGATGAAAACCGAACAGACTGTAGCTGCAACTTCCTCATTTTGGTATAGTGTTCCTCCAAACATTCAAGTGAAGATACGGGTGAAGGTGGTGGAAGCACATCTTTGCATGTAGCACAATAAGATAAACTCACTGTTACTTGAAGGCTCTGCAAATTTGGCGATCCCAAATCATACCAAAAGCACATGATAGCATTGCAGAACTTCCAAAATCTATCGTGTTTAATGTAAGAGTTTTGAGACAAGGAAATACAGTAGGGACCAGCTCGCTACCACCAGCTAACTGCAGTCAGTAAAAAGCCACTTCATATATTTAAGCATCCATAAAGCTCTGCATAGCTAGTTTGTAAACTGAATTTCAAAGAAACAAGTTAATAAGTCTTACCTTGCAGTTATGAAAATCCAGATAAAGCTCTTGAAGTTTCGAAAGGAAACCAACAAGCTCAAAGATATCTGAACTTTTGATGGCTATATTTCCAAGGTCGTGCAATGGCAATGATAACACTTTAAGATTCTCAAGTTTTGTAATCTCAACTAGTTTCACTTTGCCTGAAGGTCTGTTATACCTAATTTTCAGAATCTCAAGTAAGGGGCACCAACTTATGAATTCCCCAGTATTTCTACAAGAGTAAAGTCCAAGTTCAATAGATTTGGAAAAACACAAAAGCCAGGTGGCACATGGAAATAGCAATTACGAAGCTTTAAAATACTGAGCTCTAGGCAAGCGAAAAGATGAGTAGGCAACTTTAGTATAAATGGGCAGTTATTTATGACTGTTAACTCCCTAATTCCTTTTCGGGACAAGAACAAAACCCAATTATAAACTTCCTCGGCATCTAATATCTTGTGATATGGTATAAAGAGGATAAACTTTATTACGACACCTTTAAGTTGGAGGAGAAGTCTACTTATAGTCCTCTCACTGCAGTTATTTCCGCCATCTAGACCTGGTTCAAAGAACTTCTCATCAAGTGCGAGTTGGCTAATATTAGTCCAGCTAAACCTCCAGTTTCTCGACAAGATACATGTCCTAACAGCCTCTTTTGTTGGCAAGCACTCCAAAATATGACTGATCACATTCTCTGGCATGTTGCTAATACCATCTTCGGTGAAACTGTGGATGCTTTATGTGTCCCATAAGCCCGTTTCATGATTACTAGAAAGAAGAAATCTGTAAGCAATAAGTAGAGTACTATAATGGAATTAGAAATCAGCAAATTAGCCATCAAACGCAAATTTCATCTTCTAAACACATAACTGAATCCACCACGTTTTCCTAAATTTGATTTTTGCTTATTTACACATAACTTGATAACATCTAATGGGGTAATAAACCAATGAGAGGATGGAAATTTGTAACATTCAAGGGTTGATTAATGAAATCGTATATGCTTCTTGAAGTTCTTATTCCACCCTCAAACAAACAGATTCTACATCCATCACTCGAAAATGACATATCGCATTTTTGATCAAGCAATCGTAAACACATTTCCTCTAAGAACTATCTTACAAGCTAATAACATGCATGCTAAATATGCTTAATCAAAACTATGTTCTTTACAATCTAAAGTAACACGAATATCAATTTATGGCAAAGATGCATTATGGTGATACTTACCTCATATGAAGCTAAATGTGAAGGAGAATTAACGTGTAATTTGTAAACGGTAGCAAACACGATGAATGGTTCCACTAATTAATAATAAAAATTAGGGTTAATAGCTATTAGGAGTGAACTTTCTGAATGTTCGCTTAGGAGGCAATTTGGGTTGGGTTATCTGTTGGCGGGTCACTCAACCCAAACCCAACTCGTTTAAATATTCAGGTCAACTAAGTTAATCTTAACTTGTTTATACATAAACCGAACATGATCTAATTAACCCGTATACATATATGGGTTAGCGAGTTAAATAGGTTAAACAAGTTCGTAAATCGACCAATTTAACTCATTTAACTCATATAATAAAGTAGATATTCTTTTTAGTATTAAAAAAAATAATCCTTAAACGTGTTAGTAAGGTTAGTAAGTTGACCCATTTAACATAGACCTAAACCGAGCCGGACCTGTTTAATAAACGGGTTACATGGGTCAATTAACACAAACATGTCCCGAAACCTATTTAGAGTCAACCCAAACCTAAAAGTAGGCGAGTTCAAATTTCTTAGTCAGACTAGTAGACCTTCACTTCGGCGATAAGTGAGGCTTGAGGGAGTTCTAACAACTTGGAAGAAAACATCTATTGAAAAAATGATATTGCAAAATGAATTTTTGCATTTTTAGGACACTATTTAATATATGTATGAAAGGACATCACAGTTTGATGTTTGGGTTATTTGAAGATTACAAGAGGTTTAAAGATTTGGTAGTTTGTTACTACAACACAACCATTCAAGCCATAAGACCCCGGTTCATAGAGAAACCCGTGAAGGTAGTATCAACCAAGAGGGTTGATGAAGGCAAGGGAATGCCATAGTTGAAAAACCCATAAGAGAATGAAGAGAAACAAGGCTGTAATTTGGCAGTGAAGAAGTTAATGTATTTTGGAGTAATCTTGGATAACCATATTGAAAGTCAAAGAATGAAGACTGCATATTGTACGTGACACAGAGGAAACAAGAAAGAAAAACTCTTGTTGGGAGCGGCATTTGAAGATCGACACAAAGGAAGAGAGACTTTTGTTGGGGACGACTCGTATTACAAGACAATCATGGAAGAAAGGGACTGCCACTGAGTGTAGGAATGCAGGAGCGTCTACTCACGGAAGACATTGATCTTGGCGAAGACAATGGAAAAGACATGATGACTGGAAAGGAAGAATGTGAGGAAGAGAACGCGGAGGAGAGCATGAAACTCGAAAACAAGACTTAAACAATTAGGGGGGAACTGTTGGATTATAATTGCATAAGTCTTGTTGGACAACTCATTGGCTCGGTAAAATATGTAACAACGCAAAGCCTAAGGGCTGAACCCGTATATTAGATAATTTATAACCGAATAGCGGTTAAAGTTAGTAAAAGTTAGTTATTAGTTAGTTATAGGTGGTTATGTTCATGTACTATAAATAGAGATCAAGTATTCAGTTTGTAATGTGTCTCAAATAACAATGTAACCGTATTATGTTGTTAATGATATAGAATCAATTCTTGTCAATCTTGTTGATAATTCGATCCTGAAATCACGAATAAACCTGTAAAACATACATGTTCATATGTTGTGGCCCTATAAAATACTTAAGCGAGATATGGTTACTTGGGGTTCGACTCGATAAACTATGTTATGTTCGAGCTTTGAAGTCCGTCCTTAAGATCGCAAGGTTAATAGTTGGGTTGAAACATCATAACTATTTGCAAATTTCCAGCTTGTTGAAAGTCGAAACCATTCCGTGGGCTGACTTGCAAAGGTATACCTCATTATAAGAACGCTAATTAAGATCATATGGAGAATGCCCAAAAATCAAGATTACATCTTATTCGTTTATGTGTCTGAATTCATATTTTTTCTTGGATTGTATCGCAAACTAAGTCGTGTTCCCTCTTAAAAGGAGGTTCACGTTCGTAAGGAAACATCTAAACAATGAATCTCAAAGAAAAAGTTTAAGGGTCTTGTGTTTTTTCCACATCTTTCTTTGTACATATTGCAAACCAAGGAGTCTCCATTTGCAAGATTCATCCATATAAAGATGCCTAACAAGTAGGGTTCCCTTTCCTCTCAACCGAGAGGTCAGGGATTCGATCCTCACTCCCTACAAAAAGCCGGAGGTCCTTTCTACCTTTGGTAGAAATGGAAGCAGCCTCTCTACCTTAGGTAGGGGTAAGGTTGTTTACATCTTAACCTCCCCCATACACCGGAAACGGTATTGGGTACCCATAACCCGTGGAAGACGGCATTGGGCGTTACTTTACTCTCTTTTTTTTATCCATATAAAGATGCTTATGTATCATGAAACTTATATGACACGGCCCTTCACCTGCTCTAATCTAAGTATTAAATAGTTTATACGAGCACAACACGACACTACCGACTATATATATCAGCATCTTAAAATGGCCTCGATTTCTTTTTTCTTTTCTAGTTGAGGGTTTTGTGGCATAGGTGTTACACCTTAGTGGCATATCAAGGCAAAAAAAAAAAAAAAACTCGGGCTTAATGTTCCTTTGCAGCTTCTTGTAATCAATGGTCATAAATTCCAACTAGTGATCATTTTTGCTGTATTGTCTCATACTTGGGGTTGTTCCATATGTTTTCATCCATCAAAGACTAAACAATATGCTATTGAGGAACAATTTTTTTGACTAACTAGGCAATGCAGGAAATTTCTATTGGCAAAAAAGAATGTTGGCAAACCGAGCCCGTTTTGGAATGGTAATGAAACCTGCAGCTGCTTGGGAATTGACATACTCATTCATAACACTTTACGATCAACACTAACATTAAAAACAAGAAACCAACAATTATTTCGTATATCATCCCATCTGCCCACCGACAACAAAACAAAAGTATCAAACATGGTTTAACCGAAATTTTACATCAAAGTACTAATGAGACCATAGATTAACACCGTCTAGTGAGTGAGACCAGTAGATCTTCACTTCAGCGATGGTTGAGACCAGTAAATCTTCACTTCAGCGATGGTTGAGGCTCGAGGGAGCTCTAACAACTTGGCAGAATACATCAACTTCCATTTTTCACCACCAGCCGCTTGGAATGGGCCAGCAGGAAAGATAACAATACTCACTAGCGAAGGGGAGCAAGCAAGTATACACTTTATCAAACATACTTCAGACTCTGAACCTCTAAAAAATGTAAACAGAACATACTGTAGCTGCAGCTTCCTCATTTTGGTATAGTGTTCCTCCAAAATGTAAGTGAAGATAGAGGTGAAGGTGGTGGAACCACATTAAAAGTATGTCAACATAGCTCATTAAAGTTATCCATGAAAGTAACAAAAGCGTTAAAACAAATGGACAAAACAATGCCTATGTTTGAAATATAAGCTAACTTCCCAAGACAATGATCTATTCAACTGAATCGTCTTTAATAGTAACAAAAAGCTTGGTAAAACATTCCATCAGCTTTTCTACCTAAAGACTAGTTTTAACAAATATGCAAAAATACCAAGAGTCCAAGACTACATAGTTAGGTCTAATATTTTCATAATACTATATTGTTAGATGATAGGTTAAGGCCCAAGCCTAAAGGCTTCGGGTCCATTATGTTTAGGGTTACAAAAAATAGCTCTATTCTTCACACTTATTTTGCCACGGTATGATCAACCGTTAGACTTTTTTTTTATATGGATAATAATTTTGTTACATTAATAGGTGTCACAAATATTTTAAAAATTAATCCACATATATAAGTGTGTATAATTACAATAAAGCTACACTTATATATGTAGTAAATGTTTCCACACTTTTTCTTATAAACATTTTTTGCAATTTTCCACACTTTTAGGTGTGAACATTTAAAAAAAATTTCCACACTTTTAACCATAGAAATTTGGATAATATCTCCACACTTATATGTGTAGGAAAATTTGTCACACCCATTATTACCACACATGAGAAAATGTGGACTCAATAATTTTACACATTTTTAACCGTGCCATTTAACCTTTTAAATGTGGAGAATTCAACTAGGTTTTTGTAGTGATGTTAGCTTATTCTCTAAAGTCCAACCAAATGGTTGTGGGTTCAAGTCGTGAATTTTGCGATGCTAAGTGTTGAAGCCATAAGTGTTAGAGTGTTTTTTTCTTCCCTTCTTTTGGTTTTTCGTCCTCACTTTCGGATTCATCAACTTCCTCTTTGCTCTTCTTACCATACCTCTTTTTGTGGTTTGACTACTTCTTTACCCGCTTGTTCACCAGTTAGCCTTTGCAAGTCGGGTACGTATGCAGTTGTCCTGCCTCCAACGGTGATAACGTCAATCTTCTTTCCTTAAATGAGAGCATTGTAAGCATCCTTCGCAACATTCATCTATGCCTGTTTCTTAGTTCATGCTTCTTGCCCCACATAGCATTCTGAACCGTAGAGCCGAATGATGGAACATGTGATTGCCTGCTTATATATTCGTAGTGTAAAGTGGAAGAGGAAGACCCTTGTTTTGAGCCAACTCTTGTAAAGACTTTTGTACAAACAATCATCTTCTTCTGATCTATCGGGTGACAATGACAAGAAAGCAACTTTGGCAATTGCGTGTTTTGTATCTTTCAACGTGTTGCAAAACTCGGGTCCTACATAAGTATTTCCATCAATGGTGACGTTTGCTTTGAAGAGACGAGAATGTGGTGGACCTTGCATCTCACATGCGTATGTACGGAATGCGATGTTCCTCTTTTGAGCATAGTTTTGGAGTATGCTTTTCTATAGATGCGTCATTATCAAATCAACCTACATCATGGAGCATATGTTAATTATACCATATGTTAATCATCATGAATAAAAAGCTAACATAACCCTAAAATAATGGACCCTAAGCCTTTAGGCTTGAGCCTTAACCTATCATCTAACATATATGAGCTATTTTAATGACAACCAAGAAAGATGAAGATAGATAATTCAAAATCCATTATTTGCTATAACTTGGAAAAAAATAGTACTATAGGCCATGGCTAAGAAATAGAAGATCCGCAAGGATAGCAACAATGAATTACGAAACAAGAACAAATTTCTTATCTTTGGAATGTGATGATACCAACTCTAACGGAGCTCCAAAATCCATACCATAAGATGTTAAACATGGATGGATCATCAAAAGTGCATTTGAAACATTTTCTTTGTTGAAAAGCATTTTAAAATATGCAGTCTCATTTTGAAGTATAGCAAAGTGGTCAAATTGTATGTAACTCGCTTCTATTAGTTTAAAAGATGATAAAGTTTTGTTAGAAACAACATAAACTTATGGGAGTTGGTACTTTAACATCATATATTCTTGGGAAAAAGGTAACTCAACAATCGTTAAGTTTCTTCTCTTGTCTAAAATGGTTTTTCTTATGACTATATGCAGGGAGCTAGATTTGACCCCAAAGAGTGGCTTGATCAAACTTTGGGTCATCTTTGGCATCGCTTTCGAGACTATCAAACACAAATATTAACAATCTCATAACTTGTGTTTGATTTGAGATCTCAATTGAGTAATGCAGGTGTTAGTTCATTGACCATTAAACTTATAGATTATGTTTATTATTTTTGGCACCTTAGACTTTTTATTCTTATTTTTGGCAGACTTTCAACAGTTGAGCTTATAAATTAAGCTTATTTATAAGCTAACACAATTGATTTACAGTACTATATTTACACCATACTTATTAAACAAATTTAGAGCTAATAGTATAAGCCCAATAAGACCCGTCCATTTAAAGGCCAAACTTTGAAACTCTATATCTCGGTTCTCATCATGTTAAGTCTATCTACAACAAAAATATCTCGGTACCCACGTCTGTTTTGATCACTTGTAAGTAAAAAATCTCATGTTCTGTATGACAATTCTTATTTATTAATATTTTTATCTTAAATATTGTTTGTGTAAACCTTATTATTTTTGAGCTAATGGTTTTTGGCTTATGGTACATTTTGAAATTTTAGGACTTAAATAAGCTTTATATATAAGCTCAACTGTTGAAAGTCTACCCAAAATAAGAATAAAAAGTCTAAGACGCCAAAAAAATTAATAAACTTAATGCATAAGTTTAATGATTAACGAACTAGCACATGTATTAACTAAGATCTCCTCAAATCAAACAAAAGTTCTAAGATTGTTAATATTTGTGTTTGATAGTCTCGAAAGTGATGCCAAAGATAACCAAAAGTTTGATCAAGCCATTCTTTGGGGTCAAACCTAACTGCGTGCATGTAGTCAAAAGAAAAACCATTTTAGTTAACAAAAGAAACATAATAATTGTAGAGTTATATTTTCGCAAGAATATATGATGTTAAAGTACCGGCTCCCATAAGTTTATATATATTTTTTTTACCAAAACTATATCATCTTTTAAACTAGTAGAAGCCATTTACATACAATTTGTCAATTTGACCACTTTGCTATACTTCAAAATGAATTAATTAATTAATTTTATTTTATTTTTTTATTTTTATTTTTATTTTTTTTATTTTTATTATTTTTTTTTTTGTGAGAGAGACTACTCATCCCAAGACTATGGCAACTGCGTCCTGGGTCCTGATCAAACCCCAACCAAATCCTAGAGATTCAATTAATTAAAAAAAAAATAATAAATAAATAAATAAATAAATAAAAAAAACTTGTCTTTTGCCAAAGCTTGAAAGAATTATAAATACGCTTAAATGTAAAGGTATAAAAACAGGAAGAGAAAACGCTTGCCTGTCTGCGATTAGGCCCGATGACACATCTTCTCTCGAGCGTGGTGGACCCGCTTCCTCTGATGTCCAGTCCTATGAAAATAACTCCAACAAATATTACATATACTTGAACAAATTTTTTTATCAAAAGAAAGACATGCAACATGAAACGATAATAAAAAGAATAAGTCCTACCTTACTTCCAAGACCACCTATTTCAACAAATGACAGAAAAGAAATCTTTGCTTGTGTCGTAAAGTAAGAGACGAAATGAAAGATGGTTTTGAGCGTGTGTCATATGATCTTCACAAGAGCTTAAGACTGAAGAAACTTTGGACCACCACCACCACCTGTTAATGCCAATGCCAGCCATGGTCATCACTCAAAATGAAGAAAATGTTTGAAAGAGTGTATGTATGAAATGGTGGATTATGAAGAGGGTATTAAAGGGTGGTTGAACAAGGTAGTTGGAGAGGGGTTAATGAGATATTATTTCAGTAGTTGAAGTAATGAGGTATCAGTTGGATCCAATGCTTGGTGATGACTAGGGAGTAGAGATAAAAGCATGTTTATTGTTTGCGGACAACCAATTCCTAAATGCAAAACAACATTAAAAAAAGATGAAACAAACTAGCGAGCGCATCCCATTCCATTCCATTGGATAAATCATCAAAAGATCCATACATGTTTCTTTGTTAATATATCTACAAACTATAATATTAAACCAAGACATTAGACATTATAAGCAGATGACACTAGAGCAAAAAAACCATCCCTTTACATAGCGAGCAACCTTCAATCATTCATCGACTTAATCTGCTTCTTCCTTGGTCTCGATATCCTCCTCGGCTTGAGTAATGAGATCATTCAACCCTGCGACTCGGTCCTCGTAGCTTCGGGTCATGCCTAAGATCCATCAATGTGTCAAAATAGTCATCCCCATCTCCAATAGCTACCATCTCGGCAATTAAATCATTAAACTGCGCAATCTCATTCTTTATTGTGGTGGCCTCTTGGCGCATCCGGTTTATAAAGCCACGGAGACCGGAAATTTCTTTGAGCCTTGAAGAAACTCATGTAACCATCAACGAGATGTCTCCCGCTAAACTCAGTTAGGTCATCAATAACACGCTTAGCCAAATGGTTTTGTGGTGATGGTGCTGCCATTGATAATGAAATTGGGTAAAATATGATATTATTGAAAGATTGCAAAGAAAGGTTGAAGAAGAGTTGTGGGGATAGTGTGATAGAAGATACTTGTAACTCCTTATAAATTCAAACTATAAATACCTAAACTTTAAAACCGCTAAACAAGTCCTCCTTTTAAACTATCACTATAAATTAGGGTGTTTATCCGTTTGGTTATCGGGTTGTTTGGTTTCGTTAAATCGGTAATTTTTATTCGGTTCAACACAAAAGCGGAACCGAACCGAACTAGAATTATACCGAGCGAGCGAAAACCGAATATGAATTCACTTCGCTTCTTGGGTTGACCGAAAAGTCTTAAAAGCGGATAAAGCGGAAAGAAACGGACTAACGACGAAAATGTGTAAGAACGTGAAAGCGTATGGAACTTAAGAAAATGTACATTAATATGTAAAACATATGAAAGCGTGTGAAAGCGTATTTAAGATGTCTAAAATAGATGAAAGCGGGTGAAAGCGGACGAAAAGGTCTAAAACTTATACAAGCGGACTAAAACATGAAAAACCAGTGAGAAAGTGTAAACACGGACGGCGTGTAAACAAAAGCGTAACGTATAAAACTAATTAAAAGGACAAAGTCGTATGCAACGGTTTAAAAAGTATGAAAGCAGGGCATAAGCGTGTAAAACCGTATGAAAATGTGTAACGATGTAAGAAAGCGTGTGAAAGCGGCGAAAAATCTTCAAAACATATGAAAATGGCTAAAACAGACAAAAAAGCGAACTAAAGCGGACGAAAACGTATAAGAGCGTAACAAAATGTGCGTTAATATGTAAAAGCAGATGAAGGCAGACGAAACGTCTAAAATAGATGAAAACGGCTGAAAGCGGACGAAAACGGTCAAAACTTATACAAACGGACTAAAACATGAAAAACCGGCGACAAAGTGTAAATCACGGACGAAAACGTAAACAAAAACAAAAGCGTATAAAACTTATTAAAAGGACAAAGTCGCAAAGCGGTGGAAAAGTATGAAAACAGGCGCAAACGTGTAAGCGTATGAAAATGTGTAAAAGTGTAAAACGCATAAAAAGCGGACGAAAACATATGAAAAGAGGCGAAACGTGTAAACGCGTACAAAATCGGAAGAAAACATGTACAAAACTAAGAAAGCGTATGAACACGGACGAAAACGTATAGAACCGACTAAAAGCATGCAACGCACAAGGGTTGTGTTCACGTGCCCAACGTATCTAACGCAACCCTAAACACAGTTTCACACAATGTTTTGAGTAAGACACGTGAGTTAATGATTTTATGTCATCCTGAAATGTCAAAATTAACGTGCCCA
This sequence comes from Chrysanthemum lavandulifolium, assembly GCA_022545495.1. Lineage (NCBI taxonomy): Eukaryota > Viridiplantae > Streptophyta > Magnoliopsida > Asterales > Asteraceae > Chrysanthemum > Chrysanthemum lavandulifolium. The sequence goes on from CM040241.1 coordinate 7,664,776, forward strand.
CCTTTATTAACTTTAATACAATTCATATAACCTTCACACTATAATATGGGTCAAAAGCATTGGGTTATAGTTGCTTAGAGTGTCATTTTACGACATGATTCAATCAATAGTATATATAAAATTATATCTTAAACCATGTTACGGTTTTGGAAATTCAAACATGTTACAGTTTTGGAAATTCGCGTTCGGTTTTGGAAATTAAAAAATTCAATCAATAGTATATATAAAATTCGCGTTCGGTTTTGGAAATTAAAACATTCAATCAATAGTATATATAAAATTATAGTCACACATGTTACGGTTTTGGAAATTCGCGTTCGGTTCGTGATCGGGTGATAAAGAATAATGAAAGATATTTGGATTTTGTGAATAAATTGATGAAACATAAACGAAAAACAAAAAAAGAGCAAGGTTAGATCAAGTGGTTAACACTCTTGCCTCTGTAGAAAGAGGTCAAGGGTTCGATCCTTACCCCTTGCAAGGCCGAAGGTTCTTTTCTACCTTTGGTAGAACCGAAAGCAGCCTCTCAAGGGTTCGGTCCTCGACCCCTTGCAAAGCGGAGGTCCTTTTCAACATTTGGTAGAACCGGGCGCGCCTCTCTACCTTAGGTAGGGGTAAGGCATCGACGTCTCAACCTCCCATACACAGTGGAAGGCGATATTGGGACCCATAACCGGTGGAAGGCGATATTAGTTTACTTTTTTAAAAAACTAAAACAACTAAATAAGCAAATAAATCAACTAACAAAAGTCGAAATAACCTAAAATGCACTTAATCCTAAAATACCAAATATTGTAAATTTAAGCATAAAATTTAAAATTATTTTTAAAAGTCCTAAATACTTAAACATATATATATATATATATTTTAAATTATACTTTTCGAATTTTATTTTATTCATTATGAATAAAAACCTTTTAAACTAATTAAATGAAAAAATCATTAAATCATAAGAGAAAAACATTTTTAAACTAATATGAAAACTTTTCAAAAATTTAAGCAAATTTAAAATTCCCCACAAATTAAATTTATTCCCCAAAGTTTGCATCAAGGCATTCCAAACTAATTGCAAAATTAACTCCTCCTCCTCCTCCTCCAAGATCGCCAAACCTCCTCTCATCTCACTACAAATCCGTCACCACCACAACTCTCCGTCATAGACCCACCAGGTCCGTCACCACCGGTAAGTATTGTTATCTTCCTTTTGTACACATCGTTCTAACACATAAAATAACCTGTTAAGCCTATTAGCTAATTGAACATTTGTTTGAGATATCTTCTTGTAAATTATGTCGGTTTCTTGTTAAATTTAGATAGTTAATTGGTTAAAAATTTAAGAAACCACATAAGCTGTTACCACATGAACATGGAACCATAATTTAGCTAGTTAATTTCTTATTTTTCTTGACCCAAACATCCCTTTAGGAACTGTTTCATTAGACTTTATTCAATTCTTAGCATAATTATACCACATTCAATCTTTGAGCTATCCTCATAACTTGGAATGTCTTTTTAACTTTAAGATCATCAATTGAAGTTTTATGTTGTCTTGTATAATCTTCAATAACTTGGACTATCTTTTAACATGCTGCGAGGACTACATTGATAAACATTCTTTGCTTTCGGATAAGTGGGACACATTTATAAACATGGACAAGTCTTGGATAGGAACTAATAGGACCAACAAATCTTATGTTGACGGAGTAGCGGCGTTTATTGATTATGCGATACACAACTTGCGGAAGATGGGAACATCGACCCACGAGTTAAGAAAATGATCTTTCAATGCCATGTCCGTATACAGATTGTTTAAACCACATAGAGCATAAAGTGGAGAAAGTGCGGTTCCATTTATTCAGCAATGGGTTTGATCTAAGCTACCTAAACTGGACTAAACATGGAGAGAAGGATGAGTCATCAATAAGTACCGAAACACACATAACGCTACAACGAGTTTGTTGACGACACGGATTTTGCTTGAGATATTCCAACGGATGCCCCGACAATGATGAAATGGTTAATGCTACAAAGATAATTTTGATGAGGATGATCTTGTCAAGTTTCAACAATTATTATTAGGCGTAGAAAGCCTCTTTCGCGAGGATGTCGACTTCACAAAGATGTCCGCAATAGTTAAACTACTCAACTTGAAGGGTAAATACGGATGTTACGATAAGTTCTTTCTTGAATTACTAGGATTGTTAAAGAAGATCTTTTCTTGTAGCGAAATGGTGGAAAAAACTTATCAAGCCAAAAATATTTGAAATTGATGGGATCGGGATACAAAAGATACATGTATGTATCAACAAGCGCCTTCTTTCTTGGAAGGGTGACAAGTATTTGATTGCGTGTCGAACTTGTGGGATATCAAGATGGAAGGTGGATAATAAGACTAAGAAAGTGTCGAAAACATTCCAACAAAGGTAATGTGGTACTTTCTAATTATACCAAGGCTGCAACGATTATTTAAGCTAGAAAGTATTTGAGAGGATTTAAGATGGCACGTGACACGGAGGATAACCGATGGTGTGTTACGTTACCCATGATTCAAAGGCATGGCGTACCATAGATGAAAAATTCCCGAAATTGCTTGAAGATCCAAGAAATCTACGGCTAGGAATATCGGTGATGGGGTTGGCGTCAACTCGGAAATAGGCATCACGGTGTATGGCAAGTTTTAACGGTCATATACAACCTTCCTCCATGGTTGTGTATGAAAAGAAGGTTCATCATGCTTTCGGTATTAATATCGGGATACCGGAAATGATATCGATGTTTTTAGAACTGTTAGTTGATGATCGCAAACCTTATTCGATCTGAGGGTTGATACATATGATGCATCCACAAAAGATAACTTTAATCTACGTGCCGTTGCGTTATGGACAATAAATGATTACCACACTTGGTACATTATGTGGCTGCCCGTCTGATGGATTCAAAGGTTGTGTAGTATGTGGGAAAGATACAAGCGTGTTAGACTTTACGCCTCATCAAGCAAAGTTATGTTGGTCACAGACGATATCTACCATATGACCATCCATTCGGAAGGCAAAGGAAGGCATTTAATGGACAACAAGAATTTCTCCGGCTCCAAACCCAATGACCGGGAACATATATACAACGAGTACAACATATTGAAAATAAGTGGGGAAAAGGAAAGCGAACAAACAATAATGCATCGAAAACCAAGAAGATACGAGGCGGAGGTGGGAAGATTCAAAAGCGAGAAAGAAACATAACAGTAGAGGTAGCTTAAGCCAAGTAAGCGGATAAAGCAGTGCGTGTTGGAAGAAATTCAACATTTGGTATCGAAAACTTAGGTATTGAGGCATAATTCTCTTCCACATTGTATTGATTTTATGCATGTAGAAAAGAATGTTCTTTGAGAGTCTCGTCGAACTTTGCTACATGTTCGATTAAGAAGAAAGATGGGTGAATGCTCGATTGGATCTGGTGAGTTGGGGTAAAACAAGAGTTGTTTGCTATGCAAGAACAAGACAAAACAACACTACCTCCAGCGAAAGTTACACATTAACGAATGATGAAAAGATATTTTTGTGAAACTTTACACAACATCGAGGTACCACAAGGCTATTTTCAAATTTCTCTTCTTTGGTCGACCTAAAGGATAGGAAGCTCATTGGCCTAAAATCGCATGACTATCACATGCTAATGCAAGAGTTTACGCCAATTGCAATCGTTCAATCATGCACCCACCCACACGATATGCTATTATCGGGTTTTGCTTTTCTTTAAATCAATATGTTGCAAAGAAATAATATTGCAAGAACTAGACAATAGCAAGCGAATCGGTAGTGACACTTGTGCCTACTAGAAGTTCTTTCCTCCATCATTCTTTGATATTATGATACATTTGATTGTGCACCTAACTCGGGAGGTAAAATTATGCGGTCCCATATGCTTTCGGTGGATGTATCCATTCGAAAGATGTATGAAGGTTATTAAAGGACATGTGCGGAAGCGAAATAGACCGGAAGGATGCATTCTTGAGGAACTATTGCGGAAGAAACAATAGAGTTTTTAGCGAATATCATAAATCGATGAAAACTGTTGGTATCCCACGAGAAACATGAAACAGATGAAAATGAGGAAGGAAAGCCATTTTCGTGGCAAATCAAGCTGAAGTTTCATGAACTCTTCGAAAGCACATTTGTATGTAATAAATAATACAAATGAAATTGTACCGTATATCGAGTAAGTCTTACTAACACATGTCTATTTCATTATCGAAAATGATGTATCAAATCTAATAATCAAACACATTGTTTGAGCGACACAAGCAAGTGGTGAAAGCGAGAAAACCGGGTAAGCGAATAGCATTTACGGAGAATGAGCACAGCAAATCTTTTGCCAAGTGGTTACGCAAAGTAATTAATCTTATGTTACTCAACATACCCTTTCTAAACCTTATTTCTCACTCATTTTGATCTTAAAATTGGTGTACTTATTCTTTTGAGCTAATATATACTTGTAATGAAATTCAGGTTGAGAGAGTTACAAATCGACAAAGAAAGTGTATCGAAACGTAAGGTGGATATCCTATGGACTACAGCGCCACCGTAGTGAAATCGATGCATATCACATCAATGGGTATACTTTTCGCATGCGAAGATCACGAAGGCAAAGTTTACGAGCAGTGGGGTTAGTGTTGAGGCATTAAATATGCACATATAAAGAAGTTGCAACCACAAGAAAAGCATATTATTATGGGGCTTTGCAGGAGATATGGGAACTAGATTACCGTTACATGCAAATTCCTCTTTTCAAATGTGACTGGGTTAGTCACAAAGCTGGTGGTGTGAAACGCGATAATCTTGGGTATACATTGGTTGACCTGAATAGTTTAGGCCACAAGGTTGATCCGTTCATATTAGCCGCACAAGCACAACAAGTGTTTTATCACGAAGACCGGTAGATAAAAATTGTGTATTGTGTTTAAGATACCTCCCAAGAATTACAAAGATAAGTATGATGAAGCCGATAAGGAATTTAGTACCGTCATTCACCGGCACAATGATAACATATTGCCACTTGTGGATCGGCGTGACTTGGGTAACGAATCACGAGCCGACTACTTTCGAACCGATTGTGGAGGTGTTGTTATCTGAAGTCCAAGTGAACCATGTTATGGTCAAGTTGTCACACTCTACCTTTATCATATTACACTCGTTTAAAGCATATAGACATTCGATTTTTGTACTTTTTAAGGATTTATGTTTATAATACAAGACTTAATATTAGTTAAATCATTAAGTATATTTTTGGTTTAAGGATATGTTGAAAAGCAAAATTCTCACAGTTGGAGATGTATGGAAGCTGTGCTAGTTGATGTGCTATAGTGCGAGTTAATTCGTGATATCATTATTAAGTCTGTTTGACCATTCTTTCATCCGGTAGTGCAAAAAGTAAAAAGCGATTTTCTTTGTATAAATAGTACCGTTACCTAATTTTAGGTGGTCAAGTATTTATATGGATAATTTTATTTTTGGAATTCATATTTATCCTTTAATTACTTTATCCTAATATTTAAAATTTTATTTCTTTTATTTCGATTAAGTCTCCTTACGACACTAAACCCTAATTGCCTGCACTACCGGTACTTCAATTAACATCAAAGATGGCACAATTAAAGTTTGTAGACAAGCACAATCAAGTGGGATTTCTCAAAAGCATGTTGAAAGCACAGGGCTTGACGATATAGTGGACTTTCTAAAGGGTAGTCATATCGGTATGCCCTTATTCATAATCTAACTATCTATGATTCCCTAGTCAAGCAGTTCGGCATCACTACTTTGCTAGAACTATTGCGATGGGACACTAGAGTTAAATGAAACTATTGATACGCTAGAGTATTCAATCACTAAGGAATCAATCGAAGCAAGCTTCAATTGGTGATGCCTCGAGGATTTCAATGTTGCTAAATAATGACCTCTTTCGAGGATTGGAAAATATTGGATATCCAATGATGGCACATTCACTTTTGGAAGAGTCATTTTACGCCACAATGGCGTTTCCTTGTGCATCATATTTTACATTGTATGAGCTCTAAAAGTGGTGGATGGGATCAATTTGGACGCAAAATTGCTTACGCATTGGTGCATCTCTCCACCGCGATTCTTCAATTTTTCAAAATTGATTTTTGATGCCATGGTTGCTAATTCCAAGAATAAGAAAAAGTTTTTGATGTACCCAAGATTTTTGCAAATGATCTTAAATTTTGAAACAACAAGCAAACATCCTTACATTGCTTTCCCTTTCACTAAAAAGATATTTGGTAATATGAAAAGGGGTTTGTAGGGGCACACAAGCCACTTTAGTCGCTATGTTGCCTTCATTTGCTCTTGACCACGAAGGTACATCTACATCATTCCATATCCTCTTGCTACATAAGAAGCTCGGGCTCAACCTAAATCGAACCGGAAAAAGCGAGTTTGGAAAGAGGACACCAACACCCCAACACCTTCACCTTCGGTCCATAAGGAAGAACCACCGGTGATTCCTCAACCACAACCTCCAACACCCACTACTACAGAGAACCCGGTTGCTTATCTATGGAAGATCTACTTCAACCGGTTCCTGGCCCGATTTCAAGGGTTGATGAGTTGGAGGAAAAATTGAAGAAGACCAAGAAGTCACTTGGGACTACTCGCAAAAGAGTTAAGAAATTGGAGGAAATTCAAGCAGACGGGGATAGACATTACGGTCTCGAAGGTGAGAATCCTCGAGAAAACTCAAATTAGTTCTCAAGGATTGGGCAGTGAAATCTTGGTTAAGTTCAATCACAAGAAATCCTCTAAGAAGAGACCGGATAAAGAAGTCGCAAGTTCTAGTGGAGTGGATAAGTCCGTGACTTTACTAAAGATAAGTCCGGTGGTCTTTGAAATTAAATCACTTTAGATGAAGATTTTAAGAGGCGGATAAAGAAGTCGCAAGTTCTAGTGGAATGGATAAGTCTGGTGACTTTACTAAAGATAAGTCCGGTGGTCTTTGAAATTAAATCGCTTCGATGAAGATTTTAATAATCCTTTGATCTTGAAGTTAATACTAGCTTGAACATATTAATCTGGTAGTGATCCGGTAGTCTTGGTGAGGAGTTTGTGCATAGGGAAGGCAAAGGAATAGTGCAAGAATCTTACGAGCGGTGAAGACCAAAAGCAACTCATGAGAGGAAGCTAGCTTAGGAGATTGCTAGGATTCAAGCGGAGGATGCGGTGAATAACCTAAGCGTCGCGAGAATCTTACGAGCGGTGAAGACCAAAAGCAACTCACGAAGAGAAGCTAGCTTAGCTGAGATTGCTAGGATTCAAGCAGAGGATAAGGCTGAAGAAGCTAAACGTGTAGAATAAACAAGGGATGATGAGCTGATTGCCAAAAGTCTATAGGAGGAACCACAATTAACTGAAGAACAAATGAAAAGGAAAGCTGAAATTGAGGAATCTGCCAAATTCTACACTGATGAAGAATGGGATACTATAAAGGCCAGAATATTAGTAAACAGAGATATCCTTCCTGATATTGGCGGAGAAGACTATGCAAGTAAAATGGTTGAGATAATTAATGAGAAGAAGAGGCTTCTCAGAGAGCAGAGACAAAGAGAAAGGATGAACAGACCCTTGACCAAAGCTGAGCAAAGGGATTATATGATCCACTACGTCAAAAATCAAGGGAATCCTACCTGGAAGTTGAGCCAGTTAAGGAAATTGAAGAACGATGTTCTAAAACCGAATTTGAAAAGTAGTGTACCAAAATAAAATTTTATTCCAATGGATTCGAGTTGGAAGCTTCACCGCTAAAAAGGAAGAGTTGCAATCTTCAACCAAAGGATGCTAAGAAGCGAAGATTGCGAGACTAAAAGGTTCTTGAAGTGAAAAACTTGGTGATAAGCCAAGAACGTAAAGAAAGAGGAGGAAGTTGAGGTTAGGCAACCAGTTTTGAATATGACAAGGAAGAAATCCTTTGGAAAGAAAGGAGTGAAAAGGATAAGACAAATGTTAAGAAGGAAGTGGAAGAGTACATGAAGGATAAGGTTGATAAACCGTCATCGAAGAGTTTACCATGGGCTTCATTCCTACGGGTTCATCACTTCTGCTAAGATTGCAAAGGTTCGAGATCATCAAAATGGGAAAAGGTAGTTTACACGATAGTAAGGGAAAATCACACGACACTATATATGTGAACTTTCATGGTTTATTGAGTGATTTGTCGGGGATGATTTGAAGACCATGTACCGGTGATGATGGAAAAGCATGGTGACGAGAGACACGAAGAGGAATATGAAAGAGTCCTCTGGGGTGACTTAAAGACCATGTTTGAGATACCGGATGTTGATGTTGAAATGTGGGCGGCTGTCAAGAACAAGTGATCGGATGGAGATATTTCCATACTTGTCGGTGCACTGTTTGGAATTAAAGCGCAATTGTTTATATGCTTCTGAGTGGAGTATCTACTTCAAACAAGACTTGCATGGCTATGCTTGAGAAGAAATTTGTTAGGTGAAAGAAAGGATGATGCATGCTATCGACTTTTGAGGTTAATTGAATCAAAAGCTCAACAAAGACAATATCTTGGCGATATAATGATTAAGTCTAGTAGTATTCGTAGTTAGTTACGTTTATGAAAAATAAAATAGTTTATTAGAGTTTAGGAAGGCATATGTACAGCGTAGAGATATCTTAGGAAGAGATATCTATATCCTTCTACACATTTTGTATACTAGGTTTTCCTAAGTGTATAAAGGAACCCTAAAGTATAGTGAAATGAACTTGTACTTAGGCGAATAGAAATATTAATAAAAGAAGTTTATTAGTGAAATAGTATTTGTGTTCTTCTTGCTTGTTGTTAAGATTACGCATTAACAATCAAGTACTAAATCGTTAAAGAGTTCTTCATATATATAATTATTTTGGATTTATCCAAGTTTAGTAGATTGTGGTGTTGCACAAGTGTTAATGTGTGTGTTTGTGTGTGCATATCAATGTGACTATAAAAGCCATCACCTACAAACCCACATTTTCATTAACAGCACAATTAATGCAACAAACTTGACCATATGGTGTTTAAAGTGAAGAAACGTGTATTTTGTGTGACTATTGATCATCCAATGGCCACATCAAATTTATTGTAGGATTAGGATGTTCATCTTTGCACCCACATTTTGATTAATACAAGTTCATCTTTGCACCAAAAAAAGTATATATATTTTGTGTTATGGTCTACTTATAAGCAGAAAACTTTAGTGGTTAAAGCTGCCGATTACAAAGTTAAGTCCGGTAGGTTAGTTTTAGTGGTTAAGGCTGCCGATACAAGGTTAAGTCCGCGGACATAAGCTAAGTCTGTTTAGTATTCGTAGTTAGTTACATTTATGAAAAACATAATAGTTTTTGTGTGACTATTGATAATCCAATGGCCATCAAATTTATTTTGTGTGGCCATTTCTAACATTTAGTCACATAAAGTATGTTTCTTTTGGTTATTTAGTCACATACAATTAAGCATAAAGTGGCCAAAAGTGTTAATAAGTGTGACCATATGGTGTTTAAAGTGAAGAAATATGTCTTTTGTGTGACTATTGATCATCCAATGGCCACTTGAATTTTATGTTTGTGTGGCCTTTTCTAACATTTAGTCACACAAATCATGTTTGTTTTGGGTATTTAGTCACATACAATTAAGCATAAAGTGGCTAAAAGTGTTAATAAGTGTGACCATATGGTGTTTAAAGTGATGAAATGTGTGTTTTGTAAGACTATTGATCATCCAATGGCCACTTGAATTTTATGTTTGTGTGGCCTTTTCTAACATTTATTCACACAAAGCATGTTTGTTTTGGGTATGTAGTCACATACAATTAACCATAAAGTGGCTAAAAGTGGTAATAAGTGTGACCATATGGTGTTTTAAGTGAAGTTACGTGACCATGTGTACTGGATTTTGGCTACACTTAAATAATATGTGTGACAAAACGTTTAGCGTGACCATATATGGCATTTGGTCACGGTGTTACTAGCAAATGTGACTTTATAGATTAGCTTTTGGCAAGCTAACACAAACTAAACTTAAAACACATATTAACTTACGTGAACATATGTACTGGATTTTGGCTACACTTAAAGAATGTGTGACAAAACATTTAGTGTGACCATATATGGCTTTTGGTCACAGTGTTCAAGTGTGTGACATATATTTGTCCTTTGTTTATATGTATATCGTGACTAATGCTTCAACCTTACTTTTCATTTGTCACTCGTTCCAATTTCGGATGTGGCTAAAGAGTTGGCAAAACATATCACCACCCTTATATAATGTGTGACAAAACTTGACTCTATGATTTAGACTCTCAAAAATTACTTCATGTGACTAACGCATCAAGGTTACTTGTATTTGTCACGCGTTCCAAATTCATAGGTGGCTAAATGATCTAAAACAAAATCACCAGATACCTTTAGCCACACAACGTTCAATTGTGTGGCGATCATAGTTCTAATGGTCACACAATCAAAATTTTCATGTGTGACTAATTAGTACATGTTGTCAATTTCGTACCTTGACCACACAAATATGCGAATGTGTGGCTATTCCATTCGACCATGCGTGACCAAATTCCGTTTTTTAGTTTGTCTCTAATTGTAGTCGGGTTTGCCCCTCCATGCTTCTCGGGCATCATTGAAAGTCCTAGGTCCGGGTGTTGTGGGGATTCTTCCTGTCATTCCATTGGTACGTGAGGATGCGTAGTCAACGGAAACTTGTTCGGGGAGTCTCGTGCAAGTACAAGCATCACGGGGACCATTACATATCTCATACAAGGAAGAGACTTTGTTCACTTGGCGTGAAGACTTAGGATTTTTGTAGGAACTCATTAGGAATTTGACTTGATCTTCAAGCTTGAGCATCCTATGATCGGAAGTTTGTGAGTCAATGGGAGGCAAGGAGATTGCCTTGACGGTTTTGGGAAACTCACAGGAGTCATTCCAACTTTCGTTGTCATAGAGGGCAACGTCCTCTATTGTACCCCACGGTTCTTCCACGGTGAGATTACTAAGTTTTCCACCAGCCGCTTGGTCGATGGATTGCTTAGTTGAGAAGTTGACATGATTGTAAAAGATTTGGAATTGGAGCCAAAGATCGATGCCGTGATGAGGGACTTTATGGAGCAAGTCCTTGAATCGAGTCCATGTCTCATAGAGAGATTCACCTTGACATTGTTAGAACATCAAGGTTTCATTCCTAATTTTAGTAGTTATCCTTGTGGGAAAGTTGGGCAAGGAAGCAGTAGTGAGATCATCCCAACTTGAGATGGATCCGGCGGGAAGTCGCTCAAGCCAATTACTAGCTTGGTCCCGTAGAGAGAATTGGAAGAGACACAAGTGCGTGGTCTCCCGTATTGTAGCATTAAGGTCGATGGAATCAACGATTTTAATGAAATCCTTGAGATGCTGATTAGGATCTTCGGAACGAAGTCCATGGAATGCACACCCGTTTTGCACCAACCGGATGGTGTCGGATCGCAGGGCCGTATATTGAGCTTGATTGGGGAGCTGAATAGTGTTCATATAGCCATGGTGTCTTGGTCTAGAGTATTCACCAAGAGTACGGCTTCTTGGCGGGTCAATGATTGGTGGATCGATGAGTGGTGGCGGGTTATCACCTTCCATGATGAAAAGTGATGGGATTACTAACAAAGGTCACGAAGAAGGGGATATACTACGAGGAAGCTAAAAATGAGAAAAATCTCACTTGATAGGAATCAAGCAAGGGAACCTAAGCGAGATAGAAATCTAACTAGCTATTCTATTCCCCGACAGCACGCCAAAACTTGATGCGCGTATAGCGCGTTCGGTCAAAGGAAACTTCCTTTTAGTCGAGCAAGTTTTCAACACCTATTCGATGAACCTAATCGTTGTAGTGTAGTATTGGGTAGCTTAGGGTATTGATATCGTTCTCTAGGGAAATAGGAATGCTAGTGAGAGATGTACTACGCTAAGGTTTGAGGTTGAGGAAGATTATTTTTTATCTTTTTTATATTTTTTAGAAAGCTAAGGGTAAAATCTCGGGGTTTGAATTTGGGGGTCGGTACCTCTACCGATTACTCTACTTATCTAATTATCTAAACTAAGGGTAGTCTATGTCTATTGATGTGTGCTCGTATGATGATTAAAAATGTGTTTACCTAGATACTATTACTCCCTAGTTATCTTTTATTGGTGGTTGAATTGTCACGTCCTTATTCTTAACGCGATGTGTCTTCTAAGGTCGTAGGGTATGCTTTAATTCCTAACTCTTTGAGAATACCTTAAGATTATTGCCTATGAAAACTCTAGGTTTCATCAACTAACTCTAAGGTTATCTTCGGATGTTTAGCCTACAACTCCGGTAAGTGAATATAAACTAAGGTTCACAAAGATTACTCAAGCATTAGACACAACGATGGCCTAATGCACTCCTAAGACAATTACAATTAAGATAAGAGACAACCAATCAATAATTAATAACTAGGTTTCATAGATCTAAGCAAACACACAATAAATTTAGCCGGACATGTTAATCATGAAAGCATACAAACATACAATCAAAGACATTACGAAATCAATGAAGTGTATTACTTATCTTGATGTAAAATAGGGTATGAGAACCCTAAGATATTGTCTAAACCGGACCAAAATCGTTTTAGGTTTTTACTCCACTAGTCTAACTCTCAAATTCAGAAAATTCGATTTCTATATATAATTTTACAACTGCGACGGTGTCACCTTATAGCCGACGCGTCGATCACCGTCATTGGGGTTTCGTCTTGGCAGTCATCATTGGGACGGCGTCACGTTGTGGTTGTGTGGCGTCGATCTTTAGCAATGGCGTTGTTTGAATCGGATCTAGGCCGTACGAGAAGAAAAGTCTTGTGGCGCCTTACTCTTCAAAGCTGGCGCCGTCGGTGCAAATTAGCAAAATCGCTCTTGAGTCGTCACAAATGCAATTACATAAAGAGGACGTCGCCCTCTTTTGAGGCGCGTCGGTGTAATTCCAGCACTTGAGTGTCTTGATCTTGACTTAGCCATTTACTTCATTCACTCCTTTTTGTCCAAAATGCATCATTCCGACATTTTGCTTCCAAAAGACCTAAAAGTGAAAATGAATGAAATTAAGCGATGAACGGATATAAAATTGGGCGATTAAGGGCTTAAATGGCCCCTTAAAAGTGTACGTTTTAAATCCTTATCAGATGTCTCCTTATGATATAATGGGCTAGAACAAATAGTTACCCCAATCCATCATCACTCTAAACAAAAAATTTCTTCAAGTTCAAAAGTGAACTTGATTGTATTTGTTTGGTTAAGATACTTGGTAAATGATATGATGATTAAATTTAAGTATAATTTATACTTTGTGTAAATATGTTCTTACTATTTGTCTTTATTTTTGGATTATGTTTAGATGCAGTTTGGTATTTAGGGTTAGGATTGGATTTAGAAAACCAAAGTAGAAAAAATTGTTTGTTTGTAGCTTTAGCTTTGGAACTTGGAGATTAATCCTAAAAATAACATTGTTAGAAAAGATATCATATTGGGTGGGGATGAGATTAAAATATGGGCCACATTAATTGTTGTCTCTAAGGGTCTGTTTTGCTTGTTGACGGGTTTAAGATTTGGATTCGGATTTGGATTTAGATTTTGTTATATTTGAATTTAGATTTGATGTGAGCGAGAGAAAATATATAATTGATATAATTTTATTATAACAAAAGTTTATTTGAATATTACTGTTAAATATGAATGGACCCACTCAAATACTTTAATAATAGAAAAAAGGACAAAAGCAAAAAACAAAATGACAAAAAAGTCAAGTATTAAATCGAAAATTACAAAAAAACTAGAGTATTCAACTGAAACCATGGATAGATGTAAGGAATGATGTGACCCACATAAAAAGGTACTACCTCCGTCCCAAATTTATAGTCCCTATTGACATTTTTGGTCTTTCTTGTTCAATTTTGACCTTAAATATTTTTGTTTGTGTTATACAATAGTTGATAAAAAAAATATGCTAATGAAAATACATTTAAAACTCAATTCATTCATATATTTTGCATCAAGTATTATATTATACAAACAAAAATATTTTCGGTCAAAGTTAGAAAAGAAAGACCGAAAAAGTCAATAGGGACTATAATTTTGAGACGGAGGAGATAAATCTTGTTTTGAATCATATAGATGCAAACCAAGCGATTAGTAATTTTCAAATCAAATGCAAACCGATTCTAGTACCCCATGACAACGACCCATAACTCTTTCTTACATTAATATTTCTTACTCTAAAAATAATTAATTTTAGTAAAATATATTATTTTAAATTAATTTAATATACTTTATATTTATATAATAACATATTTTCTCTCTCCAAATTTAAATCCTAATCCAAAAATAAATTCAAATCCAAATCCTAATCCAAAACCCACATACGTACCAAACGAACCCTTAGCTTTGGTCCATGGATTTTAGGGTTCAAAAAATGTATTTACCTCTCTTTGTGTTATTTATGTTTTTGTTTTACACTTAATATCATACAATTTTTTTAAATTTCAGCCACTAAATTTTATTAATTACCTCCTTTTTTTAAATTATTGTTTTCACAAAATTTACACCTATATTTTTATTTTTTTTCTCCACCAAATTTATCAAACTTTGACCAATTTCTTTTTTAATTTTGACTTTCAAGTGACCATTAAGAATTCTCAATTTGGCCACGTGTTAAAATAGAGCAACCTGATTGACCAAATTTTTTTTTCTTAATAAGATTGTTTTAGTAAAAAACTTCAGAAATGATGAAATTCTTTTATTGTATAAAAGATAACACAAACCACAATACAATCTCACAAACCTACAACAAATAATTTTGCAGAGGGGTTAACTGGTATAGATAAAAGCACTCCATAGTTCTCTTTACTAACACATAGCAGGACATTGATTCTCAAAGGGTGGGAGTGCATTGGACGGTGGAGATTAAATGCGATCAAGTGTTTTGTTTGGAAAGGTTGTGTGTGTGATGGGGATTGCCAACATGGCACCCTTAGGTGCGTTTGGTTCATGAAAGTTTTGAAGGAATTGAAATCTTTGGAAGGAATTGTAATTTGAATGAATTGTAATTCAAAGAATTGGAATGTGTTATAATTGTAATGTGTTGGAATTGTAATTGATGAAATCATCATTATGTTTGGTAGACTTGCAACGTAATGTAATTCGGAAAAAAATAATAAAATAATAATAATAATAATAATAATAATAATAATAATAATAATAATAATACTAAATAATAAATATAATAATACTAATATATTTATATAATAATAATAATAATACTAATATAATTATATAATAATAATAATAATAATAATAATATAATAATTTAATAATATTATTATTAAATAATAAATATAAAATAATATTTATAATAATAATTATAATAATACATAATAATTTTATTATTATTATTATATAAATATTATTATAATAAATATTTATTATATTATTTTATTTTTATTATTATATAAATATTATTATAATAAATATTTATTATTATTATTATTTATTATTATTATTATTTAATATTTATTATAAATTTTCATTATTATTATTATTATATTATTATTATATTATGATTATTTTATTTTTTTTATTATTATTATATAAATATTTTATAATAATAATTTATTATTATTATATTAATAAATATTAATATTGTAATATTTTATTATTTTATTAATACTATTATTAATATAAAATATTATTATAATAAAAATTTATTATTATTATTATATAAATATTATTATTTTAATATTTATATAATAATTATTATTATTATTATAAAAATATTATTATAATAAATATTTATTATTATTATTATTATTATTATATAAATATTATTATTTTAATATTTATATAATAGTAATTATTATTATTATTATTATTATTTATATAAAAATATTATTATAATAAATATTTATTATTATTATTATTATTATTATTATATAAATATTATTTTAATATTTATATAATAATAATAATAATAATATTTATATAATAATAATAATAATAATAATAATAATAATAATAATAATAATAATAAAAATAATAATAATAATAATAATAATAATAATAATAACAATAAAATTACGAATTACGGCGTAATTCAAAACTTTCCATCCAACATCCTATGTAATCTGAATTACCTCCTTGGATGTAATTGTAATGGTGAATTACAATTACAACACAAACAAAACGACCTACGTAATGTAATCAATTACAATCCTCCATTATGTGAACCAAACAACCAGCGTAATGTAATCAAATTACAATTACATCCAATTACATCGGATTACGGTGAACCAAACGCACACTTAGTATTTGTTGACACATTTATTTGTTGCAAAAGTGAACATAGTTGCTCAAAGGATCAGAATCCTCTAATTTTGGCAAAAATATGATTGATTATCTTTAATGAATTTACACCATTAGATCTAATCAATGGTTGAGATTAAATGCACAATTACTATCTTATTTCTCTTTTATTAATCACCCTTTTTTATTATTGATTTATCTCTCATTTATATCTTTTACTCTAATTGTGTCTGTAAGATTATTTGTGGGTATTTTTTCTTTTTTTTCCATGTTCTCTCCATTTCCTATCCCTATCGGTTAGTGTTTTTTCAATGAACCAAAAACAAAACAACTATAAAGTGAAAAGAGCCATAATGAGAAAAAAAATGAGTTGAACCAAAAAAGACATCAACATGCCACTAAGAGCATTATGTATCGTTGAGCCATAGTTCTCGTGTCGTTCTCCAAAACCGATTGCCACGTCAACAAAACACCGAGCGTTACTAAAACCCTTTGGCACCACATTTTGTGCGTATTACCGTTAACACGAGAAAATGTCATGCCGTTCTCCATTTTTTCATTTACATAAAATAAAACATACACAATATTAACTAAAATAAACTTCATTAGTTTAAAAAAAACACACATTACACTATGTAAAAACAAAAAAAAAGGTACATAAAAATAAAAACAATACGTAAACAGGAATAAAAATTACAAACTAGTGATTAAGGTTCCATAAATGCTCCACAAGGTCTTCTCGAAGATCGTCATGCAATTTTCGATCTCGAATTTCTTTGCTTTTTCTAACATGTAAATCACATCTTTCAACCCAAGTGCCAGGTATGTTTGGACTTGGATCAATGAACAAATCTCTAAAAGTCACTTGAAATTCTTCGTCTTCCAATATCATGTTGTGTAACATTATACAACAATACATGATTCTTTTCAAGGCGTTGATTTCGAAAGCACGCGCGGGTTGTTGTATAATTCCCTAACGACCTTGTAGGACTCCGAAAGCTCATTCAATATCTTTTCTAGAACTTTTTTGAACTCTTTTAAATTTCATTTTTATTCAAACGTTGCAACACTAAACGTTTTGACAAATACGAACCATGTTGGATAAATGCCGTCGACTAAATAGTAACCTTTCATATACGTATGTCCGTATACTACAAATGGACATTCCGGAGATTTACCGGCAAGTTCATCATCAAATAACGGGGAATCATATAACACATTAAGATCATTATTTTTCCCCGGAACCTCAAAATATGCATGCCAGACTAATTTTTGATCCGCAACCGCTTCTAACATAAGAGTTGGGTATTTATGATCACGCCTTTTGAATTGAGCATGTAAGGCCTTTGGACAATTTTTCCAATCTTAATTCATACAATCAATACTCTCGAGCATTCTCGGGAGTCCATGTTCTTTTCGTGCAATGCATATATTTTTTCAACATCAAGGGGGCTTTCTTAAATACCTTTCAATATATAAAATATGTATGTATTTAGTAAAGTTCTCTAAACATTGTCGTGAACAACACTCACCAATTTGAAAGTATTCATCAAATGCATCAGGTGCAGTGTCGTACGCCAATTGGTGGATGAAGGATATGCACTTCAAAAGAGGACCAATACTTAAGCGACCGGTAACATCGTCACGTTGTCTAAAAAAATTAAAGTACTCGGGAATAGGTCGAGCGTCATAGCTTAAGATATCGTTGACTAGTTTATTAAAAGTGTAGGACTCATACGAAACCTTTGCCTAAACTTCTCTTCCGTATACTTAGGTGGAGTGCCACTTTCACCAAAATAGTCGTCAATTAAATGGTGTTCCGCTTCTTACGGATCACGTGGTATTTATTGCCTCGTCCTCTTAATACCGATCACGATCCACCGTCTTCTTGATCACACAAACCTAGAAGTTGTTCATCGCCATATAACCACGATATAATGATCCGGTCGTTTGAAAATAAACATCATAATGGTCGTAGGTGGATAAGTTGTTGGGATTGTTTGGATCCATAGTTGAAAGAAAATCAAGTATTATTGAAGGAGAGATTAAATTTGAAGAGTTTGTGATAATTGATAGAATAAAGGAGGAATTTATATTCTTTTTTGGGGTAAAACGTTTGTAAATTTGTGCATTTTGGTTATATAGCCGTTACACACATTAAAAAAAATACAAACTAGCCGTCGGTTGAAAAAATAAAAAAGAATGGCGTAGGGGCAAATACGGTAGCGAGCTTCCTTGGCGCAAATATCGTAGTGGTGCACCATTCTTCATTTTGATGATGGCTTGGCGCCATGAATGGCACCACGATACCCTAGGCTCTAAGGTGGATGGCAACGAGGTGAGTCACTCACCTTACACTTCACGCCCGTCAACTTGCTCTCTTTCATTTCGGTTAAGAACATAACCACTTCATCAAATTTTTGATGCCATTGCTTAGGTGCTGCTTGATCCATAAAGAGACTTAATAAGTTTACACACCTTGTTTTCATTTCCAAGCAAGATGAAGCCACGAGGTTGGTTCATATAAACCTCCTCTTCAATTCACCATTCAAGAAAGTTGTCTTCACATCCTTACGATGAATAACCGATTGTGAATAGATGCCAAAGCAATCGGCGGTCTTATGGTAATTAACGTCTGAGCCCCGGGGCATAAGAATCAAAATAGTCTATTCGACTTTTGTTTAAAGCCACGAATGACTAGTCTAGCCTTGAAATTTTCAATAGTTCCTCTACCTTCATTTTCCTTTTGAAAATCCATTTGCAACCCGAGGTTTGCAACACGGTGGTAGATCTACCAACACCAAGTGTTGTTGCCCATGATGGAATCCATCTCATCATTGATTACTTCTTTCCGAAGGCAATGTCTCGGGACTTCATTGCTTCTTCAAATGTCTTGGGATCATCCTCAACAATGAAGCAATAGGAGTATTGGTGCGAGACCTCATCCACGGTACCTTCAACTAAGTATAGTTGAACTTAGGTCCAAATGACTTTGGAGTCCCGACCCTTTGCTCTTCACGAGCACGAGTTCGAGTTGTTGAACCACAACCTCATCGGGGACCTCGATATACCGGTGTCATGAGTTCCATTAGGAATCCTCGACTTAGTCTTGGGGCCGATGAGAATCTATTCTCATCAAAATCGCATCCCTTGATTCCATTATTGATTTAAGCGAAACATGTTCATTAGGTTCAATAACATAGAACCTAAAAGCCTTGGAATACTCGACATATCCAACAAAGATGCGGTCAATGCCTCTTTCACCCAAAGTCTTTGCTTTGGATCGTGGAGTCTTACAACGACCCTACAACCCGGACCACGAGATAATTCGAGGTTGGGTTTCCTTTAAGTCCGAGTTCATAAGGGTAACCTTGTTCCTTTTGTTGGGAACCCTATTTAGCAAATAGCAAGTGTTAACATAGCTTCACCCGGAACCCTTGACTCGATCTGAATAGGACAACATGGAATTAACCATCTCCTTCACACCTGTTTTCCTTTCGAAATACCATTTCTTTGAGGAGTATAAGGGCGATCGTTTTATGGATTATACCAACAGATGAAAATATAGAGTATCCATGTACTCACCTCCTATCAGTCCTTAATCTTTTGATCAAAGACCCAAGTTGTAATTCAACTTGGTTTTAAACACTTTGAATTTATCTAATGCTTCATCCTTGGTATGTAACAAATAAACATAACAAAACCTAGAAGCATCATCAATAAATGTCACAAAGTACTTCTTGTTCCCCAAAGAGGGAGTGGCATGCAAATCACACGAGATCAACGTGTATAAGCTCCAAGAGATTAGTCTCACGACT
Source organism: Chrysanthemum lavandulifolium (assembly GCA_022545495.1). NCBI lineage: Eukaryota > Viridiplantae > Streptophyta > Magnoliopsida > Asterales > Asteraceae > Chrysanthemum > Chrysanthemum lavandulifolium. The sequence goes on from CM040241.1 coordinate 7,685,000, forward strand.
AACACTCACGAAAAGGTTTCTTGGTAATCTTTGTCAACATGCAAATTTTACACTTTTCATTGTCCATGTCAAAAGCGGGATTAACCCATCCTTAGAAATATCTTGCATCCTTTTATAATGAACATGGCCAAGTCTAGCATGCCACAAGGTAGAGTCGATCAGTCGGAGGTGGTCACAAAGGTGAATTAACACTATCGATGGAAATATTAAGTCTGAACATCTTATTACATAAATTACCAAAACCAATAAAAACACCATGCTTAGAAAGCACAAATTTATCGACTCAATAACTTGTTCATATCCATGATTATTCAAAACACTACTTGAAACCAAGTTTTTCCTTATATCAGGAACATGAATAACATTAAACAAAGGTCTACACAACCACGACCATGCACCAAGGCTGTTGACTCATTTCCCATGTGAAGAATAGAACCATCATTCAATGACTCATAAGGCTTGAACCATCTTTGCACACATGAACTGTTGCACCAGAGTCAACCCACCACGCAACATCATCATCCTGCACATAATGAGATTCAGATACATATGTAACATAATAAATCTGAAAAGACTTATTAACCATATTACGACCTTTCGGTGAGTTGGAAGAACCACCACTCCACACGAACCATTTGTGCTGATCCATTGGCTTTACCACCAACTTTAACACCCTTTCGGTCCCTTTTAATGTGACCGGTTTGCCACATTTCCAACAAGTAGGTGTTTCCTTCTTGTTAGGATCCACCCTTGTTTTGTCATGATATTTGCGTTTTCCTTTGTTGTCATTGTACACGGTGGAGTTGTCATGCTCCACCATCTTGACGACAGATGGTCGATAGCATTGCTACTCTTTGGCTTGTCATTATCACCGCACCTCGAGAGAATCCTCAATGCGAGATGATACCCAACTTAACGAGTTAGTTCCTCTTTCTTATATTTCAAGAAATGCTTGAATCTTTCTAAGAAGGAGGAGGTTTATCAATAACACAAGAGGCCTAAATAGCCTCGTCCATGTGCATATTGTGTTGTGTAAACCTTCCAAGTATTCAAGAAATTCATTGTATTGTTCCATAACGGTCTTGAATCGGTCATTTTGTAATTTGTGAAATTACTAACAAGGAACTTCTTACTTGATGCATCCTCGACCATATATTTGGCATCCAGGAATCCACGCTTTGGAAGATTACGATTTCGATAAATATCAAGCAGAGAATCGGACATACCATTCGAATAAGACCTCTGCATATCTAGTCATCATTCTCCCACTTGCTCCTTCTCCTTATCTCGCTCAACCGTAGCATCATCCCCATCATCGAATTGGAGTAGTCGGCACATAGACCACACTCATACTTGACAAAGAAGAAGTGCATCTTCTTTGCCACCTCCTAAAGTCCACCCTTCAAACTTGTCCGACAGCAAAGTTTTAATCCATGTGTTTCATTGCATTTGTTGCCATTGATTATCACAAAATAGTTTTGTTTCTGCGATTTGATAGTTGTTTCTGCGACATTGATTATCTAACCTGCTGCGGGAGTCACACTACCAACATATAATGGGCGAACAATTAGTTGACCGATCCATCATCATTCCTCATCCCAAAGTGAACTTGATTGATTTTTTAGTAAAATATTGGGTAAATGATATAAAAGTAAAGTAACTCGAATATCATTTTCACGGCTTATGGATACCAATCACGGTTTTCCACGGTGCATGAGGGAGGTTGAGATATTATGAGTCCCAATCTGGACTTCCACGGTGTATGGGAGGTTGAGATGTAGATAGCCTACCCCAACCAAAGATAGATAGATTGCTTTTGGTTCTCGAAGGTATAAAAGAACCTCTGACACGAAGAGCAAGGATCGAACCCTTGACCTTTGTTTCGAAACAAAGATGTTAACCACTTAATCATTATATCATTGGGTAAATGATATGATGATTAAATTTAAGTATAAGTTATACTTTGTAAAATATGCTCTTACTCTTTGCATTTACATATTGAAAAAGTAAAGTATTGTTTATCTCTTATTCTTTTAGAATATACATAATAAAATTAAGCAATCTAAGCATCATCATTTATACTTTCTTACAAAGTATGAAAATTTTCCATATTTTCATTAAATATATTATTTCTTCTTCATAAAATGTTTAGAGTTTTGAGTGTTATTTGACGATGTTATACGATCTGTTTCACTTAAAAGCATGCAACAAAGTGCGGCCTACAAACAATAATTGTTAGTTACTTGTCTACGATATATGCAATATAAGTGTAGTCTTCTATATCCCAAGTCAGGGCCGGTCATGAGGTTTTTGATGCCCAGGACGAGATGATCGAAACATGCCCTTAATATATCTTATGAACACGCAACATACCATTTTTTGGAGTTTTCACGTAAACAAAAATGCATATATCAACTAAATACAAGTGTATTATAACATAAAAAGATGTTATAAAAGAAATATGAATTAATCCTTACCTTTGTAAAGAAGAAAAAATAATAATAAAATAAATAAATAAATAAATAAGCTATCCAAGTAAATAAAAAAACAACCACACAAATTTAGTGAAGTACCCAACCACGTACAAATTGTATATGCTATATCCTTCGAAAGCAAATGTACTCACAAAGCAACGATAAAAAAGGACATACGATTCCACGCACCTAATGTATTTTTGTGATTAATAAATGAAACCAATATCTTTATATATGCTTACGAAATGAGAAGCAGTGTAAAGATCGTTAGACTATTAGTATTAGGATTAGTATTTGGCCCATTGTATATTAGGCCGTTAGGTATCCTATATAATCTTGATGTACCAAAATTATTATTCATTGAATATACCAAAAATTATATTAGGCTCATAAGCTAGACTATCACAACGAATTATAAGGGGATGTTTGTTTAAGCTTATTTTAGGCTTGTGAGCTTATTTTCACTCAAGAAGAACCATCATCCAAACACGAATACCACACATCGATATAGAGAAACCAAAACTAAGGCTAAGTAAGGGGTGTAAGTTTAAGCTAATTTTTAGGCTTATAAGCTTATTTAACTATGCTTAAATCTCATACGCCCATATTTTCCGACTTATTTACATACTTGTTAGCTAATTATGACTTAAAGATGGAAGATAAGCTCATAAAGTGAAAAAAAGCCGGATAAAGATGAGCTTATGAGATATAAGCCGAACGAGTAAAACCAATCTTCTTAGGCGCGGATGGCGGGGTGGGTGCTCGTCCTTTCGTACTCCGTTGTGTTATATTAGTGTAGCGTTTGTCTTTCTTCTCTATTTACTTGTCGTAATCTCGTTTTGTTGTTTGTTTGTTGTTGCGCAGAAATGGACCTATTCAGAGTCGTTCAACTGGCGAAGCCGCTCCTGGTTAATGTAGGGACACGCGCGCTAAGAGAGGGAGAGGAGCCCATTCTTGATGCTACTGCAGGGCGTACCCTGGATATGGAGCTAGGAGAAGTAGGGGCTAGTTCATATGTCGCACTGGAAGCGACCCCCTGCAAAGCGTGCCGAACCCGAGAGTGCCTTCTCCATTAGTGCAGCCAACGCAAGTAACAGTGGCGGAGCACATGGAAGAAGAGGAGGAAGAGGCGGACCCAGGTTTGAAGCGCAAGAGATCGCTCGGAGGTGATGTCGCTAGCTCGTCGAGGAAGAAGCGCCCCGTTATCCTAACGGTGGAATCATCATCTAGCGACGTTGCGTCGCCTCCCCCCTCTGCTGATACGTCTGGCCCACAGTAATTAATGTCATCAAAGGTTTATGCGCATCCCCTGTTTATGCGAGAAATTAATAATTCCTTTACTTGTATGTTGGTTTGAACAATCTGCGGAGTCGCCACCCAGAGATAGTCCTGTGCACTCTGAGTTCTCCGGGCCAAATAGTCAAAACGCTGAGCCATTGGCGGCTGGGGATGCGCCAGTGGACCAGCTTGTTGAGGAATTGATGCTGGCGGCTGCGCATCAGGCTTCAATAGTGGAGAAGCTAAAGGCGAAGGTTTTTGGGGAAGGCAGCCAAGGCGCGTAAAAGGATAAAAAAATTGAGTCGCTGGAGGTGTAGTTGGCTAGTGCCAAGGTTGTGGCAGAATACCTGAGTACGTATGCCCAGAAGCTTGCTGATGAGAAGATGGCACTGATGGGTCAAATAAACTAAGAGCGTGCGAGGCATCAGGGTACAAGGCTTCGTGTCTCTGGGCACTGAAGTATCTGGAAGGGCAAGGAAGAGTTGACTTCGCAGCTGGAAAACTTTGGTGCAACTGTGCACAGTGCCCTGGAAGTGCAGGAGATGAAGTTGCGCAAGCTCTGCCTGGAGTATGATGAGGAGTTGTATCCCCAACTTCTGTCTACAATCGCGGAGCGCTGGTGGCTTGTTGGCCATGGTCTGCGACTTGTTGCGCTCAGTACCTTGGAGTCGCAGGAAGTGGTGGACGCCTTTGGGGGAGTGGTTCAGTATGCATTGGCGCGGGGTAAGGCAGAGGCTATTGAGGAGCTGCCTGAGGCTAAGTTGTTGAAGGTGCCTACTTATAAGGTACCCGAGTATAATGCGCAATCATATGATGAGCTGGTGGTTGCTATGGAGAGGATGAAGTCATTGGAGCTTCCTTTGATATCCGAGTTAGGCGCGACCGGGATTATCCGATAGGGGTCATTATGGAGGGCGACCTTAGCAGCATCGAGGTGAAAATGTAGATGCTTGTTGGACCATTTTGAAACACGATGGATCATGACTCAAGTGCCTATATTTTCTCGCCCAAGGATATCTTGAACCCTTCGCTTTAGAAGGAAGTACCTTTGAAGCAGGTGTTGGAAGCGCACGCTACGAGACTTGCAAAGAAAGAAGGGGTGAAAGGTAAGGTTGTTTTGTGCGGTATTGGCGCAGCACATCTCCCCAGATCTGATGGGATACCGGTTAGTGTTGCCACGGTATCTCGTCAAGACTCCGACTTGTTTAAGAAGTTAAGCGAGGTTAAGAAAGCAACAAGCTGCGTGGGTAGCTCTTCTCTGAAGCGTTGTAATAGTTGGTAGGTTGTAACTCGTAAAGTAAACATCATTTGTAAGCACGCATGGTACTTAATGGAACATTATTTTTGTTGAATGATGTTGCGACTTATAATATTTGCACTTAGTTACTTGTCTTTCCATAAAAAACGTGTGTATTATCTAAGAAGCAAACCATTGTACAACCGCAGATAATATATGAAGTTCATAACAGTGTGTGAAATTCATGGTATACTTAAAAAATAATTTCTAACTATGTTTTTAGCATAATCGTGTATGGTGTGATATGCAGCGTACTATAAGTATCATATCAAGGAGTCAAGTTTCTTGGTTCCTAAGTTGTTAAACGTGCACTGTATGCGTTGTAGCGCACCCGTCGTGGGATGCGTACAGGACTTATTTCAACGTCTTGAGAACAAAGTGTTTAACAAGGATACGTGATCCAATGTTGATGGGTTTGCAACCCTCTTACTCAACGAGTTATTTAGTAGGTTTACTCATCCTTGTACCATCGTGGATTTATTAAGTGCATGCACGCCATGTAGGCAAGAAATAGAAAATGTTAAGACATAAGGTATATGGAAATAACAAATTGAAATGTCTTGTGGAGTTAGCTAGAAACATGACGTTTATTAATACTTGCAAGTTTTATGAAAGAAAATAAATAAGACATTTTCCTAAAAAATGTAAATACATGGATATTTATTGGGCACTAAAGTGCAAGAGTGTCTGTGCGCTGGGCCGTGGCCATTCCTAGAGATAACATCGCTTGAGATTGCAAATGTTCCATGTACGCGGTAGTTCCAAACCATCCATGTCTCATAGCTTGTACGCACCTATTCCTAATGTTTCAATAACCTCATAGGGTCCTTCCCACTTTGGTCCAGGTTTTCTTGTGTCTTCTGCGTGGCTCGCATCATTGGCGCGGTATACGAAGTCACCTAGTCTGAATGAAACACTTCGCACTTTAGCATCATAGTATCCCTTCATTTTTGACTTCGACCTTGCTTCACATATAGCTGCGCGCTCGCGTCTTTCTTCCAATAAATCCAAGTAGATACGCCGCTCGTCATCATTGGTTGTCTCATTGACTCCAGTAGTGCAAATAGTTGGCATCCCAATTTCGGCTGGTATGACGGCTTCTGTCCCATAGACTAGAGAGAAGGGAGTGTCCCCTGTGCTAGTTTTGATTAAAGTGTGGTGCGCCCACAAAACATTCGATAATTCTTCTACCCACCTTCCTTTGTACTTGTCCAGACGTGATTTAATTCCTTCACCTAGACTTCTATTTGCATGCTTGACTAAGCCGTTGGTTTGTGGGTGTTTAACTGATGTGAAGTCTTCTTTGGATATTCAACTTCTCGCACCGATCTTTGAAGGGTTGTCACAAAATTGTTTCCGTTGTCCGAGATGATTTCCCAGGTAGCCAGGCGGCATACAATATTTTCCTGCAGACAAAGCGTTTTACGGTTTCCATGATTGTTACAACCGCCTTTGCTTGATCCACTTGGTGAAGTAGTCTATGGCTACTATGAGGAACTTTAATCCTCCTGCGACCAGGAAAAAAGGACACGCAATATCGATACCCACATGTAGAATGGACATGGTGCCGTAATTGGTGTTAGCTCCATTGCGGTTGGCGTGGAACAGTCGTGAACTTAGCGATAACGCACTTTCTTATTAAGTCCGCCCATTGCGGTGCATCGTGGGCCAATAGTATCCGACCATAAAGCGCGCCACCACGACGTGGTCTGAATGCATCTTGCACGAACCTTCGTGGATTTCTTGCGGTACATAATTTGCTTGTAGGGGCCAACACAGTGAGCCATGGTTGCGGGGAAGGGCGTCGATATAGTATGTTGTCCCGAACTTCAAACCTCGTGTTGTGCCGTATTCTCGGGCTTTTTCTGCTCTTGGGGTAATATGCCCTTGCTTATGAATTCCGTTATGGGTGTCATCCACGTAGGACCTTCCATCTCAATTACCATGGATATTTCCATATCCGAGATGGATTTACTCTTCAACGTTTCCACCAACACTTGTTTTGACATGTGTGCAAAGCTTGTGGATGCAATCTTGCTTAGTGCATCCGCCTTTCGATTTTTCTCTCTAGGAACCTACTTGATGGTAAACCTGTCAAAGCCTTGGATTAGTGCCTTGGTCTTGTCGAGGTATTGGATCATGTTTTCCTCTTTAGCCACGTACTCGCCCAACACATGGTTAGCTACTAGCCAGGAATCCACATTTGCTTCCAGGTTGTGTACACCAATTCGAGCTACAATGCGTAGTCCAACGATTAGGGCTTTGTACTCGCCTCATTGTTTGTCATTGTGAATTCAAAGCGCAGTGCGTGGTGAATTACATCCTTCCGGACTTGTAAGGATGAGGCGTGCTCGACCCATCCACGAATAAAGATCCATCCGTGAACAAGATCCAAGGATCTTGTAGTTCATTTTGCTTGGTGCAGATGTATCATCAGTGTCTGGTTTTTCGATGATGAAGTCTTCTAGTACCTGCCCTTTTACTGCAGTACGTGGTTTGTAGGAGATGTTGTTTTCACCGAGCAACATGCTCCACTTCTGTAGTCATCGTGATGCATCAGGTTTGGAGATGATTTGCTTGATTGGTTGGTCTGTGATTACTGCTATTGGGTGCGCCTGGAAATACCTGCCCAGCCGCTTGGCGGCGAACACTAAAGCCAGGACCAACTTTTCCATGGCGTTATAGTTAATCTCCGTTTTCTTGAGCGCTTTGCTTACAAAATACACTGGTGTCTGTACTGAGTTCCTATCCGTTAGTAACACCGCGCTGACTGCTCCATGAGTTGCGGATAAGTACATAATCAACTCTTCCCCTGGTCGGGGTGCTACAAGTGTGGGGAGCATTGCCAGGTGTTGTTTAAGCTGCGTAAAGGCTTCTTCTGCCTCTGTAGTACAACGAAAATCTCCCTTTTTTATACACTTCTTGAGTGTTTTGAAGAGAGGTAATGACTTGTCTTCTGACTTGGACAAGAATCTATTTAGACCGGCCAGCTTTCCATTGAGAGATTGGACTTCCTTCAACGTGCGTGGTGAAGGAAGTTCAATGACATCCTTAGTTTTTTCTGGACACAGTTTTATGCCATCAGGTTCTATCAGGTATCCGAGAAACATGCCTTCTATAGCTCCAAAAGTGCGTTTTTAGGATTGAGCTTCATGTTGATCTCTTTGAGTGTCCTAAACGTTTCCTCAATGTCGCGCACCAATTCATCCTCGGTATGGATTTTATGACCGGTCGTCAACGTAAACCTCTAAGTTGCGGCCCACCGTTTTTCAATGCATTATCTACTAACTTGCGATAGGTAGCTTTGCATTCTTCAAGCCAAAGGCATTTTGGTATAGCGATGAGCGCCTTGGCTTGTATGAATGGCGTTTTTCCTCATCTTCTTTAGTGATAACGTCTAAAATGAACATGTTTTTAGTAGCGTTATTGTCGGTTTTGTGCATGATATTCGGCTATATTTATTCATAAGCTGTTGCAAAAGTGGAAAGATCGTCTTGTGTATGTATATGTAGCCGTATTTGAATATTGAAGAAATGAAGTTTTTATGCACATTTGGGCGTCTAAAGGAAGGAAGTTTAGATTGGAAGCTTGTGGACTCAATGATATGGAAGCTTAGTGATTTGAAGCATCTACAACAAGGAAAGATCAAGTTCGGCTTTGGAAATCATCAACGTAAGCAAAGAATGAAGCGTAAAGGAAAAAGTCGACAAAAGTCAAAGGAGCAAAACCCGGCCGATCGGTGCAACCCGCAACCGGATCCGGTGGGCTAATGGTCAAAGCTGTGACCGATTCGATCGACGAAGAAACCGATCCGGTTTACGCGCTGCAGATTACACAATTCGCATTTATTGTTGTCTTAACTCCCATAATCATTGAGTCCGATCATTTCTTGATATTAACTTGGAAGAACGTTTTTTGGGCGGTTAAGCAAGTGCTTTGGCTATTTAAAGGACCTAGTACTTGTATACTAAGTGTGACACAACAAATAGAGTATTAGTTTACACCAAAACTCATACTTACCCATTTATTTCAACCCAAAAGCTTAGTAGTTCTTGGAAAGCGTCCGAAGCAAGGAAGGAACCATTCTTGTCCATTGTTTGGTAGTTTGGAATTGTGCGGTGATCTAGGTGATTGGAGGCGCGTGGTTGCTACATTCCACGATTTCTAATTCTTGTAATCACAAAGATTAGGTATTCTATGAACTTTGTTATGGAAATCTATTCTCTTGAATTGTTTGAATTACTTTGTTATGACTTGTGTTTAGATATGATTGTTTTCATGGAGTAGTTTGTGTTATACTTTTGTGTTGAAATGTGATTAATCATAATAATGTTCTCAAAATGTGATGCATGTATATATGATCTTGTTTAAATGAGTTTGTTGGAAAATACTAGTCTTGGATTGATTTGTCAATAAAACATGTTTTAAGAAAAAGGACGAAAGGATTTCTCTTGTGTTTTATTCCAAAAAGTGTTGTGACAAACTAGTATGGGGATATGGTGATTGACATCCACCATGTTTTGCTTATTAAAACAAGACTAGGAACGTTTTCATCACGAAGGGTCGAAAGATTCGTAAGAACAAATTTAATGAGAGCATGTTGCAAACAAATGGAATTTTATAGGATAATCATTGGGATAAGGACCGAAGGATTACCTAAATGTTTTTGTTCTTAGAATGATTTTTACAAACAAATACCATGGTTGGGGAATCATTTGCTTATGATTTGTGCATCATACTAAGAGTATACACCAAACCTTTATGAACATTATCTATGGTTGATTATGAGACTTCACACAAGTATATATTCTTATTCTTGATTCGTATTTTCACTAGAACACTTATTCGAGAGCCTTGACAAGCTTTCTTGTTAGAAACTTTTAATAAAATCTATTTCAAAACAAAAATCCCTTGGGACGATCTCGACTTACCAAACTTTGCTATTGAGACGAGTATACTTGCTCGTATGTGTTAAAAGGTTATCTGGTTAATTCGTGATTATAAATTTTAAAACTTGCACCAACCGTAGCACATCAAGTTTTGGCGCTTGCGCAGGATTTTTTCTCGTAATTTTCTTTGAAATTAGTAAAAAAAAAGTTTTGTTACAAACTAACCGATTCGGTTGGTTAGCCAACGAATCGGTTAGACATTCAATGAAATTTTTCTTTGGTTGAATTTTATATCTATTTTTCTTAGTTTATGGTGTTTTGATTTCTAGAGTAATTGTGTGGTTTAATCGGTTCTTAGATTTATTGTCTTTATTTATTTTTCTTTTCTTTACATTTGTTATTTAGTTAATCTAGTTTTATTTATTTTAATTTTATAATTGATGGTAATGGTTAAGAGTATCTTATTTTCAGTTATAGTTTATTTTATGATAGCATTTATTAGTAGTTTATTTAGTTTTAGTTTTAGTTTTAATTTTGGTTTTAATTAGAGTTAATGAGTTATTTAATTATAAGTTTATGAAGAGTTTTATTTAATTAACTAGAGTTAGTACATCCTTAATGACAGTTATTTGCTTTCAATTATTATTAAATTTGTTTAAAAAAAAAATATATATATTTTCAATCAAACCGATCGGTCGCAACCCGCAACCTGATCCGGTTCGTGTTTCTGTCCTAGAATTTTTCAACCAACCGATTCGGTTGGTGATCCAACCGAATCCGGTTGGAGTTTACATCTTGAGTTTTATCATTTTGAGGTTTTGAGTTTTTTTTTTTGATTTCTTAATTTTGTTAGATGTCTTAGTTGTTTATTATTTGTTTGTTTTATATAGTTTGTTCTTGTTTCTTGACGTTAACGCTAATCATTCGGGTTTGTTTTGTTTTGCTTTGTTAAGTTGTCTAGTAACATGGATAGTTTGAGCGGAATCTCGGAATACCTTCGTACTTTGGATGACATGTTCAAGGATACGGGAAGTTCATTAGAAAAGATTGGAGGAATTCTGGAGGAAAGCAAGAAAGAATTGGGATTTGACACGGGTGATATGGAAGAAGTATGTGAGAACAAGGTTCAACTACCCAAAACAAAAGAGTGGTAGTGTTTACACAAGCACCGTCAACGGTGTATGATTCACCGATGATGAGATTTGGAACACCTTGTGAAGTGGAAGGAGTGCGTGCTTGGGATGCACTGACAATATGGCGTATGGAGAGAATTATATCTTGGAAGAGGTTCTTGACGAAATCGGTCATGTTCGTATGGACTATGAGGCATATGGGAGAAAGATGGTCAAAAATCTGAAAGTCAATATTCATGGGCATATGTTTGAAACTGATTTTGTTGTTCTAGAGGAAGGTAATGCGGATGAGCCAAATGTTTGTTTTGGAAGAGATTTTCTTGTCACAACTAAGTGTCAAGTAGATTTTGGTATGGGAGAGATGCGGATTAACATAACCGAGTTGGAAGAAGAAAAAGGGATCAACGAGATGCTAGTGGAAGTTTGTGCAAATATGGAGGAGAAAAATGTGGAAGTGGTGAAAATGGGGAAAGCAAACCGAAGAAACCATCATCAAATAAATTAACCCCAACAACAACCTCCACCACCAAAAATGATTACACACCATTGTCACCTACTACTACTATCAAACCCTTAACCGAAAGCCAAAAGAAGCTATCTTAGAGAATCTAGAACAAAAATTCCTAGAGCTCAATGAAAAGAAACCGGTTATTGAAGTTCTCCAAGATTATGTGCTTTATCGAAAGAAGTTGGATGCATTGATGCTAGCGAGGGCTAGGTTGGAAGATAAGAATCTCACGGATGAGGATCGAGATCGGATTTTGTTTAAAGGCATGCCAAGGAAAGAAAAGGATCCGGGTAATTTTGTGTTGCCAATCAAAGTAAATGGAACTACACGGTTTATGCTTTAGGCGTCTGGGGTTGAGTGTTAACGTGATGCCGTATCCATTGTTCAAAACTTTGGGACTAAGTAATCCATAACCTAATCATTCTAAGCTCACTATGGCGGATAACACTCAAGCAAAGGCAATGGGGAAGTTAAGAATGTAAGAGTGCAAATTGGCTACCAACCGTATTTGGCGATTTTCTTGTCTTAGATATTCCGGTGGACAAGAGTTTACCACTATTGTTGGGAGGCCATTTTACGAACTTGTGGAGCAATTATAGACATGGGAAGAGGACCATGACTATTGACGATGGAATTCGAGGCAAACATACTACCCAAGACCAAGAGGACCAATTTTGGAAGGTATGGAAGATTTGGAATGGATGGATGCAAATGATGATTTAACTTGTTTTGAAGTGGGACGTGATGTCCATGGTAATCCAATGTCTGGACCTTTAACTCCACCTTATTCGATATTGAGGATGAAATGGAACGTGCATTCGCGATAGAAGCTTTCTATAACCCATTCAAAAACATTTTGGTTTACAAGAAGTTGACCGACTTTTTAGGATCTTTACCGGTGCAACTTAAGAATTTGGAGTGGAAACCAAGGATTGGGGACTTACAAGAGGCAAAGCGGAGATGGGGCATGGCATGTTAAGTTTGATATATTATGCCGGATGGACGAAGATTTATGAGGAATTTAAAACTTTTGAAACATTCCGTGAATTGACGGAAAATTTCAAAGAGAGGATATTCTTAGGCAAGAATATTTTGAGGAATTTTGAGGAAAGGAAAGACCGTAATAACAAGCAATCATTTGCTTGAATTTTATGCTTTATTTTATTTTGTTTTGATTTGATGCATTAGGATTTTTGTTTCTTATTTATTTTTCATGTTATGATTGAGGTAATTTGGTTTTAATACATTATGACTATGATTTTGAGTTGAGTTTGGATTAGTTCATTTATATGATGAGTTTAGTTTTTTGGATTGAATGATTGTTAAAAATTTCATTTGGTGAATAAATGTTGTGTGAAATTTTAGCGAAATTTTAGCGAATTTTTTTGAGTAAAAATATGTTGCTTGGAGGGTAAATGCCTAAGTAACAAGTAAAAAGCAAATTTGGCAAAAGCATACCGAATCGGTTGTGTCCTTGGTGAACCGGTTGCACCAAAAATATAAAAAATTCATATTTTTTCAAAAACACACACACTAATTTTCGGTGGGTTTTGCAAAATTCATCAAGAGAGCGATTGGAAGTTGTTTGAATTGTAGGATAACATCATGGCACCCAAGCAAGTAAGCATTTACATTCAATTTACTCAATTAAGGCTTTATTAGAACATTTGATTCAATTGGATTTTAGGTCACCAATTTGGGGTTTTTGTTATAATCGAATTAAGTGATAATATTTTAGGATTGAGTGGGTAATTGATATAGAGTGCATTACAACAAGAGAATGATTGATTGATTCACCATAGAATGGATTTTAGATGATAAGATTTTTCGAATTAATTGGGTTATGCTTATGGAATGAGATAAGTTACAACTATTGATTCATTTTGATGGATGATATGTTTGATTTTAAGAAGTGATGGATGCTACCCTATTAGAGCTTATGATTTTAAGAATGTTGAGATGAGTTCTAAGATGTTAGATGTTTGATGATTTGGAAGCAAGATAGAGTAATTCTAGGATGTGGGAAATCATTGAGGATGATAGAATGCGATCTAAAAAGTGGGTTGGCGTTAGAAATTCGAGATGTTGAGGATTTGAAGGTGAAATACCTTATGCGATCTGCACAACCGATTCGATTGCATGGCAACCGAGCAGTTGTTGCTGATGTCGATGGGAAACCGATTCGGTTGGTGATCCAACCGAATCCGGTTCTGATTTCTGAGAGAATTTTTGTGAAATTTTGAAATGTCTATTAGAGGGTTCTCTAACCTTCTTGTTTGTTCTAACACTCTTATATGATCTTATTTTTGTGATTTCTCTGAGAGAATTATTGTAGGAAGCTCGAGTGGGAGGAAATTCCAATTAACCCGCTTGTTACGAAGTTTTGTGAAAGAAACGAGAAGAAGAAGGTTAAGTATAGTGTGAAGAAGGAAGCAAATGCTAATTTAAAATTCAAAATCTCACCGATGGAGAAACATGCTTTTCGAGAAAGATTGTCGAAATTACAACATAGGCAATGTTTAGTTCCAAGGGTGATTGATTGGGATTTATTTAACGAATGTGAGTGTGAAGATGAGTTAAGAAGTATGATCACGAGCGTCTTATGTATATCCGAGGGATGGAGATTCGTTCAATGATTTGTCATGGGAAGAGCATTCGGTGTTAATGAAGAAGTCTACAGAGAATGGTGTATGGAATTCTTTTCAACCATGTATTTTGAAAGAAAAGTAGATGTTCGAATTTGATGTCGGAGATTTGTATTTGGTTTAGACTTTGTGGTAGGGATCATGCTTACACATTACCGACTTTTGGTGTAGCTCTTGGTTTGTATGAACCACATGAGGTAAATCATCGATTATTTGAAACTCACTTTTCTAGACTTGGAGGTTTGAAAAGATTACCTAGTATTCCCGCTTATTGGAATCAAGTGGGAGATCCTACTTGTGCTAGGAGGAATGCTTCAACCATCGTGAATCCGTTGATGAGGATACTTCACAAGTTGATTGTGACCGGCCATTTAATAGATTTGGGCGAGACAAATGTCGAAACCGGACTTATGGATTATGAAGTTCTTGGAAGAAACTAAGGATGGTAATGCTATTTGGCGGTAGCGAATATTTGTCTAGGAGAGCCGGGAATCAAAACAATGATAACATTTGTGGAGGACATTTTGTGACAAGATTAGCGAAGAATCTTGGGTATTATGTTGATGAGGAATTGGCTAAGTGTGGAGAGCCAAAGTATAGTGAAACGTGGATTGCGAAAGGTTTTGGTAATGCTTTGAATAGGAGATTGGGAACCGTGGGATTATGGATTGAACCAAGACCACAACAACAACCACCACAACAAAGAAAGGAATATACCAATGGAGAACGTGCAAATGGGTGCGTCCGGTGGTTTTGATTCGGGATGGGAGAGTGGAACCAACATCTAGATGAGATTCAATGTAGGGATGTGTGGAGATTCGATGATGTTAAGAACAACTACATCAATGATTATTCGATGCCGATCTTTCAACACATGGCTCGAGAAGCCAATTACGAGTTGCCACCCTACAATCCACCAAATGTTCCACCATATCCTTTTCCGTACACTTCTTATCCGGACCCTATCCGTATCCATATCACAGTACGCACCGTTTCTGATCCAATACCCCCATATGGTCGATTGCACAAGTTTGGAGGAACAAGTTATGAAGTGGAGGATCATCATCGAGGAGTTGGAGGCAAGAAGAAAAGAGGAGAGTTCGTTCGAAATCATAGAGCGAAAACTATGTAACCGAAAGTGATGATGATGATGAGTTTGATGATGAAGAAGGAGAAGAAATGGCGAGGATGACGAGTGATTATGGGTCATTCGTGAAATTATGGTTTCAAAACAATGGTCATGATGTGTTTTAAACTATTTTTATCTTTTGATTGATTTTCTTTAGGATGTTTGGTATATTTTGGTTTTATCTAGTTTTAGTAGTTTTGTTTGTTTTGTGCATTTTGTGTTGCGCTTTTGTTTGCGGGATGGATATGTTGGAAGCTTATTGATGGTCAAATATTTCGAGTTGGATAACTCATGAGCTTGCTAATGACCCAATGTGCTTATTGCATATTTTATTCCGTGGTATCTTTTAACTATCTTTTTCCCATTTTTCTTTACTTTGAAGTTCATTTTCATTACATTGAGGACAATGCAAAACTTAAGTATGGGGATGGAAGAAAATAGGAAAATGATCGCATTTTTTTAGATAACTTTTGGATGCAAGTGATTAGAAGAAATTAGCCTTGATGGTCTAATAGTTTTCGCGTTATTGATTATTAAAATACATAATTTGGGATTTCAATGGTAAAATGAGGTTTTTGAAAATTTTTAGATTTGAACCAAATTAAGAAATAATTCATTTTGGATTCGATAGCATTTTCTAGCATGCATAATAGCCTTTTTCCCACATTTTGTGAGGTTTCTTTTGTATGAAACATCTTTTGTTTTATATTTGCTATGAGTGTGCGGTGATTATGTCGATTCTAGAACTTGTACTAGTTATGCATTATGGTTAAAATCACTTTCGAGTGATCTAAATATTTTCAAGTGATAAGAGGCATTTTAGGAATAACCCAAATGGCCTTCCATTTTACATTTAATGATATATTAGTGACCACATCGGTTAGTTAACCACCTACATGGACCCATTTTGTTAGTGCTCATTTTAGCACTAGATACCCCTAGTTACACCTTACGAGCCATTCTTTTTCGTTTTGATAAATCCAAAAATACAAAATATTTTACACCTTTAAACCTTAGCCAACCCTTATCAAGTCTAATGGTTTGTTGCTAGTTGTTTGGAATGATTGGATTGTTTTGATGATTATGAGTTAGTTACACTTTGCCATTCGTGTGTGCCATTTCGACAAAGACGAAGGATGCATACTTCTTATTTTGTATTTTGTGGTGATGCTTATGCGAAGTGTGGGGAGTTGTGAAAAAAAAAAAAAAAAAAAAAATGTAATGACAGTTATAGCCAATGTGCTATATTATTATGAAGATGAAGGAAGATGAAGTATGTTGAGTTATCGATTAGCCAATGTGCTAAGGCGTGATATATATATTTGGTGATCGATATGAGAAGAGGAGTAATAATCGTTTTTCGGATTGTGGTTTGTATGATGACTAGCACCATGGAGGTTTGGACTTGATTTTATTTTATTTTAAACCAATTTCATAAACTATCCCATGCCTTATCCATACCTATTATGAACCCATAGCCTTATCGTTATAACCCGAATAAAGACCTCTTTGATGAATTTATTTTCTTTGTTTTGATACTTGTACAAGCTTATGGTAAAAGCATTGATCATGACTAGGCATTGAGTGATATACCCACCAATATATGAGTGTTGAGTGAAATCTTAAAGCCACTTGTGAGGTATCCTAGTTATGTTATCTAAAGTGTTTGGTTCATTTTAGAAGATTTTCTCATATTATAAGCAAAATAATAGTTATCTTTTATGGTAATTGTTACATTTTCCGAACATGTTTTAGTAGCGTTATTGTCGGGTTTGTGCATGATATTCGGCTATATTTATTCATAATCTGTTGCAAAAGTGCAAAGATGCGTCTTGTGTATGTATATGTAGCGGTATTTGAATATTGAAGAAATGAAGTTTTATGCACATTTGGAAGCGTCTAAAGGAAGGAAGTTTAGATTGGAAGCTTGTGGACTCAATGATATGGAAGCTTAGTGATTTGAAGCATCTACAACAAGGAAAGATCAAGTTCGCTTTGGAAATCATCAACGTAAGCAAAGAATGAAGCGTAAAGGAAAAGTCGAAAAAGTCAAAGGAGCAAAACCCACCGATCGGTGCAACCCGCAACCGGATCCGGTGGGCTAATGGTCAAAGCGCGACCGATTCGGTCGACGAAGAAACCGATCCGGTTTACGCACTCGCAGATTACACAATTCGCATTTATTGTTGTCTTAACTCCCCATAATCATTGGAGTCCGATCATTTCTTGATATTAACTTGGAGAGAACGTTTTTGGGCGATTAAGCAAGTGCTTTGGCTATTTAAAGGACCTAGTACTTGTATACTAAGTGTGACACAACAAATAGAGTATTAGTTTACACCAAAACTCATACTTACCCATTTATTTCAACCCAAAAGCTTAGTAGTTCTTGGAAAACGTCCGTAGCAAGGAAGGAACCATTCTTGTCCATTGTTTCGGTAGTTTGGAATTGTGCGGTGATCCTAGGTGATTGGGGCGCGTGGTTGCTACATTCCACGATTTCTAATTCTTGTAATCACAAAGATTAGGTATTCTATGAACTTTGTTATGGAAATCTATTCTCTTGAATTGTTTGAATTACTTTGTTATGACTTGTGTTTAGATATGATTGTTTTCATGGAGTAGTTTGTGTTATACTTGTGTGTTGAAATGTGATTAATCATAATAATGTTCTCAAAATGTGATGCATGTATATATGATCTTGTTTAAATGAGTTTGTTGGAAAAATACTAGTCTTGGATTGATTTGTCAATAAAACATGTTTTAAGAAAAAGGACCGAAAGGATTTCTCTTGTGTTTTATTCCAAAAGTGTTGTGACAAACTAGTATGGGGATATGGTGATTGACATCCACCATGTTTTGCTTATTAAAACAAGACTAGGAACGTTTTCATCACGAAGGGTCGAAAGATTCGTAAGAACAAATTTAATGAGAGCATGTTGCAAACAAATGGAATTTTATAGGATAATCATTGGGATAAGGACCGAAAGGATTACCTAAATGTTTTTGTTCTTAGAATGATTTTTACAAACAAACACCATGGTTGGGGAATCATTTGCTTATGATTTGTGCATCATACTAAGAGTATACACCAAACCTTTATGAACATTATCTATGGTTGATTATGAGACTTCACACAAGTATATATTCTTATTCTTGATTCGTATTTTCACTAGAACACTTATTCGAGAGAGCCTTGACAAGCTTTCTTGTTAGAAACTTTTTAATAAAATCTATTTCAAAACAAAAATCCCTTGGGACGATCTCGACTTACCAAACTTTGCTATTGCGACGAGTATACTTGCTCGTATGTGTTAAAAGGTTATCTGATTAATTCGTGATTATAAATTTTAAAACTTGCACCAACCGTAGCACATCAAGTTTTTACGCCACGCCGGGATTTTTTCGTAATTTTCTTTGAAATTAGTAAAAAAAAAAGTTTTGTTACAAACTAACCGATTCGGTTGGTTAGCCAACCGAATCCGGTTAGACATTCAATGAAATTTTCTTTGGTTCGAATTTTATATCTATTTTTCTTAGTTTATGGTGTTTTGATTTCTAGAGTAATTGTGTGGTTTAATCAGTTCTTAGATTTATTGTCTTTATTTATTTTTCTTTTCTTTACATTTGTTATTTAGTTAATCTAGTTTTATTTATTTTAATTTTATAATTGATGGTAATGGTTAAGAGTATCTTATTTTCAGTTATAGTTTATTTTATGATAGCATTTATTAGTAGTTTATTTAGTTTTAGTTTAGTTTTAATTTTGGTTTTAATTAGAGTTAATGAGTTATTTAATTATAAGTTTATGAAGAGTTTTATTTAATTAACTAGAGTTAGTACATCCTAATGACAGTTATTTGCTTTCAATTATTATTAAATTTGTTTAAAAAAAAAAAAAAAAAAAATTTCAATCAAACCGATCGGTCGCAACCCGCAACCCCGATCCGGTTCGTGTTTCATCCTAGAATTTTTCAACCAACCGATTCGGTTGGTGATCCAACCGAATCCGGTTGGAGTTTCTGTGCCGAGTTTTATCATTTTGAGGTTTTGAGTTTTTTTTTTTTTGATTTCTTAATTTTGTTAGATGTCTTAGTTGTTTATTATTTGTTTGTTTTTATATAGTTTGTTCTTGTTTTGCTAACGTTAACGCTAATCATTCGGGATTTGTTTTGTTTTGCTTTGTTAAGTTGTCTAGTAACATGGATAGTTTGAGCGGAATCTCGGAATACCTTCGTACTTTGGATGACATGTTCAAGGATACGGGAAGTTCATTAGAAAAGATTGGAGGAATTCTGGAGGAAAGCAAGAAAGAATTGGGATTTGACACGGGTGATATGGAAGAAGTATGTGAGAACAAGGTTCAACTACCCAAAAACAAAAGAGTGGTAGTGTTTACACAAGCACCGTCAACGGTGTATGATTAAAGTATATCGATCCAACATACAGTTAGTACAACTCTATTTTCATTGGATAAGCATTTGGATAAGCAATCCCAATCTCAAAGCGTGTATTGCTATTTAGTCTAAGTAAGCCCAAATGACCTTTAGTAGTTAATGTGCGACTTTATGGTCATCATTGTTGTTTTAACCATATTTCTAGAAATACAATCGTTTAGCTTTTGGATGTTGTCTCTCTATTTGAAATGATAATAAACGAAGACTTTAGCTTTCACGTCGATTATCTTTGTATACTTACGTAGCTATTATGTTACCAAACGCTTTGAAAAGTAGGCTTGAGACATGCTTCTTGGATAACATGTAACTTGTTTTGAAATGCGTCCCAAACACCTCTTTAATCTATATGGATGTTATTGATCCTTTATATGTATGGATTGATTGACAATAGGCGAACTTAAGAGGTTATTCGAAACTGAATAAGGCGTGCGTTAAGTTAGTTAGAGCAAGTATTAAGTGTCTATAAAAGTGCTTAGCAGTAGCAAAGAAAGGATGTTACGAGGCATTTACTTTCATGCTGAAATACATAACACAAGTGTGCTAGTAACAAATGGGAGTTATTACGTATGTTTAACTGTTTAAGGTTGAAACCAAACAGTGATTAGTATGATCCTGTCTATATCTTACAAGACTGAAACATATACCTACATTCGGTGCATATAAATATTTATTTTCAACTTCTAATGTTATTTTCTTACTTGGATGTATTAGGATGATGGTGACCCATCATCTCATCATAGATTAGAAAAGAGAAACAAGATTTTTGGGTAAAGGGAGTAATCCTCACCTCGGTAAATATATTAACCAAATAAGCGTTTAAGTACAATGGATATGAGTGAAATCCCATATCTCACCCGTTACATAGGCATAAAGCTTACATAACAAGATACTTCTGTTTTTAACCAAGAAAACAAACCACTACTCAAATGATAACATATGACACAAAGAAATAACATTACTTCCTAGGACCTTGAAGCGTTGTGCCATACATGGCAATAAAGGCATCCAAATTCGCGGAAGATCACGAACTGTTTCGCATAGTCATCGAAATCATAGTCTTCATGCTCATCTTCAAACTCTTGGCCACCACCAAATATATTAGCAGACTCATCAAATGGGTTGGCAACAACCTCATCTTGAATCGGACACTACAATCTCTCCCACTTTAGAAAAGGGTTACTTCTCTTAGTAGAAGAGGCGGTGGTATACAAGAATCACTAGTTTGAGGAGCCACTACCGACTCCATCTCTTTCAAATCACTCACAAGAGGCTCTTGTGATGCGATACTGCCTTAGTAGACTTATCTTCATTAACTTCCATTGTACAACCGTAATCCACATCCTTGGCAGTTATTAGAAGGAATACCGACGCATCCGTATGTTCCATATTAAGAGCATCAAACGGTTAGATGTAGCGATCTTGGTTCCACTCGAACTAGCCACATCGAAGCATTCTTCTTAGTGACTACGACTTTCTTAGGTTCAGGAGGATTCTTCTTGGGTTGGTATTGAAACTGTTTACCCACAATGATTTGAAAACCCTCCTTGACCCGGATTAGAAGACCCACCTTGCTTTCCCTTCTTCCTATTATTAACCGTCTTGAAACCATCATTTGCACCATCATTTGCACGCTTAGAAGGCTGAGTAGGAAGTTCAACAACTTTAGGACAATCAATAGGAGTATGACCAAAATCTTACATTTATCACAATGCGGTGGTTTCCACTCATATTCAACCCGTATCGTCTCGATAGTCGACCCGACCCATCAAGTAACGGAATCTCAACAGAAGGCTATCCTAAGAAGCTCATCCGACTTCACATCAATCATGCATCTAGCAAACTACTACATTACGATTCCTTGCACATTTGGCTAGTGAAGGCATCTAACCTTTAGGCGTGCCTATCAATGTGGCAAGGAGACTAAGGCCATCATCGAAAAACATAGCAAGAGGAACGTCATGGAATTTAACCCACACCGGATATTGGTCAAATCCTCTTTAAGTAAATTGGTGTTCACCGTCCATGGTTTAAGAATAATAGGTACATTATTAATCAACCAAGGACCGTTTTCAATAACTTCATCAACACCTTTTTCGAGTTAAACTTAAAAAGAAGAACCCTTTGCATTCATCATTACCTTTTGTATACCGAACTTAGCCCACACATTCCGCACAAAGTAATCAACAACGGGAAAAGCAAGGCGTTTACCAAGGAAATACCCATGCAAAGTATTCTCAAACCTAGTGTTTACCTCTTCAACCACTTTCATCGGGACGAGAAGATCCACACCATTAGCTTTCTTACTACATTCCAACCTACGAAAGTTAGACATGTGTTTCATTGGTTCGATAGAAGTAACACCAACATATACGATGAAGCAGTCGTTTCAAAGCATGCACACCATCCTTCTCAATAACAATAGCCCCATGTGCATTAACATTAGAAGCCATAGGACCACTTGTATCTTGAGGAGGTTTGAATAACCGATAGCGAAAGCATCTCCTCAAGCTCCTTACGTGATCGCGGCACCTTAAGATGCTCAAACGAATAAGCCCCAGAGAAGTAGTAGCATCCATCGTCGATTGGTTTTAATGGTTGCCCATTCTCACCCACAAGAACAAGTTTTCCCTCTAAGATTTGTTTTTCAATAGCACGAATTTTCAGTAAAGTATCGTTACCCTCAGGCATGTCATGACTAGATGCGTCACGACTAGGGCTTGAATCAAGTGAAACCGGCTCCACTTGTCCATCAGAACGACCAATCATGTTACCCACAATAGCAGCAGCACCTGTCACGTTAGTAGCAGATGTAGTAGAAACCTTTTCTCCCAAACTTGTCATCAAAACAGTAACCCAAAACGAGAACCAGAAAGTACACGAAGAAAATTAAGGTCTAAACTTCGGAAACAAAAACCATTAAAACCCTAGCTAGAAAGGCTAGGGTTTATAAGAGAAACAAGATGACGCATGGTATGTAGCGTTTAGGTATTCAGAAAGTTTTTGGCATCACGTTCTACAAATGATTAATGTGCCATATTTACCTTTTTATTGAAATGACCCAAACTGGCCCGTTTTAAGCTATTTTTAATTTTTTATATCTTTTTTACATAGCCCGAACCGACATGTAGGACCTAAATTTTAAGCTATGAATTTTAAAAACCAGAGCCGACATGTTGTACCTGTTTTTTAGGAGTTTATACCTGTTTTTAAGCTATGAATTTTAAAGACCAGAGCCGACATGTTGTACCTGATTTGATAGTTGTATTTGCTGACATTGATTATCTAACCTTCTTCTGGGAGTGACACTACGAACATATAATGGGCCAGAACAATTAGTTGACCCAGTCCATCATCATTCCTCATCCCAAAAGTGAACATGATTGATTTTTTTTAGTAAAATGTTGGGTAAATGATATAAAAGTAAAGTAACTCCCAATATCATTTTTCACGGGTTATGGATCCCAATACGGTTTTCCACAGTGTATGAGGGAGGTTGAGATATTATGAGTCCCAATACGGACTTCCACGGTGTATGGGAGGTTGAGATGTAGATAGCCCTACCCCAACCAAAGATAGATAGATTGCTTTTGGTTCTACGAAAGGTATAAAAGAACCTACGGCCTGGAGAGCAATGATCGAACCCTTGACCTTTGTTTCCAGAAACAAAGATGTTAACCACTTAATCATTATATCATTGGGTAAATGATACGATGATTAAATTTAAGTATAAGTTATACTTTGTAAAAATATGCTCTTACTCTTTGCATTTACATAATGAAAAAGTAAAGTATTGTTTATCTCTTATTATTTTATAATATACATAATAAAATTAAGAAATCTAAGCGTCTGTCATTTATACTTTCTTACAAAGTATGAAAATTTTCCATATTTTCATTAAATAAATTATTTCTTCTTCATAAAATGTTTAGAGTTTTGAGTGTTATTTGACGATGTTATACGATCTATTTCACTTAAAAGTACGCAACAAAGTGCGGCCTACGAACAATAATTGTTAGTTACTTGTCTACGATATATGCAATATAAGTGTAGTCTTCTATATCCCAAGTCAGGGCCGGTCATGAGGTATTTGATGCCCAGGCGAGATGATCGAAACATGCCCTTAATATATCTTATAAAACACGCAACATACCGTTTTTGGAGTTATCACGTAAAACAAAATGCATATATCAACTAAATACAAGTGTATTATAACTTAAAAAGACGGTATAAAAGAAATATGAATTAATCCTTACCTTTGTAAAGAAGAAAAATATTAATAAAATAAATAAATAAATAAGCTATCCATGTAAATAAAAAACAACCACACAAATTTAGCGAAGTACCCAACCACGTACAAATTGTATATGCTATATCCTTCGACAAAAAATGTACTCACAAAGTAACGATAAAAAGAACATACGATTCCACGCACCTAATGTATTTTTTGTGATTAATAAATGAAACCAATATCTTTACATATGCTTACGAAATGAGGAACAGGTAAAGATCGTTAGACTATTAGTATTAGGATTAGTATTTGGCCCATTGTATATTAGGCCCGTTAGGTATCCTATATAATCTTGATGTACCAAAAATTATTATTCATTGAATATACCTAAAATTATATTAGGCTCATAAGCTAGAATATCACAACGAATTATAAGGGGATGTTTGTTTAAGCTTATTTTTAGGCTTGTGAGCTTATTTTCACTCAAGAAGAACCATCATCCAAATATGAATACCACACATCAGCATATAGAGAAACCAAAACTAAGGCTAAGTAAGGGGGTGTAAGTTTAAGCTAATTTTTAGGCTTATAAGTTTATTTAACTATGCTTAAATCTCATACGCCCATATTTTCCGGCTTATTTACGACTTGTGAGCTTATTATGACTTAAAGATGGAAGATAAGCTCATAAAGTAGAAAAAGCGGATAAAGATGAGCTTATGAGATATAAGCGAACCAAGTAAAACCATAAGCCCAAAATAAGATTAAACAAATCCCCCTAAGTTCAAAGTTTCACCTGAGTAATCTCCAATTAATATAATTGGCAAATCCCAATTAGTCCATAGTTCAAATCACCATCCCGATGTATGTAACACTAATATGAGCTTACCCAAACACATTCCATAAGCTATGTACCTTTCTCTATACCTAATTGCTTCTAAAGCTTCCAATAGGTGTTTGGTGGTGGTAGTGGATGGGTGGTGGCTGCCGGAGATGGGGGTGGTTATCTAAGAAAGTGAATAAGTGATAATAAGGAAAGAGGTTGAAGGGTTGGGTGTATTAGTTATTTATTTTTTAGTTTGAAAGTATCCTCTTAATTAAATTTTGAGTGTGAGGATTTTGAAACAATGATATTTGTTGTAGTGTAGATTTGTCTTTTCATGTATTTGTTTAATATTTATTTTTGTCTTTTCATGTATTTTTTCTTCTTTTTGTTGTTTATTTATTTTGTCCTTTCAATTATTGTGTCATTGATCCCCACAAACCGCCAAGACTAATAACCCCGCCAAGAGCCGCTTTCAAGAATGTCACTCTTTGATCATTTTATTCCAACCCAATGGATGAGATTTTAAAGCCTATTTGACTCCCTAAATTTACGATGGTAGCGGCAGCATTTGATGGTAGAGAGGCGCCATTTTTAAGCTTCCGTGTTGTAGTGTGGAAGGTTTGGTGATAGAAGAGAGATGAGGGTGAGTGAATGTATTTATCGTTTGATTGTTATATTGGGAAGGTTAAAAGGAAAAAAAGGAGAAAAAAAAACATTAAAATGATAGTTTATGTCAAATCTCTATATTTGATGTGTAGCTCAAATGTCTATTTTGGTAAACCAACAAAGTTGACCCATTCTAGCATATTTATTTTATGACAACCCAAGATTTTTAGATTATTATTTTAATAATATATTTACTAGAAAGCAAACTAGTTATTTTCGGCGACTCAAAAACTCAAAACGAGAGGTTATCTCGTTTATCATGAAAACGACACCGATGCGTGGTTCTTGGTCAAAAGACTTCCTTTTCATGAGCAAGCTTTACAACCCACTAGGCGGTGTACCTAATCGTTGCGATGTAGTATGGGTAAGCCTAGAGGTTGATCGTTCTCTAGGAAAATAGAGATGCTAGTAGAGATGTATGACGAAAAGGTAAGGTGAGGATGATTCTTTTAGTCTTTTATGAAAGCAAGTAAAATCTCGGGTTTGAAGAGTGTGATTTGGTAATTTTACCAATTAAACTACTTAACAAATTAAATAAAAACAATTAAACTATTTAATTATTAATGAGATTTTAGTTATGGTCGTCATTGCGGTCATTGTTAGCAAGTTGTAGTTGAGGTGTAGTCTTGGAAAGAGAAAGCTGATGTCGCGCTGATGTGGCAGAGGTGACCACAATTTTTGTGGTTGCCATTAGCATTGGCCTAACTTAAATCTTAGGCATAGGCCGAGTGTAATCATCACCTTCTTACCACCTTCACCTTAGCGTCACATCAGTTTTTCAGCACATCATTTAACCCATCATCTAACAGCCGTAGTGATGACCACTTAACAAAACACATAAAACTATCTCACTTTATATAACATCTCTCACAACATACCCCACATACTCATAAAAAAAAGGGTAGTGCACCACGTTAAGTGGCATGCACCATCGAACCAACCCCAAAAAGGCAACTTGGTGCGCAGTGGATGGCAGGCTTAGTGACGGATGGCGCATGATAGAGGCTCACCACGGGTGGTGGAAGCCTCCATTATGCCCGGTCTTAAAATTTTCAAAATTTCACTTGAAGGATTCAATCCAATAAAAAATGTGACATGTCTAGTTTAAATAATTGGGGTATTTATTTCGTTAAAATGGCTTTTTTTAAATGAAAACACAAATTTAGGTTTTTTGTAGTCCATGAGTTGTTGAAATTTCTTGCATGTACGCGGTGTTTACTTAAGCTTATTTTTGTGATACTGAGCTTAATTGATTTCGGTTTACGTTTAATAGTTTACTTTTTACGGCTTATTCTTATTTTGGTATGAGCAAACCCATAATGAATGAATATGAGCAATCTTGCCATCTTAGTGTAAAAACATTTAATTACATTACTCATTTATGGATGTTAAAAAAATACATTACTCATTTATGGTAATATACAAGCCAAACTTCAGTATGTATGGGATTAGTGCTCTTCAAGTATAATGTGTCATGTTCTCTTGTGTATTTGCATTATGCTGGTGCAAATCAGATCATGTGTCGGCTTTGGCGATGTTGTTATTATATGATATGTGTGATAATCCCACATGTGATATAATACACATGTAGTATAGTAAATTGTTTGTGTCATGGTTGGTGTTTAGAGTATAGTACTACAAGTGTCATTTGATCAACAAATGAAAGCCGACTACCGTAACCAAGTAAGTATGTAACATAGGAAAACCTTAGATATTTCTTATCAGATTATATAATGGGCCGAAACAATTAGTTGACCCAATCCATCATCATTCCACGGTGTATGGGGGAGGTTGAGATGTTATGGGTCCTAATACAGTCTTCCACGGTGTATGGGGAGGTTGAGATGTAGATAGCCCTACCCCTACCAAAGGTAGATAGACTACTTTTGGTTCTAGCAAAGGTAGAACAGAAACTACGGCCTTGCAAAGAGTAATGATCAAACCCTTTACCTTTGTTTCCAAAGACAATGGTGTTAACCACTTAATCATTATATCATTGGGTAAATGATATGATGATTAAATTTAAGTATAAGTTATACTTTGTAAAAATATGCTCTTACTCTTTGCATTTACATATTGAAAAAGTAAAGTATTGTTTATCTCTTACTCTTTTAGAATATACATAATAAAATTAAGCAAACTAAGCAACTGTCATTTATACTTTCTGAAAAATATGAAATTTTCCATATTCTTCATTTAAATATATTATTTCTTCTTCATAAAATGTTTAGAGTTTTGAGTGTTATTTGACGATGTTATACGGTATGAGGTTTTTATATATGCAATATAAATGTAGTCTTCCATATTCCAAGTCAAGTCAAGAGGTTTTGATGCCCGGGACGAGATGATCGAAACATGCCCTTAATAAACAGGCAACATACCTTTTTGGAGTTTTCACGTAAAACAAAATGCATATATCAACTAAATACAAGTGTATTATAACTTAAAAGATGGGTATAAAACAAATATGAATTAATCCTTACCTTTGTGAGGATCAAGAAAAAAAGAAAAAAAAAAAAAAGCTATCCATGTAAATAACAAAACAACCACACAAATTGTATATCCTATATCCGTCGACAGCAAGTGTACTCACAAAGCAATGATAAAAAAGAACATATGATTCCACGCACCTAAAGTGTTTTTTTTAATTAATAAATGAAAGCAATATCTTTATATATGCTTACGAAATGAGAAGCAGGTAAAGATAAAGAAAACCTAATTGCGATAGCAACTACGAGGTGATCTAGTGACAAAAGGACTTGTGACTATCACTCTAAGATGTGTGAAGCCTCAAGTCTAATTTTTGATAGGTGCAAACAACCCTGAAGTGTCCACACCAACCTCTTAAGAAGGGAGGGTTTTACCGGTTTCAAATCAGTGATAGTGGGTTCAAATCTTGTGAATTAGTCAGTCAAAAGTCGAAAACCATGATTACTAAAAAAAAACTTAATTGCCACGAATCTTGTAATAATACTCGGCTAAAGTAAAATGTAAAACCTGAAAAACTTAGTAACAATTCTTTTAAAAATATATACAAGTAAAATAAATTGACAATCAAACAAAAACAAATACTTAGGTCAAACAAATTCCACGTGATGTTGTTTATACTCCCGAAACAAAAATCACAAAACTCAATCCAACACAAACTTTACACTAGTCATCTTATTCCTCTAGTTTGCATTCTAATTTCTTCTTCAAGATCGAACACCAACATACTTCATTTTTTGTTCATGTTATGCCCTTCTTCCTGAGATGTGTAGCGGGAAAAAAAAAAAAAAAAAAAAAAAAAAAAAAACCATTTTTTCTTCACTTTTTACACATCGAACCTCAAACGCGTTGATGCCCCTATTTCTTTGATGCCCTGGGCCATCGCCCGCCTCGCCATATGCCAGAGCCGGCCCTGTACCAAGACTTCTTAAAAGTCTTCCCTATCTCAAGTCTTCTTAAAAGTCTTCGGTGATTATACAAAATTTTGTTGATGGCCGGCATCCTCTTCACAATTTGCATGTCATGAACCTTAAATATTAAAGTTAAGGAATTTGTTGATGGCCGGCATCCTCTTCACAAAGTTAAACATTAAGTTAAGGAACTTTTGTTATTATAATGCGTTCAGTTTTATTTGTTAAAATTGGTTCGTCTTATATATAAATGATTGTAGACGTATATTTTTGCCAATTCATTTCACCAGTCGCATGTTTTTAAAAGCGTTAACATGCAAAACTAAGGATAAAAAGCCAAAACTGTAAATTTCCAAAATGAAGTCACCACAATCATTAAGTTACTTATCATCTTCCTCTCATATTTCAATTCTCTTTTATGGTCTCGCGATTATATGTCTTATTTCCGCCACTGTCTCTGCTTCCTATGGCGGTAATGAGACTGATTATCATGCTTTGCTGTCATTTAAGTCAAAAATCACCCATGATCCATACAAAGTTCTAACCTCGTGGAACCATTCCTTTCATTTCTGTGACTGGAGTGGTATTTCATGTGGAAAGCGACACAAACGAGTGACTGGTTTATGGTTGGCTTCACAAGGCTTAGAAGGCTCGTTGTCTCCTCAAGTAGGAAACCTGAGCTTCCTCCATGAGCTTAATCTTGTGAACAACAGCTTTCAAGGAACCATTCCTCATGAAATTGGTCGTCTATCTAGGCTACGTCGCCTTTATCTTAACAGAAACAAATTCAGTGGAGCCATTCCAACAAACTTGTCTGGTTGTTCTAACCTTGAAGAGCTATGGCTTGCTCGAAATGATCTAGTTGGAAGCATACCCAAGGAGATGAGTTTACTCTCGAAACTTGTTGATCTTACAATTGAGCGACAATAAGTTAACAGGTGGAATCCCACCTTTCTTGGGGAATATTACATCAATGGAAGTGTTCTCTGCTGCGGGAACCCTTTGGGTGGGAGCATTCCAGATACCTTGGGTCATTGGAAAAGCTTGACGGAATTTTACTCTGGTGAGTGCAACTTATATGGAAGCATCCCTCAGTCCCTTTTCAACCTCTCACTCCTAGTTAATTTTTCCTTACCTGAAAATCACCTCACTGGTAGTCTTCCTTCAGAAATTGGTAATCAGCTCCCAAATCTTGAGTTCCTTCAGTTAAGGGATAACAAACTGACCGGAGTTCTTCCACCTTCTCTTTCTAATTGTTCTAAATTAGGAATTCTTGAAATGACTCACAACAATTTTAGTGGGAAGTTGACAATTGATTTTTCAAAACTAAGAGATATTAATAAAATTAGATTATAGTGATAACAACTTCCATGGACGCGGAGAAGCTGATGACATGAGGTTTGTCGATTCTTTGAAAAACTGCACGCAATTATTATATTTGGAGCTTATAAATTGCAACCTTATCGGAGTGCTACCGATATCAATAGGTAATCTTTCTGATCAACTCAGCTTTCTAGGTTTAGGATACAATCAATTATTTGGAAGCCTCCCTTCAAGTATAGGTAGTCTAGTTGGCTTGACCGGTTTAAATTTAGGACCTAATTTATTCAAAGGAAAAATCCCCACTACCATTGGTAAACTGAAAAAGCTACAAATTCTTTATCTATCTAGCAATCAACTTTCAGGGCCTATACCTGATGCCATTGGGAACTTATCACTGTTGACAGAACTTTATTTAGATTCCAACAAATTAGAAGGTCATGTTCCATCAAGCCTTGGGAATTGTAAACAACTTAATGTGTTAAACCTTAGAGACAATAGACTCAGTGGTAACATACCCAAACAACTTTTTCAACTTCCATCACTAAATTATCTTTTAGATCTTCTCTCAAAATAGCCTGTCTGGTTCAATTCCATCAGAGATTAAAGACCTCAAGATGTTGAGCGGGCTCGATTTATCTTATAATAACTTATCAGGTCCCATTACTAGTAGCCTTGGTGAGTGTATTAGCCTTACAGAGTTATACCTTAGTGGCAACAGATTTGAAGGCATAATACCATCTTCATTCAGTTCATTGGGAGGATTGGGGTACTCGACATTTCTGAAAATAATTTATCTGGCAAAATTCCACAATTTTTAGAAAAATGGAAATCCTTAGGATATTTGAACCTATCCTTTAATGATTTTGAGGGTGAAGTACCGGTTGTAGGAGTGTTTGCCAATACAAGTGCATTTTCAGTTTTGGGGAACGATAGGCTTTGTGGTGGTTTGGTTACACTTAAGTTACCCAAATGCAAGGAGACGGGTAGTAAGAAAAAAAGGTTTCCTTTCTTCATATTAGTCATCGTGATTGCACCGACGTTGCTCATAATATTATGTTGTGTATATCTTTTGTGTAAGAAGAAACGCAATAGTCAACCATCTGAGTCATCAGGTAGTGAACGGTTCATGAAAGTTTCTTACAGTCAACTTCTCAAGGCTACTGATGGCTTCTCTGCATCAAATTTGATTGGAGAAGGTGCATTCAGCTGTGTTTATAAAGGGATCCTCGATTCTGATGATGGCAAATTTGTTGCAATCAAAGTTCTGCGTCTTGAAAATCCAGGAGCTCACAAAAGTTTTCTAGCAGAATGTGAAGCTTGGCGGAATATTCGGCACCGTAATTTGTTGAAGATAATAACTTCATGTTCAAGTGCTGATTTCAAGGAAATGATTTTAAAGCTCTGGTTTATGAGTTTATGCCGAATGGAAGTGTACACGATTGGCTTCATTCAAGTGAAAATACATCGAAACTGAACCTTCTTCAAAGAATAAATATTCTTAGAGATGTTGCCACTGCACTTGATTATCTTCACAATCGCTGCCAAACAACGATTGTTCATGGTGACTTGAAGCCAAGTAACATTCTACTTGATGATGATATGGTGGCTCATGTTGGAGACTTTGGTTTAGCTCGACTACTTGGTACAGACTTAAACCAAAACAGCTCAACCGGGGTTAAAGGAACAATTGGTTATGCACCTCCAGGTAATTCCTTTTTTATTCCATGATGCTTATATTTATTTACAGGTTAAAGTTTGTAAATTAATTAATTGTTATTCATTTGTAGAGTATGGTATCGGGAGCGAGATGACAAGTTGTGGGGACATCTACAGTTTTGGAATATTATTACTAGAGGTGATGACTGGGAAAAAGCCGATAGACGACATGTTTATTGAAGGTCTTAGCCTTCATAAATTTGCTTGCATGGCATTACCAGATCAAGTAATCGATGTTATTGATAATGATGCAATTGTGTTGCAAAGTACCGAAGCGAATGCAAAGAAAGTGGAAGAATGTTTGGCTGCAACTATCAAGATTGGAGTATCATGCTCTGTGGATTCCCACCCCAACGACTAAAAATTGAAATTGTTGTCAATGAGTTGCAGCATATTCTCGATGTGCTTCAAAATATATAAGGTACTATGTTCTCCCATTTTGTAGAATCTGATTTTACATGAGTTTGTTAATAAATCATCACTAAAATGGTTTTATTTTTGAACTCTTTCAGTTCTATCATCAAGCTTGTATGGTGAAGTTGAGAGTAACTGCAACAAGGAGCGGTGCATGTCGTAGTTAAATAAATGTTAAATTGTTAAAGATGTTCGTAATTATGGTTTAATTTTCTTGTTGCATAAGTGTACGAGACATAAGAGTACATTTACATTCCTGATGACGTATCATATGTATCAAGCATGTTTGTAACTGTGGTTTAATTTCCATGAATCCAATTTGTGGTATTGAATTCTACTTTCGTTTTACTTGGTGTTCGATTCCTTAATGAACAACCTAATGTTATTCGTGTTCTTTGACTTTCAATTTCATAAATTTGACTTTTTCTTGAATATATGAATGAGAAAGCTCGAGGCTTCCCCCTCTTCTGGTTTCGAGCAGTGTATGGTTCAATTTTATAGAAAGTTAACCTCATGTTTGCTATACTGTATTATTATTGCAAGTATACTGTATTAAAAATGTGTCAATAATGACCAAAGTGGATTTCTGATACATAAATCAGCTCGAATATTTTGATGTACAGTTGGTCCAACACACGTACATTCACATTAGAGACTTGAAACTTGAGAGTTGAGAGTGTTGCCAAAGTTACTACTTAATGGAAGTTTAATTAACAAAAATGTGTAGTTATTGATTGTCCTAAAAATATAGACAAAAGTGAACTAGGTCAATTAAATTACAAAAAACGAGTCTTGTATCTACTTGCTAATGTAATGTGGAAACATGTAACTTACAGTAATATGAAATGGGTTAAACATGAAACTGTACACCCACTCTTGTGAAACAAACCAAAGAACAGCGAAAACTAAAATGGGTCAAATGGGTAGACTCAAAAATTATCTTTAACTGAACGTGTCATTATTTTGTTCCATTCCATTAGAGATTGAAGACCTCAAGATGTTGAACCATCTCGATTTATCTTATAATTATTTATCAGAAACCATTACTAGTAGCCTTGTTCAGTGCATTAGCCGTACAATGTTAAACCTACAAGGCAACCACTACAGTTTCTGAGATAATTTCAGCCATGAATGAATTTGTTGCTCTTCTTTTCCGAAATGAACATAGTATTGATTCAAATAAGGAAGATCCATTGACATTACAAATGAGTTGATACATTGAGCTTGCCTACTGTATGACTACTCTTGCAAACAACACATCTAAAAGATACAAGCCAACCTTATTAACTGCTAGAGCAGAAATGAAACCAAAACATACACCATAGACGTCACTGTAAGTATCGTTATCATCACTGCCTTTGAATAACTCGAGAAAACAGATGGGGTTTGATGAAGTTGATGTCGTCTCCAATCTGCCTTTAGAATTGAGAATCAGGCCATATGACGAATACATAATAAATCTTGACTTTATCCATCCAAGTTCAAGCTCCAAATAACACTAATAACTAGCAATACACCACATTGATCACCTGCACAAACTAAAACAAACACACTTTATCATTCTTACGAGCTTCAAACATATGAATGGCAGTAAATGTTAAGCCTTGGCAATGGTGATATCACTGAGCCCATTCCAGTAATTTGTTGCTCTTTCAAAGGGAAGAAAATATTTACTTTGTTAAGAAACTAACTGTCAAATACAGAGGTCGCAATTTCAAGCATTTTACTTATAAATGGATCAATTTACGTTATGTTATATTTAATGGGTTCAATGGGCTGAAAACATTCATTAATCATTATTTTAAACAATTTTAAGAAAAGGACCAACCACTTTTGCAGGTCAACCTGATCCAATCCAGCCTAAAATTTCCAGTTACCCCAACCTGACTAGCTGCCCGTTATGGAACACATCTAGTTTAGATCATGTGTTACCTGTAAGACTCCCAAGCCTGCATTTCCAAGGGTCCACATCTACGGTGTGACTGATAAAGCATTAGCCAATGCTTTTCTGCAATACAAAGAAATGGGAATACCAACAGGTTAGGACTGAAGTGTCATATATATGGTTCAAAATGTTAACGAGTCTATGTCAAAAACAACCATTTACAGTAGCAAAATTGGGGATCTTGCAACAAAAGTCAAACCCGCTTGACCTGTGTTTCCATTTCACCTGTTTCGACCGATGACCCATTTGACCTATACCTAAACCATCACGGTAACAACTAAATCAACATTTTCCTATTAAAAAAACATGTTAAAAGAGGTCACAAATTCTGAAGCAGATGTAGTTCATCTAGTCTGCATATTAACTTTAAATTACTTTTAGTTTTATTTAAGTGAACAGCTACAGCTGATTCAACATTCTATTTATTTAGATTAACGACTATGTGTAATGTGGACCACAAAAAATACTATATTAATAGTTCAGCACTCGGCATATTTAAACTAACAACCTGACAGGCGACAACACATATGGTTTAATGCAAGCAGCGCCTGCTTCACATTGCCATATCTATAAGATTCAGCAAGGTATCAACCATATCTAAGTTAGGACAGTAGTTCCATTTTGTTTTGTGTACCAAAAATACAACTAGATAATCGAATGGTGTGTTGATTGCAATTAATAGTTTGGCTGATAAGAGAGGGGGAGTCACAACTTATATTATAGCAGCAGTAGCACATTTCATATGTTTCTTTTCCAGTTCCTCATGCCTATTATAGCCAGAAGCTCTACCAGCCACCTCATTTACACGACTCATCCTCTGAGTAACTTCTGCCTATAAAAAGAAACAGCATATAATGTGATTAATAAGTAGGAATCAAAAACCAGATTGTCATGCGCCTGAGCGTTCAGGTCCTATTAGTTGGTTCATAGCAAAAGTTATGACAAAGTAATCCGGGCTGCATAAATGATATAATATTATCTTCATTGACAATCATAAACAATTAAATAGTATTTATTTGTTAGTACACATTGCCATGATGCAAAAAAATTACAAGCCTTACTTCGGATACAAATAAGATACAACAGATTCAGTTGCTCTGCATAAATAGAACAAGCAAGAAATAGAGTTGACTACTTGACTTTGTCCATTTCATCCTTAGCTGTAGGACATTGATGCAAGTTTTCAGTCAATAAATACAGTTTTAAGATACATACAACAAGTTTTCAGTCAATAACCAAGGTTCCGGTTTGGATTAAAATGCACAAAGTTCCTTTAGTTGCATATTCTGAGGATGGTTTGAGCTTGATTGCTACACAAGTAGGGAAACCTATCATGTTGGATGCTTTTACGAGTTCTATGTGTGTTGATCCATGGGGTCGTATTAGTTTTGCTCGTGCCTTAGTTGAATTAAGCTCGGATTCTGAATTAAAGAGCCAAGTTACTATGGCAATTCCAAAAGAGAATGGAAGTGGATATACTACGGAAATTATTAACGTCGAATATGAATGGAAGCCTCCTCATTGTGGTGATTGTAAATCTTTTGGGCATTCTCTTATTGATTGTCCGAAATGTGTTAAGGAGACGGTTTGTAATGACATTAATGTAGCAGCTAAGGTGTTTAATCCGGTGGATAATCATGAAGAGGGTTTCATTGAGGTTCGAATCGTAAGAATAAAGGAAGAATGTGACTACTTCTCAAACTCGGCCTATAGGTGGTGTTCGGCTTAACAAGCCAAAACCAATGTTTTGGAGGCCTAAACCGGTGGCGCTACAAAAAGAAACTTTCAAATGAGGCAAGTGCAGTGGAAAGGCTGAACTAGTTGCTACATCAAACCCTTTGATGCTCTTAATATGGATGCTACGATGTGGATACTGGTCGTACAATGGAGGTTAATGAGGATGAGTTGATTAAGACCGGTTCTACATCACCTGTACCACTTGTGAGTGATTCAATGGGAACAATGGATGGCGGTTCTACTCCCATAGTTGAGAAAATTGGTAAGCTTGAAAAGCTAATTATTGATGGGAAAGCTTCTCTTGTAGATGATGATGGTCAACCTATTCCGTCTACCTCTTCTACTAAAAGAGTTAACCCTTTTTCTAATGTGGGAGAGATTGAGGTGTCCGATTCGGAAGATGAGGTTGTTGCTAACCCATTTGATGAGTCTGCTAATCTATTTGGTGGTGGCCAAGAGTTTGAAGATGAGTATGATGACTATGATTTCGATGACTATGCGAAAGCGGTTCGTGATCTTCCGTGGAATTTGATGCCTTTAACGCCATGTATGGCACAAAGTTTCAAGGTCCTAGGAAGTAATTTTATTTCGTTGTGTCATTTGTTATCATTTGTGTATTGGTTTGTTTTCTTGTTTAGAAAATAGGTAGTTTCTTGTTATGTAAGCTTTTTGCCTATGTAACGGGCTGAGATATGGGATTTCACTCATATCCATTGTTCTTAAACGTTTATTTGGTTAATACATTTACCAGGGTGCAGGATTACTCCCCTTTACCCAACAAGCAAGGACGCACATGATGCACGGAAATGACACTATTCACATATTACATGTCTGCGCCACATCATTAAGTAAAGAGAAAAAGTTTCAAGCATATGCTACCAAATTGTTAATGTGCACGTTATTATGAAATAAAAACCTAGCCAAGAGGAAAACAAGATAAATTTAAGCTAAACAACAGAAAGAAGGGTATAAACTAGACAATTTCGTGCAACCAGTTAAAAACGAGAATGGCCAATAAAGTTTTAGTAAAGAATTAATTCAACTGTTAGTTAATATCTGAGTCGCATAACATAATTAAATATAGGTTAGCATTATGTGCCAATTAATTACATAATTAGAACACATCTTAAATGTAATTCGAACAATTATTTAAAATTAAACCTGGTTTATATGAGGTTTAATACAAGTAGCACCTACTTCACGAGATCTCTTGATGCATCTTGAACTTAAGATCCTTCTGTTGTTTTATGTAAAATCTCAAAGAGCTCGACATAATGTGGTGATCTTTTGTTCGATTTCTGTGGAATATTAAATATAAGTCATCATATTACATTACAGTGGAATGTGTAAAGAGTCAACTTTTCATAAGTAATGTAAACTAACTTAATATATAGGAAACTTGAATATACTCGATAAACAGTTAACAACTATCATTCACAAGAAGGCAGCAGTATGATGATTCTATCCATATAATTCAAAGCCTTCCTACATCTCAATATGTCTAAATCACACAAACTGTGACTTTCGACACATTCAAATTGTTCCCTTAAAACTAACTCATTCCTTTTCCACTGTTTGACCCGTCAGTAAGAGAAACCCAAACCAGAGTTGGTCAATTTACATGTAGATGAACCCCCTCTAATTCGTTTTACAAATTGAAAAGAGCTGAAAAAACATTAAAGTTGACCAGATTTAGTTAGCTAAAAAAACTATTAATATCAGTCCAAGTATAAGTATCCTTCACTTTCAATACCCACTCCAAACTCATAAAAATATATGACAAGTAAAACTAAACATGGAAAACTAATCAGGACTCAAAATGGCTCTTTAGCGCCTATTGTAGTACATGCAGTCCATATTGGTAAGCTGGATCGGTTTCACAAATAATATCTACTCTAGTATCTTACTTGTAATTGATATATATACACTTTATGTTATCAAGCAGAATAGTACATCAGTCTGGGTTGATGCAAGAATAAACGGATGATTAGCTCACAAATCAGAAAAATCCGAGGTAAATAAACAGTTATCCAGATGAAAAACATTTCTTAGCTGCAGCCATTTTTAACAGCCTTATTCACCATTACAAGTGCTATCAACTTTAACATTGCTGAGCGATATTTTCAGCATAGCATAAAGGCAGAAGGTGCATTGAACTATATATCCATTCTACATGCTAAAATGAATGAAAATAGTAAAAAGTATGTAGCGATTTGGTATGTATTAAATTTCATTATCCAATATCACATGGAAACTATAACATTCTTATCTCCACTAAGCTAGACTTACATATATGCAAACTTAATACTATTTCATTTTGTGCTTATATTGTCAATATCGAACAATATTTCTAGTAATCTATATATTTGATCTTTGGTTTTACACATATTAAAGTACTCATATGTTAAGAAAAAGTTCTCAAATAACATAAATGTGCCTACGCACACAAGATAATTTCATGTTATCAGAAGTTACCCAACCCAACCATTTTGCTAACTTTAAGCATCTATTAGCCCACATTGTGTTATGTGTCTGCCATGGTAAAGTTTATGTGACTGCAAATCACATGAAAACTAATGTAACATTGTTGCTAAATTTGCGCTTGCATTGGCGATATGTATAGACATGTTAACGGTTACTCAAAGAACAACACACAAAATGCCCTTTTGCTCGGAATACATAAAGGCAATTTAAAAACAATATCTGTCGATTCAAACAAGAAGTGATAAACTAACTAGTAGATGCGAAAAGTAACAAAGAAAACTTCCCATTTCGCAATTTCGCAATGACTAAAATGTTTTCGAGTGGATTATCATACTAACGAATAAAACTTATTATTTCATTCTCTAATGGACACGCCAAACAATTTTGCATGTCAAAATCTAACGATAAATATTACGCAAGTATCATTCTCTAATGGACATTTCATCAAACACCTTTCGTGCACAACCTAAACCATAACCGCACGTAACACATGCACCTAACTCACCTCTATCGCACTATAATATCACAAATCTCTATTACTAACAGCTAATTGAAGCAAACACAAAAATCAATGAATTGAGTTGAAAAGTATACCTGAGAGCAAAATCACAAAATCAGCTCACGATTAACCGAATCTATTTGAATCGTTAGGGTTTGTGTTTATGGACCGATGTATGTAACACTAATATGAGTAAAGATTAATAATTTATCACAACCAATTAGAAAAGAAAGAGAACAATCCTAATATGACGGAAAAAATTAATGGCAATTGGTCAAAGGCGTTTAATATGACGGAAAAAAGAAAGAAATTACGAACCAGGCCCCAAAATTATGTAACAAGTTGTGAGAACTATCCTAAACTTTTTGTTATTTACGATTTTTTTATATAACAGTTTACCAAATATCTTGTTATTTCACACATTTTTACTCGAAAACGCAAAACTAAGGTATTTTGTTCTTCATCAAACAAATCTTATTAAAACCAAGACAAGGATTTTACAGAAAATGATACGTAGTACTTCTTAAGAAAATGTCCAAAAATCATCAATGTTACAGGTTGCAAAGGTCATCATTTTAACAAAGACACATGTTCGTATTTTGTACAAAGAATATATTAATGGATCTAAAATCCTTTTATTTTTCTAGTATTTATAAGCCTAGTTTCGCATCATATATCTGCTATAAAAGACTAACATTAGCCCCTTGTATCCTCGATCAAGAATTTGCAAGGTACCACAACACTAGCATCAACTGTAAACATGTAGCTAATTTGAAACAAGAAACCATAACTTTAAAAATGCGAGCAATTTCTTTAAATTAAATGTGATACCCATGGGAGAGATGTTAACGACTTAACGATACAAACATGTATCCTTATACAATCACACCGCACGTGAGATCTTAAATATGTAGCTGTAGCATCTAAATTCATAATTACGTCATGTTATTCTAAAACCAAAATACACCTCATTTGAGCTCACAAACGGGTATTAAACCAGGGTAGTTACACCGTCACTTATTGTCAAATACTAACTAGCCACAAACATCAAAAGCAATCTCAAATCAATATCCTAACAACTCGACTCCTATATAGAAAAAGCATCCAAACGGAAAATCTCAAAACCAAAACCTAAACATCATAACTCAACAATATTAAAAGCTAAACCCGTCCATATCCTAAATTCATACCACATTTACTCAAAACACAAAGATTCACCTCATTTACACACACAACATACAAATCAACAAGGGTAGTTAGACCATCACTTATCATCAAATACTAACAAATAGTAAGCATCAAAAGCAATCTTAAATCCATATAAAAACAACTCAAATCTTAAAAACATTCATAGGCTTAGCAAAATCTCAAAAACCAAAACCCGAGATCAGTTAACAATTAAAGCTAATAAATCTAAGCTCGCAAGAACATCAAAAAAATCTCACCATTACAGCAAAATCTTAAAAAATAATCACCCAAAACATAAATTCTAGCTTTTTCTTCTACAAACAATCATAAGAACCTTTTCAACAAACATCTCGTCAATACTCAGTGTAAAATGAGCTAATTTATGGGTTTTCAAGTATGTATACCTGTCAACAAGACACATACTTAAAGAACCATAGATTGACTTATTTTACACATGCGTTAATATAACAAATAGTAACAACTCCTTATTTTGTAGTGATGGGAGGCGTTGGATAGAAAGGGATGGATGGTTGAAATTAGGAGAGAGGGGGTGGGATTTATGTGAGGTGATTTGCAGCAATAAGATGTTTACACAAAAAAATATAAATGAATTGTTATTTTTAGAAAAATTTAAAAAAAAAAACATGTTGAAGTATTTTTTGGGTTTTAAAGAAAAGACTTCATAATTTAAAATGGTCAAAAGTACAACAATCGTTATTTTATTTTTGAGCATGAATTGACATGTCTAAGTCGTAAGTTTAAACTTGTGTGTAAGCATCATGTTAGTGGACAACATGGGACCCATTTATTCAAAAACAAATAGCTTATTTACATATCTATTTAGACACATAATTAGTCATATTTTTGGCATTCAAATCATTTTCCTTTACTTTTAAGAAAATTATCTAAATGTACCATGCACTGTTCACTTTGGGCTTTATTTGATTTGAAATTTTCTTTCCAAAATTAGATTGAGCAAATTGAAAGACTAGGCAACTTTAACATATATGCAACAAGTGTCATTTTTATTATTAAAGGAAAAAAGGATGAATGTATTTGTAAGGTATGTGTAAGTATGTGTAAGTATGTGTAAGGTATGTGTGAGTATGTGTAAGGTATTTTGCATAAGGCGACTCGTACTTTTTGAGCGACTTGTATTTGGCAACTTTTTATTTTTGACTTTTAACAAATTAAATAACCATATAGTACAATGGCTAACAAATAAACAAACACTACACACTCTCACAAATTAAACACACACTAAAAACTCTCTCAAATTTGTCATCTTCAACCATCACCACGACCGGATCTCACTAGCACTCGGCCTCACCACCACCCAGCCTCACAACCACTAGACCTTGCCACAACCCTATATTTCAACCAACAAAGGTTTATCAAAGTTTTGAGGTAATGTTTTTAGTTGATTAATAGATCTATGACTATTAATCAAGTTTTAAAGTTTTTTTTCTTGTATTTCTACATACTTTTTGTATGACTATTAATCAACTTTAAGCTATCCAACAGGCTATTGAAAAGCTAGCTGAAAAGCTTGATTAGAACAAAAGTTTAAGCTATTCAACTTTATGTGAATTTAAGGTGGGGTATGGATGAAAGTTTGCAACTTTAAGCTATTGAAAAGCTTCTTGAAAAGCTTGAATGGAACAAAAGTATAAGCTATTCTAACTTTATGTGAATTTGGAGTGGGGTGTGTTTGTTTTCAACTTTATGTGAATTTGAGATAAGGTATAGATGAAAGTTTGCAATATTGAAAAGCTAGTTGAAAAGCTTGATTAGAACAAAAGTTTAAGCAATTCAACTTTATGTGAATTTAGAGTGGGGTGTGTTTGTTTGTAGTGATGGGAGGCGTTGGATAGAAAGGGATTGGATTGGATGGTTGAAATTAGGAGAAAGGGGTGGGATTCGTGTGAGGTGATTCCCAGCAATAAGATATTTACACTTGTCTATTACTCCTCAATCTCAATATATAGGTTCAATTTGACTCTTTGAATAGAAATTTAACCTTAAATGTTTTATTTTTATTATACACTTCTCTCCTTTCTCACTTTCACTCAACTTTTGTGGATAAGGTAGGTCACGGTAGGAAGGAATGTGGGCCCGCTTTTTTAAACGAAATAAGGTGAAGATATACCTTAAGACTCCTCGGAAAGAGTGGTTCGCGTGACTTTCTCATAGGGCCAAGGTACTCATGAGTAAGTTAAGTACTAGGTGAAGTATTCACCTTGCCTTGCCATCTAGTCTAAGTTCTAAAAAGAACACTGAAGTATTTTGGGTTTTAACAAAGCTAAATGAGTACTCGTGCATAATAATGAGATTTTTAATAGCAAATGGTTATAGTTGTGCTCTTATGGTCTTCACACAACTTTTTTTTTCAAGATGATTAAACAATTGTTAATTTTAGACACAAAAGTTTTAAAACATGTTTAAGTATTTTTCTTTTTAAGAAAATACTTTATAATTTGAAATGGTCAAAAGTACAATAAACCGAGACCGACCGCAATTGCATGAATAGATTGACTTTCTTTATTTTGGTTATGGAAAGTGAAAGTTCGTTCGCTTAGTACGAGATCGCTTCACACCTAGCGATGCTTATGCCTCTCGCCTATCAAGTTCTATTAAAAAATAAGGAGTTTGTTTTAAAGTTTGTTTGTTGCTAACAAGCTAATTAGACTTCGTCTTATATTTTATAAGCTATATTTTTGGTTTATTTTGACGTCTATTGATTTATATTTTAATCATAGGTTGTGTGATGGTCACATTTCCACAATCTCCACCTCAAGAAGACATCGCTTTAACCCATCACCTAAGAGCCGTAGTAGCAATCAATCAACCAAATACATAATAATATCTCACTTTATGTAACATATATACCCTTAGATATACCCTACACACTCATTAAAAAGGTAGTGCACCACGTTAGGTGGTCTGCACTACCGAACCAACCCTAAAAGGCACCTTTGTGTGCGGTGGATGAGAGGTCGTGGTGATGATGGCATGTTGTAGAGGCTCACCACGGTGGTGGATGCCTCCATTAGGCTCGGTCTTAAAATTTTCAAAATCTCACTTGAAGGCTTCAACCAAATAAAAGAATTGTCTTCCTTTTTTATGAAAAACATAGATTTAGGATATATTTTTTTAGCCGATGTAATGAGTTGTTGAAATATGTTGCTTGTACGGGTTGTTCACTTAAGCTTATTTTTGAGCTATTGAGCTTAGATTATTTCGGTTTACGTTTAATAAGCTTACTTTTACCGGCTTATTTTAAATTTTATAGGTTGATATAAGCCTATATGTCTTAAAATAAGCTAGAAAAGTAACTTATCAAACATAAGCTGAAACCAAGTGAACTCGTTAGCTTGAAACAAAACTCTTAGTATGAACCGTGAAAAACTTTGTTAATGGACATGTCCCCTTATGGCAGATTAAAATAGATAACTTTAAGAAAACTAGAAAATGGATGGATGATGAATTTGGGATGGATAGAGTTTTGTATTTTTCGTAAAAAATAATACATTGCTTATTTGAACAATTAGCCAAAACATAAACATTAAGAAAACCTACATAGCTTGATTTTCATATTCCTGAAACAAGAGAAATTACCATTTACTTTTCTTCGCTCAACATCAACTATTTGTTTGTAAGTTTCCTGTTTTTTTTCTCTCAAACTTTGCCAAGAACGTTAACACGTTAGTAGCAAAAATGAACATTGTTGTTCAAAAAGTTAATCAACTATACTTTATCCACTACTAAATATTGGGAATAGGTTGATGGATGGCTTAGCTCATAACTGGAATGAACGAATATGTAGACGAGGGCTCTATTTAGTTTTTACTAGAGTAGTAGCGATATTGTCATCTTCTGTAAATTCATTTACTTGCTCGGTTGTGGTTAATCACAAAGTATTGTATGGATACGGTACAAAATAAGGTAAAGAACAAAATATTCTAATGCAATGCGCAATCTAGAAAGATAAGCATTACTCATGACTTCGAAAACAAAACTTTTTTTCCTAGCAACGAAGAGCCGTTTAGATTTCAAATCAGTGTAAATTATAAATTTTAAGTCACATGTGTTCAGGGCGGACTTATGTATGGAGTATGGGTGGCGGTGCCCCCATGACCAGTCAAAAAGTTGCGATTTTACTGTAATTTTATTTATTTATTTATTTTCTTTTATTATTATTATTTTCTAAAATTTTGACCT
This sequence comes from Chrysanthemum lavandulifolium, assembly GCA_022545495.1. Taxonomy (NCBI): domain Eukaryota; kingdom Viridiplantae; phylum Streptophyta; class Magnoliopsida; order Asterales; family Asteraceae; genus Chrysanthemum; species Chrysanthemum lavandulifolium. The sequence goes on from CM040241.1 coordinate 7,729,455, forward strand.
TGTTTCAAAAGTGCCCCCACTCAAAACTCAAATTGCCCCCCACCTACATACTAAAACATAACATTCAACACTTTAAAATCTTATAAATCCTTCTCTAAGTAACAATACTCGATTTATCATTTCAAATCTAGTTTTTTCTTCCGCATTTTGTTGTTGCTTTCAAAAAAAAAAAATTGTCCACCACATCGTATTTTCCTAGTTTCGCCATTGCATGTGTTTAAGGCATCATACTAAATTAATGAAAAGAGTGTCATATATACCATGATAAATAGGAACATTTATAATCAACATAGTTATAACCTTAATACACTACTTAAAGAAGATATCGTGTAGACTAAAAACATCAGCAACGAATATTTCCTTCGTAGGGATCTAGAGTATCTGATATATCGTTATTTGTACAACAATATATCAATGAATCCAAAATCCTTTTATTTTTCTAGTCTTTATAAGATTAGTTTTAGACCATATATTTGCTATAGATGCAATTTATGCTTATACTTTTATCCCTAATTTCTAAAATTATGATTTGTGAATTCTAGGGATCTTATGCTTCTAAAAGACTAAGATTAGCCCCTTGTATCCCTGACCAAGAATTTGCAAGTACCTCAACACTAACATCAACTGTAAACACGCAACTAATTTGAAACATTTAACCATACTTTAAAAATGCAGAGCAATTTCTATAAATTAAAAGTGATACTTATGGAGAGATATTAACGACTTAACGATACAAAAACACACATATACGTTAGCTTAATTTGTATAAACACACATACAAACATGCATCCTTATGCAAATGGACGCATGTAGATATCATTCTTTTCTAGAGACATAATTAATGCTTAAAGTTGTAGCTGTAACATCTAAATCCAAAATTACATCATGTTATTTAAAAAAAAAAATCATATTATTTGAGCACACAAAACGGGTATTAAACCATGGTAGTTGCACCGTCACTATTTTCAAATACTAACAAGCCACAAACTTCAAAAGCAATCTCAAATCCATATCCTAACAACTGACCACCAAAATCTCAGAAACCTGAATCCAATCCAAATCATACATAAAAAAACAAACAAACTCAAAATCTTGAAACCGAAAACCTAAACATCATAATTCACACCATTACAACACACAACATATGCATCCAACAAGGGTAGTTACATCAACATCACTTTTTCGTCAAATACTAACAAGCAGTAAACATCAAAAGCAATTTTAAACATAAAAACAGCTCAAATCTTAAAAAAACATTCATAGACTTGGCAAAATCTCAAAAACCAAAACCCAAAAAATCATTCAGTAAACAATTAAAGCTAAATCTAAGCTCGCAAGAATATCAACAAATCTCACCATTATCCAAACATCATTTACAGCAAAATCTAAAAAATAATTGGCCTAAACATAAATTCTAACTTTTTCTTCTACAAACAATCATAAGAACCTTTTCATCAAACATCTCGTCAATACTCAGTGTAAAATGAGCTAACCTATGGTTTTTCACGTATGTACACATGTCAAGAACACACATAGATAAAAAAAAACCACAGATTGACTGATTTTACACATACTTTACATAGTCCTCTGCTAAATGGAGAGTGATGGTTTTGTTTCTTTATAAAAGGGTGTGATTGGTGGAGAGGTGGTGGTACAAATTGGGATTAATTAGAGTCAAGTGTTTTTGTTTGGAAAGGTTGTGGGTGTGATAGGGATTGCCAACGTCGTACCCTCATTGTTTGTTTTGTTGGCACATTAATTTATAGCAAAAATTAATATAGTTGCTCAAAAAGTTAATATACTTACTCGAGTGATTTTTTTCCTCTTCTAGACTAAGGTGTTGATTATTGTTTATTCTTAGAACCTCTGAATCACTACCATCCTATATTCTGGCCTACAAATTTTCATTATAATGTCTGTATCACACTATCACTCGAGAGTGAATATCTCATTCATCCCCAATCAGAGGTACTACGTCTATAAGAGTCACTTATTGAGGAGGAGTTGACATTTTTTTATCTTGTGGATATAGAGGAAGTAAGAGAAGTAAGTGGGTCCTACTTAAAAAAATACTATTAAATGTTTTGTGGACCTAATCGCTAGCTAAGGGTAAAAAGAACACCCTTTAGCTCATAACTAACTAAAATGAACGAATATGTAGTCGCGGGCACTGTTTAGTGTTTACTTGTCATCTTACTATAAATTCATTTACTTACTCAATTCTGGTTAATCGAAAGCTTGAGTTTTGTATGGGTATGGTAATTAGTGCATTTGATACAATATACATGTGATATAAAGAATTGTTTGACTCGCGGTTGGTGTTTATTGTATAGTACTACATTATTTGATCAAGAAAAACATTAAAAAAACCCATAGATGTTTCCTATAAAATGATATAATGGGCCAAAATAAATGGTTGAACCAATCCATCATTACTCCAAACAAAAATTTTGTTTCGGTTCAAAAGTGATTTTTTTTTAAATAGTTGGTAGATGATATGATGATTAAATTGAAGTATAAGTTATACTATGTGTTTATTCTATAGTACTACATCTCGCATCTTATATACAATAAAGGAATTGCATCATTTCGAGTTATTTTGGCAAGATAAATTTTATTAAAAAAATTAGACCAATCATGCTTTTGATTTTGACATGTGCAAAACCAAGCAATGTGATTGATTAATGAAAAGGTTAATTCCATATATGCCACATGGATCCCTTAAAGAGGTCATATTTACTCAATCAAAACCCATAATTAGGGTGGAAACGAGCCGAGTTACTCGTGAAAAGATAGAGATCGATTGGTAAAAGCTCGAACGAGTGAGCCGAATGAGTGAGCCCGAACGAGCTCGAGCCTAAGTTTGGGCTCATTTAATAATTGAGCTCGAGCCCAAGAAATATATACGATATATGTTGTTTATACGTATAAATAGGGTCAGAAGGAACCGGAGAACACGAACGGAGCCTTGTTCATATTCGCTCATTTAATTTTAACCGGACAAATAAATGAACACGAACACTTAAATGGACGAATTTTCTTGTTCATGTTCGCTTATTAAGAAAATGAGTTGTTCATGTTCGCTCATTAAGACATTAAACGAACGCTAAACGAACATACACGATCGAACATAAATAAACATAGATAAACTGTTGGTGTGTATCTCCCGAGCAGGTTAAGACAATCAATGACAGTAACAATACCACTTGGTGGTTACCGGATATCACTTAGAATCGTGTGATCACTTTCCAAAGTAAACTATTCGACCCTAATGCCTGGGTTGCACGAATATCTACTTGGGATAAGACCAAATGCAGTTATCGAATTAGGCACAATTCAATAACCCTTGCTCTTATAAGTGTTTTGTGTTTTCAGTATGTCCTTCATGCATAAACAGATCTCCTATTTATAGGAGGTTACTCTTGAGCTATTCCAATGGAATTATGAGTATTAATCGGCCCATTAATAGCCTCATAATTATCCCCATTATAGTCGTTAGTGGTTACATGACCAATTAAACGTGGTCATAATGCGCTTGTAATCGCCATTTAGCAAGATTTTCCATAAGCGATTTTCCACTAGCAAAGACTTTCCACTTGCGGTGGAAATACTGACCTATCGCTGGAAACACTACTTATCGATATTTCATAGTGCTATCGGTGGATACACCGCTTGGAAACACCGCCTATCGGAAACACCGCCTATCGCTGGAAACATTGCTTATCGATGGAAACCACAAGCGAGACTTTCCATAAATAGTACTTTCCACAAGCGGTACTTTCACCAGTGACTTTCCACTAGCATTACCAATACAAACCACTATTAGAGTCGGTGTTCATGGACCTTATGGGTGTACACCCATACCTCCTAACCCATTACAAGGTGTGAACTAATCCCACAAGTGCACTAAATTTTCCAACAATCCTCCTTAAATTTAGTTCACTTCCTTTGCATGAAAAATAAACATCAATCAAAACATGAGCATAAACGAAAATGTCCCGAGGATTGAATTTCCATCTTAGTAAATTACACGTTCAAATATTCGAGAATCGTGGTGTTCTAAGAATTGAACCCTTCAACCCATTTGAATACCAAGATAAAATACACACAAGTTTTCAAACACTTAATGACTCTTGACACTATACAAGCCATGTGTCCATATCCAAATTCATAAATGTTGTAAAAGCTAAAGTCCAAAGCTTCACAAGCGGCTAAACTTCAACATTTACATAGGTGGTTCCTCTTTAGTCATGCTCCCCAAGCCAAGGTGTTCGTTCGAGCACAACCTTGGGATGTAAATAAAACATGTGCTCCAGTCCATCGAATGTTCGACTTTCCACATTGAACTCGGCTCCCAAGTTTCCTCGGGAGGAGTTGGGTGTCCTAGCATTCAGATGACTAAGTTGGACTTAAACCCATCCCTTTAGCGACTTTATAACCAAGTCTCTAGCCAAACCCTTCGTCAAGTGATCAACTAAGTTCTTGAGATCTCACAAACTCTATAGATACCACCCCATTCAAGATAAGCTCACGAATCATGCTATGTCCGACACCTAAGTGTCTAGACTTACCATTGTACATCCGGCTTTAAGCCTTAGCCAATGTAGTGCACTATCACACCGGATAGAAATAGGTGCTATAGGTTTAGGCCACAATGGAATCTCAAGAAGCAAGTTTTCAACCATTCACTTCTTTACCAAAGATGCTAGAGCCACAAATTCGATTCCATTGTTGAACCGGTGATGCAAGTTTGCTTCTTGGATGCCCAAGAAATTGCACCTCCACCAAGTAGGAAAACCCAACCATCGGTAGACGAATTGTCTTCGATTATCGATCCAACTTGCATCGGTGTAACCTTCCAACACCAAGTATAACCGATATATGAGAGACTATAATCCATAGTTCTCTTCAAATATTTCAAGACCCTATGAACAACTTGCCGTTGATGAGCACTAGGATTACTAGTATACCGCTCAATTTTCCCACTACAAAACCAATATCGTGTCTTGTACAAGTCATGGCATACATCAAGCAGCCAATTACCCTAGAATACTCAAGTTGAGATACGCTTTGCCATTATTAGGCATCGCTTCTCACAGTATCCATAGGTGTACTCACAGAGTACAATCAAAGTAATTGAATTTCCTCAAGACCTTCTCAATATAATGAGACCGAGATAGAAATTCTATTACTTTCATGTTTGATCCTTATACCAAGGATAACATCGCCTCCCCATGTCCTTCATGGAGAACCTTGATGACAAAATTCCTTTGTCGTCAACCCGATTTTGGTCGATGCCAAAGATCAACATGTCATCAACATATAGACAAATGATGACTCCTTTACGGTTTATCAAATTTGCTATATACACATTTGTCGACTTGGTTAAGAACATAACCACTAGACAAAACCACTTCATCAAATTTTTGATGCCATTTCTTAGGTGCCCTTGATCCATAAAGAGACTTAATCGGTTTACACCTTGTTTTCATTTCCGAGCATGATGAAGCCCCGAGGTTGATTCATATAAACCTCCTCTTCCAACTCACCATTCAAGAAAGTCGTTTTCAAATCCATCCGATGAATAACCAAATTGTGAATAGATGCCATAGCAATCGCCAGTCTTATGGTAATCGATACGAGCCACGGGGCATAAGTATCAAAATAGTCTATTCCTGACTTTTGTTTAAAGCCCTGAATGACTAGTCTAGCCTTGAACTTTTCAATAGTTCCATCTACCTTCATTTTCCTTTTGAAAATCCACTTGCAACCCAAAGGTTTGCAACCTGGTGGTAGATCAACCAACACCCAAGTGTTATTCCCCATGATGGAATCCATCTCGTCATTAATTGCTTCTTTCCAGAAAGCAATATCCTGGGACTTCATTGCTTCTTAAAATGTCTTGGGATCATCCTCAACAATGAAGCAATAGGAGTATTGGTCTGAGACCTCATCCCTTGTTCCTTCAACTAGGTATAGTTGAAATTCAGTCCAAATGACTTTGGAGTCCCGACCTTTTGCTCTTCATGAGCACGAGTTCAGTTCTTTGAACCACAACCTCATCGAGGACCACCGATGGTTCACCATCGAGGACCTCTCGATACACCGATGTCATGAGTTCCATTAGGAATCCTCGACTTGGTCTTTGGACCGATGAGAATCTATTCTCATCAAAGTCCATCCCTTGATTCAATTATTGAGTTAATCGAAACATATTCATTAGGTTCAATAACATAGAACCTAAAAGCCTTGGAATGGCCAAGATATCCAACAAAGATGCGATCAATGCCTCTTTCACCCAAAGTCTTTTGCTTTGGATCGTGGAGTCTTACAACAACCCTACAACCCCAAACCTTGAGATAATTCAGTTGGGTTTCCTTTTAGTCCGAGTTCATAAGGGGTAACCTTGTTCCTTTTATTTGGAACCCTATTTAATAAATAGCAAGTCGTTAACATAGCTTCACCCCGAACCCTTGACTCGATCCTGAATAGGACAACATGGAATTAACCATCTCCTTCAAAGACCTGCTTTTCATTTCGTAAATACCATTTCTTTGAGGAGTATAGGGAGCGATAGTTTCATGGATAATACCAATGATCAGCAATCGGTATCCATGTACTCACCTCCCTATCGGTCCTTAATCTTTTGATCAAAGACCCAAGTTGTAATTCAACTTCGCTTTTAAACACTTTGAATTTATCTAATGCTTCATCCTTGGTATGTAATGATATACATAACAAAATCTAGAAGCATCATCAATAAATGTCACAAAGTACTTCTTATTCCCCAAAGAAGGAGTGGCATGCAAATCACACAGTCACACGTGTATAAGCTCCAAGACCTTAGTCTCACGACTAACACCCTGAAAAGGTTTCTTGGTTATCTTGGTCAAAATGCAAGTTTTACACTTTTCAGTGTCCATGTCAAATGTTGGGATTAAACCATCCCTATTTATCACGTATACCTTATCACAAAACAAGCAAACCCAACACAAACAAGTAACAGTTATGCGTAAAACACAATAGTTACACATAAAAGTAGGAGAAAGATTAAGATGAAGAACTTGGTGAATTGAATATGAATTCGTGTATATGTTTACAGAGGTAGAGAGAAGAAAGATGAAAACAATAAGATGTTATATTGCTTCAAAGGAAAACACACACACACACACACACTCAAGCACACCCCTCAAATGACCATTTGAGGGGTATTTATAGTACAAGTAACTTAAAACCCTAAAAGGCTTTGCTTGGGCTTTTCGTGGGTTGGACATGGATTGGGCTTTGGATACTTTAGCTTCAAATGGCTATCATAAACATAAAGCCTAGCCATTTAGCTTAGTCCAATCCACGAGCCCGTTGACTATTCTATCACTTTATCTAACACACGATACAAAGTTCCTAAACGTGAATGACCATCACTTCTAATAAAACTATTAAGGCTAACAATCTCCCCCTAAGGGGTGGTCATTCAAATGATGCTCCACTTGATTAGGTCTTTACTTTTCTTGAGCTAGGACTTTGTGTGTAGATATAGAATAGTCTTGATTATTTGTTCCTTCATGCTTTGTGATCAAATAATGTGGTTGTCTGCCGTTGTCAACTTCGTTGGTTAGGTGTCTCCATGTCTTTCTCCACCATGCTCACACTTCTATTTGACTTTGAGTTTCCAATGATGAAGTTCTAGAGTCTTTAAAGTTTGTAGATTCTTTGACATAGACGAAGAATCATCTTTAACTTTGAGTTGCCTTTGATTTTGATGAGAACTTTCATGTGTTGTTGGTATGAGCATGTGGCGAGTCTCGCACGATCCATCCGCTCCGGAGCTTCCATAAGAAGAAAACATAAACAGGTTAGTAATAAGCGATTCCGCACTTACAAGTTTGAATTTCGAGGGTGTTAACGACATAGTGTGAAAACACGCCTCTAATTCCATAGAGGTCGTTCTCAACCGGTGTCCCACAAGTGAGATAACACGATATACCAAAGTACATCTACGCTCGATGAGTCAAGTACACCAAAGCATCACCCTACGATCGTAGACCGTTTGAGACACACTAAGCGTAATCCACGGGAGTTACCGAAATGACTTCTTTGTCGGTCGCTGATGTTGACCCCGACAGAGTTTCCATTCAATCATCAAGATCACGGATGTGAAACTTCTCATAAATGTTCTCGGCGATTGCTAAGATCCGTGGGACTCTAGAATATATCACTTGTGTCCTTATTGAAGAACAACCGCGCGATGTCATGTCAAGTGTTCCTATGAGATCTTTGATGAATCTCGTGGCTCTAGACTCAATAGTGCATTTTGGTTTTCCGAGTGGAGACTAGGAGAGGGTCTCCTTCTTCAATATCAACAATCTCTAAGAGAAAGTCGATAGATTATGTAGGGTTCCCAGTGAGAATGAATCAAATCCTTTTAAGAGGAATTGAGTGGCTAGAAGGTTTAGTGCGGTGCGTCACCGGGTCCATGACGTCTTTGTCTTCAATACCGGTGTCATCTTAGTGACAACCAAGAGTGATGAATTGAACCCGGTTTACGCCCTAAGGTTGAATTATGGAGGGCTATTTTTTCACCATTTCTTTTACTATTCTTTTAATTCTTCAACCCCTTCTTTCTCCTTTCTCACATTACTCCTTTTTCAATCATTCCTAAGGACTTCTAGTTCTAAACTATATGTGATGTCCTTGGGTAGATCCCTCCGCTCTCGCGGATCATAGGACGAATTTCCTATCCTTAGTCACCTTATAACTTCATGATGTCCTATTGTTGCCATAAAACCATTTTTCATGAAAATCTCTCAGTGTTTATGATAGAAAACAAGTTTGAAACATTCAGAGTTTTATATTTTAGAAACACTCCCTTCACATGTGCTTATATGTTTTGACATAAATCGCACATAGAGGTAGAGTTCGCACTTTTGAATTGATTGACTTTAAATGAACTAGACCGATTCGAGACACGTTTACATCACTAGAGAACTAGCTTGAAATTATTACCCGTCCTGGTCAAGTCATAGAAAGTTCTCGAGATGGTACATGATTCCTCGTCAATTCATTGGTTCAACTGAGTCGATCTCTTTTGAGATTCAAACAACGATCATTAAACTTTTTGATCACATTTCTCCCCCTAAAAAATAGCATATCTATGATGTTTTTGAAACAAGATGATTAAAAGATATGTTTTTCGAAAAACATTTGGAGAGAAACTGATTTAGCATGAATTTTGGAACAATTTTGGTTTATACTCCCCCTTAATGAAAGCATATTTTCAAACAAAAATTTAGAATCAATTAAGGGTTTAGAGGGTGTTATCTTGGTACCAAATGTGAGAGATTTTGAAAAATCTTTTGAAAAATTTCGAATCAATGGTATAAGATGAAGATTTTAAAAATCTTTTGAAGATATTGAAGAAAAATTATCTTCATTTGTTTTAGGATAAGTGCTCGATATTTATGAAAATCGATTTAGCGAAGCACTTTCCTTTCTTTAAAGCGGGTTCTGAACCGATGTGTCCCAAGCCATTAATTTGAAGTCCGGTTTTCGTCATCAAGTATACGAAAGCCATTTATTTGAAGAAATTTTGAGAAGCGACATGTTTTATAAAACAATTAAAGAACTCTCGCTCAAGCATTTGTACATGCCCGTATCATTGTTGAATGACATTTCTAGAAACGTCTGAATATCGATTATACGAGACATGTCGTGAGAAGAATATTTTGTATTTTTGAAATTTTATAATGTTTTTGTATTTTTTAAAATTTTCTATTTTATATTTTGCTTTTGTTGGTTTTATAAAAGAAATGGAAAATCAAAGATAAAAGATAAAGAGAATGAAGAGGAAGAGTTTACGAATTGGAACCCTCGATGAGTGGGTTCGTAGATATTTGATTCACTGCACCAAAAAGAAAAGTTTTCACAAATAACGATGTTAGAAGTACAAGATTCCTCACGGTGAGGGTGATCACTATCAACGGTTGTAGTGGTTTGACTTCCTTATCTTGATGAGTTTCACTATTATCGTGTTGAAGCAAGTATCAAAATCTTTCCGTGGGAATCCATCTAAGATCTATTTTGTTGAAAACTTTTCCGTGGGTTTCCACCTAAGGTAAGATCTAGGAGTTGTTTTCTTATCGATGCGTGGAAGACTCATTTTTTGAAAAACTACGTCTCAAGAGATCCACCTATTAGGTTTCTTTTGTTTGACATTTTATCAACGGGCTTGTTTCTATTTGGTGTCTTAGTGGATTGTGCCTTGGCACGAATTATTTTTCTTGAGATATAGTGAGGCACATGCATCATGATTAGTCGAAAAGACACATTTTCTACATGTAGTATGTATAAATTCAATATTCTTGTTTAAAACAAAGAACTTTAACTTTGTCACTACAGGTCTTACGAAATTGATTCTTGTTCGAAAAGAATTAGAATTCCTAGTGTTGTTTTCTAAGGGCATGGCATTTTCGTTTATGCAACTACTCTTAGATGTAAGCCAATCCCTAGTCTTTGTAGGGTGTTCCTAGGTAATGGTTTACTACTACTAGCGGTGCCTTGAAATCTTGTAGAATTCATCACCCTAGATGTTGCACCTAGAATTCAGGTCTTTTCGAGTCCGTGCCTTTTCCTAGCTTCTTCTAGATAGTGATTGTTGACCATGTTGTTAGAACCAATGATTCTTTAACTGGATTTGCGGTCACATTCCGTGTACTATTCCTAGAAATGCCGGTGAAATCACTTTTCTTTATCAAAACAGGTTTTTCAAAACCTTTGATAATTCGCTTTTGATAGGCAAAGACCGTGGAGTGACTGTTTTGACAAATCATATTTCTCATTGACTTTTGGAGCAAACCGAGAAATAGACATTTTTGGTTTGAAAACCGGTTTGGGAACATTTGTTTTCTCCTCGGTCAATGGTTTTTCAAACTTAGTATCCACAACCTTTCCTTTTAGACTTTCCAATGAGCTCTCAAAAGATCATTTTGCTCTTGCATGTCCTTGTAGGCACGCCATACGACAGTTTGTCATACTAGCATTCCTCGGTTTTCGATCAAGTCGCTTAAAATAGGACACGCTTTCTTTTCAAGTTTTTCAAGAGCTTTTCATACTTTGAAACAATTGCGGAGGTCTCGATCGAGTCTTTCATGATCTTCAACGAATATGTTTGTAAAATAATGGACATGATATCGGTAGTGATAACATCTTCAAGAGAGAATCATTCAAATTTTCCAAAACTTTGATGTGTTCAACACTTTCATTAGCTTGCTTTACCGTGGATTTATGGTCCTTGACAAAGTCACTGCTTCTTTCAAAAACACTTGTTCGAAATGAATTACCCTCGACCGATGCCGCTAACGGAGGTTCAATTTGAGTTTTATAAAACTCTTTTGTTTCGTCATCATGACGAGTAAACCGATGTTAGTTGTAATATTGGTTTTAGACTTGATGATCTCTTGAAGATACCCAATTCTAGTTTTAACGTCATCTAAAATGCTTCTAGCATCACTTGTGTTAAAAGGATTGTTTGAAGAAATTTGTTCGATTTTCGAAGAGATTTGGAAACTACAACTACTGGGAGTTGCAACGGTTTTGAAACCGGTGTTGACACTTTTTGAAACACTTGGTGTTGTGGAAAACGTTGATTGTTCTTTTTGATTAACAAAAGTAATTCCATTTATTTTGTTCCATTTGTTATAATCAATCGGTTTAAGATCCGGATTCTTTTGTTTCATTTTGATCTACTCTCCTTAGATAGTTCCAACGCTTCAAGAGAATCACGAACAATTATGGGTTCATGCAAAGGTTTTCCATTGTTCAACACATTCGAGATTTCGAGCTTTCTTGAGAAACGAAGAAGGGTTGTTACCAAGAGCCATTTTATGTGAAGTGTGAAAATCATATTTTCTTGATTAGAAAGCATCTTGTTTGTTTTAGCGGAATGACCCGTTGTAAGAAGCAAATTATCAAATTTTTGATAGTTTCATTTTATCCGAATTTCATCAAGAAGAGAATCTTCTCGCTTTGAAAATCAAGAATCAACTGCTTTCTTCTCTTTTCAAGATCGAAAAGTGCTTTTTGTTTAGAAAGTTGGTCATTTAGTTCGAAATTTCCTTGTTTAAAGATTTTATTTTCAAGTTCAAATTCACATCAAGTGTGTCATACTTGAGTTGCAATTGTTTTCTCTTAAAATGTAATCTCGATAACCAATTTCTAATTCGAAAGTTTGTTAGTATGAAATTCAAAAGCTTTTATGCTCCCTTGTAACACTCAAGCTCACGGTCAATTTTTATTCGCGGCCTTAACCTCACGATTGACCTTACTAACATTTTCAATTTCAATGCCACATTTATTGATTAATGATTCAAAATAAGCACGTGTTTCCTCATCGGTCTCAAGATTTTGTGCCACACCCTCCACTAGGATCCACATATGGAGTTTCGAGTTAGTATTGCTACAACTCGGATTGTCCATGTATGTATCATAAGTAGGTGCGGATGTCACGTATGTTGTTCGTCATGAGTAAACACATCACATATGGCATTGTTATAGCATGGATCAATGATTGGTACCTTAGATATCGCATTTGCGTCATAGATGTAAGGTGCGTCGAGTCAATGTCGTATTTAGTCTCCTCAAGATTTGCCATGAAGACGCAGCTTGCATTGATGTCCTCTCGGTCTTCCAAATCATCCATAATAGCGAAAAAGTCATGTTCCTCAAGACTCAACCGCATTCCGATTCGCTTTTGCTAACAACATAGCTTTCAAGGTACGCAAAATCCTTCTTTTTCGACGGTAGGACAATTTCTTGCCATGTGACCCACTCCTTGACAGCTTATAACACTTAATCGATTACCACGATTCACATTTCCATAATTCTCAACGATCGGGTCGCAACATTGCCATTCGATTACCCATTGCTCTATTCCCAACATTCTCGTCCCATCCGATTTCCAACATGTTGACCCGACCGACATTACCTCGATACGGAACCGCTGATTACCCATGCGATCGCTAAATGCTTTATCCAATAAAGAAAATACATGTAGCAAAGCATTTTCTTGTTCGATTCGGGATCGCTGATTCTTTTTCCCGGTATTGTGGATACTGTTGTTGTTGATAGAATTGTTGTTGTGGTTGTTGAATGTATTGTTGCAAGTTGTTGTTGGAAGATGATGAAGCTTGTTGTTGTGTATTCACCGTAGTTTGAGTCTTAGCAATAAGTGCCAATGGATCATGATTCTTTGCCAATCTTTCTTTCCGACTTCATTCGCTCACTTGGTTTTGTTTTAGAAAATCGTTTAGTTTATCAAAGTTCACCGATGTAAGTCTTTTGTTTGGTTGACAATAGTGACATATCGTCCCCATTCTTCCGGAAGATTATTCAGAACTTGATGTTTTGAACGATTGTTCGGGTGCCAATTTGTTTCGATAAGCTCATTCATCAAAGTGCAAAACCTTCCATAGTAGGATTCAATGGATTCTCCGGTGTAGATGTAAACTTTTCCCATTCGCTTAGCATCTTGTTCTCCATGTCTTGTTTACCAATTTTGTTCCATAACATAGTCGTCTAACATGTTCCCACATATCGAAAGCATTTTCACAACCGCTCACAAGCAAAAAATGTCTATTGGTAAACCCAGTTGGACAATATGAATTGCCATGTCATCTGCATCGACTTGTTTCGATCCTCTTGGTGTATTCGATTCGGTTTGAAGATGAGAGGGTGGTGGGACGGAGGTGTTGCATCCGCATTTCGAGCACATGAACTTGTCGAGGTGGAAGGGTCCATCTGAATGGATTTAATCATGAGTTTCCACCTTTGCCAACATAGGAGCATTCGACTTGTCCATTGAAGATAACCACCTTTTGCCAACATAGGAGGACGGTTTTCGCACCTACCGCATGAATGTCTTGTTGAGTTGCCATTGATGAAGGTATGATATGATAAAGTTGATGTAGGATCGATTCAACGATAAAGGAGTTGTGGTTGATGAAGATTAAGCTTGGTTGAGGTTTTTCTGGAAGTCATACTCGTAACCTTGGTTCTTAAAACATTTTCGCCTAAAATTTGAAATTCACTATAAAAATCAATTCTAAGGTCGTATGAAAATTTTTAGTTATGACAATTTTGACGCCAAATTTGACCACGAAAAATTTGAATTTAGGCCCAAAATTTGAATTTTGACCAAAATTTTCACAGCTTAAACCAAAATTTGAATTTCGAGTAAAATTGAACGTTTAGTCTCCTCAATTTTTTTTTTTTTTTTTTTTTTTTTTATGCGTGAAAGAGCTTAGGCGTGACAATGAAGTTACAAGTAGGATATGGTTATGAGTAGACGAGGCTTAGGCGTAGGATCTTATGCGTGTCGCCTTAGGCGTAGGAATCCTTATGCGTAATGATGATCTTCACGCGTAACCTTAAGCTTATGCGTAGACAAAAGTTACTCGTAAACCTTACGCGTAATTGTGAAGTTATGCGTAGAGTTACTCGTAAGCTTTTAGCTTATGCGTAAACTATGGTTAAGAACCAAAATCCTTTACACTGTCACAACGTAAGGGATATCCACAAGTCGAAGTGTTCTACAAACTTATCCAAGTGAGGAAAGCACCGAGTCACCGTTAAGCTCAAGAATCGCACCAAAAGTTATGAGTAGAACCTTATGCGTAGTTGACTTTCTTACGCAGAGAACTAGGGTTTGACCTACTCGTAAAAATTTCCAACGATTCAAACAATTTCGCTGCACGGATATCCTTAAAACGCTCGAATAACCCAAAAATGTTGACCTTTTTCACCCAAAGTGCTTAGAAAAGTTACAGTAGAAATGACAAATGAACCAAAACGAGTTTAAAACTTAACCAAAACGCGTAAAGCTTGAACTTTTGCAAAAACTGAAACTTGAGCACCAAATAAACCTTAAACCACAAGAATCTTGAATTTTAAGTGCAAAAATTAAAGCTTTAAGCGTGACAAATATGTAAACGAGAGCCTTTACGGCGAACCCTTCAAAACAAACACAAACACTCCTAAACCATTGTTAGGCGATTGATACCAATTGTTAAGCCCTTTTATCACGTATACCTTATCACAAAACAAACAAACCCAACACAAACAAGTAACAGTTATGCGTAAAACACAATAGTTACACATAAACGTAGAAGAAAGATTAAGATGAAAAACTTGGTGACTTGAATATGAATTCGTGTATATGTTTACAGAGGTAGAGAGAAGAAAGATGAAAACAATAAGATGTTATATTGCTTCAAAGGAAAACACACACACACACACACACTCAAGCACACCCCTCAAATGACCATTTGAGGGGTTTTTATAGTACAAGTAACTTAAAACCCTAAAAGGCTTTGCTTGGGCTTTTCGTGGGTTGGACATGGATTGGGCTTTGGATACTTAAGCTTCAAACGGCTATCATAAACATAAAGCCTAACCATTTAGCTTAGTACAATCCACGAGCCCGTTGACTATTCTATCACTATATCTAACACACGATACAAAGTTCCTAAACGTGAATGACCATCACTTCTAATAAAACTATTAAGGCTAACGATGTTCGTTCATTTAACAAAAAGAATGTAGAATATTGTTCATGTTCGTTATTTTAATAAATAAACAAACATAAACGAACTTTTTACCGAGCGGTTCATGAAATGTTCACTGAACGTTCAGTTCGTTTATAGCCCTACGTATAAACATGTATAAACGAGCTTAAAAGTAGTAAACGAGCTCGAGCTTTATACAAAACGCTCGACCACATTATTAAATACCCATTATGCCCTTCATACAAACACATCTTCCAATAATAACAAACATGTACAAATGAGTCAGATTAGGCAAGCTGAAACTTGTCATGGTTCAAGAAATTTCTATACAAATTTGACCGACCACTATAAAGTTACCACAATTTTTTGCCCAATTACAAATTGAAAAGTCATATCTAACTACAAAAAAACCTATGGGCAAAAACTTAATTTGACCTCCATTATGTAGTTTTGTACTTGTACGTACAATCATCATATCTCATTCATATTCAAATATATTTTGGATACTACGAATTCCATACGGTTGTGGTTCACTTTTAATTAACTATAAAAAAGAATTTGCTATTGGTTATTAACTGGGGTAAATTCACTTTTGATTAACTATAAAAAAGAATTTATTATTTGTTATAAGAAGGGTAAAATAGTTTATAAATATCAAATTGATAATTATTAAGTTGTTTTCGAAAGTGGAAGGCAGAAAAAGGATAGCTGGAAGTCCAAAATTTTTTAAATTAACAAATTTGTAAAAAGGCTTATAGGGGCTTATAGCTAGTTAAATTACTTAAATACCCTTTAAAATATAATAAATGTCACGTAAAAGCTAAAATATATGTTAATTTAATTTGATAAATTTTTATACAATTTTACATTAAGAAGTTTCACTCTAACCGATTTACCAAATAACTTTATAAAAATAAAACTTGGCTTATAATATAAGCTCCATTACCACCATCACGCCCTATATGTCAAAATTTTAAAAATTAAAATTACAAAAAGTGCCCGTTGTTTTGTAAAATTCAAGGATCAAAAGGCAATCCCTTTTATCCACACACCAACCATATTGCAAAAAAGTCAAATTAGGTTTTCAAGAGTCTTTATTATTTAAAGATATCAATATATAGATGAAGAAGAATGATATGAAGTTGTTGGATGTTTTTTTACATTTCAGTAGAATTAAATAGCCTTGATTTTAATAAGGTATATAAATTTTTTAAATAAGTAGTTTTACAATATATATAATCAATATGGGTTTGTTTTAAATTATGATTGTTCATATAGGGGTTTGATTTTTGTTAGTTTAGTTGATGAATTAAGGTGTTCATTAGTGGCTTATGTATGTATGTACATCAAGTGTTTGTTTTTATGCCTCAATGAAAAAGATGGTTTGGGGTTAGTGGCCAAACTTTTTTTTGTCTCTAATTCTGTTACGCATGTAAGGACAAAATCGAGTACAATAGAACCCTAGGTGATTTGATTTTAAAGATTAAATATGCTATAAGGATAGTCAATAAGTTAACCGCAATTGCCCTCATTGGTTTCTCGCCCCCTATGGACATGTAAGAATCGTGTCGATTATATAAATCGCTGTTGAATATTTAAAATCGTTATGCAACGTATGTTTGCCACTTATCATTAGTTTACGCTACAAGCTTAAGCTTTGAGGTTCCGAATTACGTTTTGAATGTATATAAGCATGTTAAGACATGGTCCTTATTTCCGAATGATATCCGTAAGTTATGAAATCATCCAGTGTCATGTAATATTGCATATATTTATTTATGTATTTCAGGTGGCAATGACCACCCGAAAAATCTCATCAGTTAACAATTAAAACTAAAGCTAAAAAAATTATCAACCTAAAAATAAATTCTAGTTTTTTCTTTTACAAACAATCATAAGAACCTTTTCATCAAACATCTCGTCAATACTCAGTGTAAAATGAGCTAATCTATGGGTTTTCAAGTATGCATACTTGTCAAGAACACACATACTTAAAGAACCATGGTTTGACTGATTTTACACATTTTAAATAATCTTGTAGTAAACTTGAAAAGCTTGAAACTTTATGTGAATTTAAGGTGAGTTATGGATGAAAGTTTGCAACTTTAAGATATCCAAAAAGCAAATAAAAAGCTAGTTGAAAAACAATTGTCTTTACTAACCACGGGAACCAACAACATATAATATGTTCCGGTCCCACGGGATTCGTAAAAAGACGAATTTTATTTTTTGTTGTGTAATGTTATGAGAAAATTCTTGTTCACTTTTAATATATCTTGTTTACTTTGAATATATAATGTTTGTTACTTATATTATGTTTGATCTTAGTGTAGTTGTGAATCTTTTAGTTGATCTAGTTGCTCGAATTCATACATTATCGCGTTTTTTAAAATAACAAATCACAAGTGAATTTTTACTAATCCCATGGGATTTTTATGTATCCGTGGGATTTTTTACTAATCCCGTGGAATTTTCTTGACGGAAATTTCAAAAAAAGTTCGTCTTTCTACGAATCCCGTGGGATTTTTCGGATGAAAATTTTGAAAAAATCGTCTTTTACGAATTCCATGGGATTTTTACGAATCCCGGGATTTTTACGAATCCGTGGGATTTTTACGACGGAAATTTTGAAAAAAATTTCGTCGAAAGTATATAAAAGTGCATATCTATAGAAAGATGATTTAATTCTCGTCGCGATGGTGTATTTTTCGTAGCTTGAAGATTTACCGTTTGCAAGATATGTTGTTTTTTAAAAAAAGGTGAAAAGTGAGTTTTTATATTAAAAAGGTGGAAAGTGAGGAAATATCATATAATTACCAAAAGGCCCTTTAGTAGACAATTAAATTAAAATATCAAATAATCTAAACCATTAAATTGAAGTTGGATGGATGGTTCAGATCAATGGATTTGATCTTAGATCTCTAGATAAAATATGTTCCGCATTCAACTTTTCACTTCCCACAAAATATGTAATACGCTCTTTATAGCTCAGAAGATGAGACGTTTCCTTGGATGCTTCAATCGTTTTTTGTTATGCCTAATTGAATTATTTTCTTCTCAAGTGTTAGAAAGCTTAAGGTAATTGCAGGGGCAGAGCCATAACTTTATGGTCGAAGGGGCAAAATATGATAATTTAAGATGATTTTCTTTTTTAGGTTTGATTAGCTACACATTGCTAGTACTTCAACCCTTGCCATACAAAAACATATACTTTGTTACATGTTTCATGTTTGACCTCTTTCAGCCTTTTTATGTTATAAGTTTACCCCAAAAAACTGAATTCGGTTGTAGTACAAGCTTACAAGCTCAACGGAACACTTGTGTGAGCTTATTATAGCTATATAGTCTCAAAAAGCTTAAACGAACACCCTCAACGTGACTTAAATATGATGCTTATTTTCAGTTATTTTCCCAACACAATTGTTTTTTTTTTTTTTTTTTTTTTTTTTTTTTTTTTTAAACTAATAACCCAAACCCACTTTGCAGTTACTTTTGAAGAACAAGATTTATAGGTCACATAATTAGTATAAAATGATAGAACAAGTTACATTTTCAAAGAGCGGGTTTACATTAATACGCAAAATGGTCTCTTTGGAGCTTTTATTTTCATTCGATGGCGTCTTCCAAGAGCGTGAGCACCTGATATCTTTGGTAAAACCTGATTCTTATAATTCACTTAGGATCTATATTTGTTTAGACCGTGAACTTTAAGTAAAGAAGTTAGTGCATAATTAATTAGTATCCACAATTCTATAAGACGGATTTGGTCTCTTTGGAGTTGTTATTATCTTTCATTGGTGTCTTGCAAGAGTGTGAATTATTAAGTAAATAAGTTACAGTATTAATTATTATTCACAATGCTATAAGACAAAATTAATGGGCCACACGATAGTTTTTTTAAAGGGCATTTGTAAAAATTATATGTTTGAGAATTGGTGCACATGCATGAGTAAAAATTATATGTTATAACTAACGTAAATATATATTATGTGCAAATACCATGCATATTTATCATGTGAATAAATATATACACGCATGCATACATTTTTTACAAGTGTAAATATTTAAGAAGTAAGAAAATCCATTATTTCACCTAAGCCCACATTTTTTTAATCATTCTAAGAATACATGTGCATTATCTGAAAGTAAGTTTTCTTTAAAGGCGCAAAATTTGTTTCTTAGTCTTGAGGGTATTTAATTTCCCAACTATTAGCAGTTCCGGATGTGCATGTTGCTGCCAAAAACAAAGTAAGAGGTGAATCGGATTATTATGGGATACTTGGTGTGAACCCATTAGCAGATGATGATACTGTGACGAAACATTATAGAAAACTAGCTTTATCACTTCATCCCGATAAGCACAAGTCCTTAGGTGCAGAAGGGGCATTTCAGCTCGTTTCTCAAGCATGGAATCTGTTATCCGATAAAGATAAAAGATCGGCGTATGATCATAAAAGGCATGCTCAGTTTTTGAAGCAGCGGGTTCCTCAGAACGTGTTTTCACGAGTGAATATACCTCCAACTCAGAACGGTTCTCACAATGTCACGAAGAGTGCAGCTGCCCGGACAGCTGGTGCAGATGCGCAGGCAAAGGTTACAACTTCTCAAAAGAAGGATAAAACTACTACTCAGACGAAGAAAAACGAAGAGTCCAAAGGATGAGATTAATGGGACTACCGAGACGGTTCCCACTTCTGTTTCTTCATCCTCCAATGAACAGATAGCTCCTGAGACGTCAAAGGTCAAAGGTTCTCGAAAAAAGAATAAAGTTAACGGGACTACCAAGACGGGTCCCACTTCTACTCCTGCATCGTCCAGTGAACAGTTAGCGCCTGAGACGATGCCCGGGCCTTGTTTAACAGAGGTTAAAACTTCTCAAGTAAAGGATAAAGTTAATGGGACGACCAAGACAGGTCCCACTTCTATTCCTTTACCGGTTACTAAACAGATGAAGATTAAAACGTTTTGGACCGTATGCATGAGATGCAAATTGCAGTACGAATTCTTGAGAAAGTACTTAAACCGAAATATGTTATGCCCCACTTGTTATGGACCGTTTCACGCAACTGAGATTCCACCACCAAATATCAATGCTTCTTCAGAAGTTGCAGGAATTTCACAAGGAACGGGAAATAACATTTCAGCCCCAGAAACGTGTAAGATAACGGGTATTGAGGCTGGCAATGGTACAAGCTCCAAGCGGGGTCCACTAAAAAGGGATCGAGAAGAAGCTGGACTAGACACTAATATAGAGGAAGCTTTGAGAAATAAGATCGCTAAAAAAGAAGCTAAATCCGCATCTAAGAAAGTCAAATCTGTTGAAACAAAGCAAGACA
Organism: Chrysanthemum lavandulifolium; assembly: GCA_022545495.1. Lineage (NCBI taxonomy): Eukaryota > Viridiplantae > Streptophyta > Magnoliopsida > Asterales > Asteraceae > Chrysanthemum > Chrysanthemum lavandulifolium. Next base: position 7,750,348 of record CM040241.1, read on the forward strand.
GTAATGTCTTTGATGCAAAAAAGGAAACGGGCCGGCCTATCAAGAATCAACTTATAAAGAAGGCGACTACGGAAATAAAGAAGAAACTGGACGAATGGAGCTCAGAAGCCGAAAAAGTTGCTGAAATGGCAAACGGCTACTCAAAGAGTGACGAGGCTGACGTCCCAGATCCAGATTTTTATGATTTTGATATAGAAAGAAGTGAAAAGTGTTTCAAAGAAGGTCAGCTCTGGGCTGCATATGATGATCGTGACGGGATGCCTCGGAACTATGCCATAGTCCACAAAGTAATTTCTTTAAACCCGTTTAAGATGAAAGTATGTTGGCTTAGCTCAAAACCTAACAAGAAACCACTTCCATTTCCCGGGTTCCTGGAAGCATTCGGCGAGTTTCAACCAGGAAAACATGAAACGGTTACCTCCCCAAACTATTTTTCTCACAAAGCTAGCTTTACAAAGCAGAGAAACGGTAACATTCGTGTTTTCCTTAAAAAGGGAAGTGTTTGTGCTCTGTACAAATACGATTACACACCGGATACGATCAAACATACTTATGAACTTGTAGAAGTTGACGAGTCCAGTGAAGAAACAGGCATTACCGTCACGCCACTAGTCAAAGTTGCAGGATTTAAAACAGTGTTTCACCGACATCTCGACAGCAAAGAAACAAAAGTTATCCCGGAAAAAGACTTTCTTAAAATATCGCATCAAATACCTTCATACTTGCTCACGGGTCAAGAATCTGCAAATGCTCCAAAGGGTTGTCTAGACCTCGACCCTGCAGCTATTCCTCCCGAGTTTCTTCATGTTTTAGCAGATAATAAGGAAGCCGATACAATGGATGTCGACAATGGTCCAAGTGCTGATGGTGTTTGTTCCATTTAGGAACAAATTTCCTGAACTTGGGAGTTTGGTTTGGTTTTTTGGGTTGTTGGATGGGAAAATAGGTAACATGTAGTGTGCATTATGCAGTTGTAACTTGTGCTTAAAAGGGTTGTACAACTCAGTTTTTGTTAGATGCTGCTGTTATATCTAGACTCTATTTAGAAATGTTTCTTTTGTACTTTTGGAATCCAAACATTGACTGTTACTAAGGAATGAAAATGGAGGAATGTTTTGGTACTTAATGTTGTTTTTTGGCTTTATTTTTTTTTTTATCTTTGTTAGGTTTTGAAGTCTAATAGTTTTAAACTTTTGTTACGTGTACTTTATATTATAAAGTAGCCGTATGCAAAATCGGGTTTTTGGGCTAACCGGTTCGGTTAGTAACCGACCAGTTTTGGTCAAACCGTTATTAACAAAAAACAGTTCGGTCGGTTAGGCTTTTCGGTAGAAAAAACCAAACCCGGTACTAACCGGTTTGTAACCGGTTATAATAAGAAAAACCAGTTATAAACGTCTTTTTTTTTAATGTTTTTGCTACTGTTAAGGACTAAATGGTGCTCGGGTTTTCGGCTTTTTTTTTGCATTCGCATTTTATACATAATAATTCAATAAACTTCGACTTCTATTAAATAAACTCATAATACGTCAAACATAAACTACTTGAAACATAAGCTAATGCATTGAGCGATTTATTAATCGAAAAGCTAATACATTGAGCGATAGTGAGGTCTTATTCGGAGTCTCCGGATCCGGACCTAGCTTGGTCATCTTGAACGATTTCTTCATCGGAAAGTGAGATTCTATAACCCTCTTACATATAGATCTCAAGTATTTGTGGTTCGATCTCTAAATAATTGGCTTCAATATTAGAAATGTGTTGTATACGTTCTTGTGCGTCTAAGTGATCCTTTAAGCAAATACACATCTCCAAAGATGCCGGCGTGAGTCTTGTTCTTCGAATCGTTAATACCCTTCCACTAAGAGAAAAACATGATTCCGAAGCTACCGTAGAAGTTTGTACGCTTAGTAAATCTCGAACCATCTTGGATAGAACGGGAAATTGAGATTGCCTTCCTTTCCACCAAGACAAAACATCAAAGTTTTCAAATTCTTCTTGTCCCATAGAGCTTATCCAATCGGTTATGATATATCTCCCAAATTCGTTAGTACCGGTTTGGTCACTCCTAGCCCGTTTAACACTTTCTTGTCTTAAAGTTTGAAATAAGTTAAACCTCGAACTCGAAGAGGATGATGAAGCACCACAACTAATTGAAACATTAGTTGAACCATATTACTAAAATAAATATCAAATAAATCTTTAAAACATTTGTTAAAATAAGCTTTTGCATTCATTGCATAGTCAAGGTTTTCTAATTGCAAATCCAAATCAATCGAAATCTTCTCGATAAGTTCCACCCCACTAATGTTAAAGCGTGGGTCTAATGCGGCACAAGTAATTACCGTGGAATTTCTTTGAAATATTTTTAAGTTTTTCTTTCATAGGTTCAACCATAATATCATATGGTGGACCACTTGATTCAATCGCCTATTTTTGAACACATTGCAAAAATTTGTTGGATTACCCTATGACTCGTGGGATAATATACACCGATAATAAAGTAGTTGCACCTTTAAAAACTTGAGTAATTCGGTTAATTTTTCAATAATTTCTCAATTTTAGACGGAAAATGGTTCAACTAGGTATCACCGGCAAGATCATCATGAAAAGCACTTAAAGCAATTTTTGGCGTAAAACACTTTTAAACATATAATAAGTCAAGTTCTATCTTGTAGGAACTTCCCAATTAGGTGTTAAAATTTGGTTTCCGTTCCACACAAAATCTCATATAACTCTTATATCTTGCTTTAGGCCCACAAAATATATCTTGCAACATTGTTTTAAAAGCGTTTTTATCGACATTATTTCGGTACCCTAATCCATCTTGCACCACCAAGTTTATGATGTGTGCAACACATCGCCTATGAAAAATGTCGCTCAAAGGTGGTTGGTATCTTGCTATTAGTTCGGTGGCGACATTTTTGTTAAAAGCATTATCAAATGAGATTGAAAAATCTTATGTTTCAATTTAAACTTTTTTAACACATCTCTTAACTTACGAAATAAATTCATACCCGTGTGTGGGTAATCAAAGTTTTGAAAATCAATCGTACGCTTCATCATTTGCCAAGTTACGGGATTAATCCAATGCGCGGTAAAACAAACGTACGAATGCGGCAAATGATGAGGCGCCAACCAAACATCGGTTGTTAAGTTTACATTTGTATTTAAATTTTCAAAACCTTTTATGATTTCGAGTTTAGCCTTTTTCTACATTTTAAGTGCATCACGTTTAAGAGTAGAACGACTTACGTGACTATATCGCTGTTGAAGATAATTTTGAAGCACCTTGGTTAATCTCGGGTTATCGAAATGGTTGAATGGCAAAGCTTCTTGAATCACAAAGCTTGCAAATTGTTGTCGAGTCCGTTCCGACTCATATGCAAATATACCCCATCTTGTGACATAGATGCTTGACCCGCATCCGGAGCACGCCTTTGAGTGCTTGGCAATACTTTTTTCGATATGTTGCTTCAACGTCGTGTTGGATCCGCTACTTAAAACTTCTTGCAAAATTTACAATGAGCCTTCATGGTATTATCTAAAAACTCCACGAGCTCAAAATTACACCAAATTTCCTTGTTTCGTCCGTTTTAAACCGCAACAATCGTGGGTTCATTTGAAGAACCAACACCGTGGAAGTTGAAGAACTTTGAGTTGCCATTTTGTAAGTGATTTTGATTGATTTCAAGAGTGTTTGATTGTTGTAAGTTGTAAGTTGTAAGTAACTAAACCATATTCAAGATTAGTATTTATACTAAACTTTATAAGCATAAATGGTGATTAAATGCCAAAAATAACGGCTATAAACAAAAAAAAGGTCATATTGTGTTTGTCTGTTCCATGTCCCTCGTTAACAGCTTGTTCCCAACGTTCATAAAAAATAACTGGTTACCAACCGGTTTTTCTCTAACCGGTTTCCCAACCAGTTCAGTTAGTAACCGGTTCAGAATGGCCCAACTTCTAGAACTAAAACCGGTTCCTAACCGCGGTTATTATCCTAACACAACAGGTTATGGTCAAAACCGTGTTGACCGGTTCGAATCGGTATTTTGGGGTTTCGATTTTGGTATTTTTGGTCACGGCTATTATAAAGTGAATCAACTTAACTTAAATCATACTATTAGGCTGGGTGTAATGGTCACTTTGTCGACACCTCGGCACATCAATTTTTCAAAGACACTATTTAACTCAACTTAAATCATACTATTAGGTGGGTGTAAAAGAAGTTAGTGCACCACGTTAGGTGGTCTGTACCACCGAACCAACCCCAAAAGGCAACTTGACGTGCGGTGGATGGCGGTCGTAGTGGTAGATGGTGCGTGGTAGAGGCTCACCACAGTGGTGAGGGCTCTATTACACCCGGTCTAAATAATTGGGGTATTTAATTATTTATTCGGTTCTTGGTTAGTTGAAATGTCATCGTTTTTAAGAGAAACACAGATTTAGGATTTTGTAGTCGATGTAAGGAGTTGTTGAAATGTCATGCATGTACGAGGTGTTTGCTTTAGCTTATTTTTTGAGCTACCAAGCTTAAATGTATTCGGTTTACGTTTAATAAGCTTACTTTTTCTGGCTTATTTTACAATTTATACTACAGGTTATAAAATAAGTTAGAAAAGTATTATAAGCTGAAACCGCGTGAAGTCTCGTAAGCTTTAAAATATGCTTAAACAAAACCCTTAGTATGAATTATGAAGAACTTTGTTAATGGACATGTCCACTTATGGCAGATTATGATAGATGACTTTAAGAAAAATAGAAAATGGATGAATAATGACTTTTTGATGGATAGAGTTTTGTATTTTTCGAAAAAAAATAATACATTGCTCATTTGCACAGTTATCCTAAACAAAAACACTAACAAAACTGATTTTCATCTACGTTCCTTAATAGAAAGCCATTACCAATTGCGTTTCTTTGCTCAACATCAACTAAATATAGCCGCGAGCACTATTTAGTTTTAACTAGAGTGGTAGCAATCTTGCCATCTTACTGTAAATTCATTTACTTACTTAGTTCTGGTTGATCACAAACTTGAGTTCTGTATGGGTACGGTAATTAGTGCTCTTTGAGTATAATGTCTCATGTTCTTTAGCGTATATGAATAGTGTTGATGTAAATTGGATCATGTGTTGGCTTCACCAGTATCATTTTCTTATGGTCTATATGATTATCTCACACATGATACAGTATGCAGGTGATGTGGCTAATTGTTTGCGTTACGGTTGGTGTTTACAACATAGTACTACATACATCTTTGCATTTTTCCTTCTACAAGATTACGAGTGTCATTTGATCAACAAATGATAGCTGACTACTTTAACTATGTTACAAGAAAAAACATAGATGTTTCGTATCAAATGATACCCATCATGACTTTAAATAAAATGTTTGTTTTCAGCAAAAAGTGAACTTGATAGTATTTTTTTGTAAAATATTGGGTAAATGATACAATGATTAAATTTAAGTATAAGTTATACTTTGGTAAATATGCTCTTACTCTTTGCATTTAAATACTGAAAATGTAAAGCATTGTTCATATGTTATGGCGAACATGGTCGTGCCGTCACATACACCATAAGTATTTTTTTAAATAATTTTCTCCTTAACCTTTTAAAATATATATAATAAAATTAAGCAGCAAATGTCATTTATACTTTCTTACAAAATATGAGAAATTTTCATATTCTTCATTTATATATATTGATTCTTCTACATAAAATGTTTAGAATTTTGAGTGTCATTTGATGATGTACAATTTATTTCACTTACAATTACGTAAACGAACATTAGAAGTACGCAATGAAATGCAGCTACAAAGCGAACCTCGTTAGTAGACAAGTTACTTGTCTCGATATATGCAATATAGTTATTATCAGTCAAATTTTCTTGGTCAAGATGAGAAGGAATGTGGATGATAGACCATAGGTTGCATATAGGCTTCCTATCCCATGTCTTCTTTAAAGTCTTGGTCAAGATGATAAGGAAGTTGTGGGCCATTCATTTCACCAGTTGCATGTGGACCACAAACCGTTAACATGCAAAACTAAGGATAAGCCAATACTTTTACTTATCCCTATGATTTTAAGTAAATTTCCAAAAATGTCACCACAAGCATTAAGTTACTTATCATCTTCCTATCATATTTTAATTCACTTACTTGGTTTTGGTTAATCAAAAACTTGAGTTTTGTATGGGTACAGTAATTAGTGCTCTTTGAGTAAGCTAACAAACAAAAACAACTACAAAACCCAAAACATTGGCTATAAATCAAATGGTTATAAAACTTCAAAATGTCTGCCCACGATATTCTCCGGTCCACGAAAAATCAATATAGATCTTCCCATCGACCTGTCCAAACTATAATAAACGACCCTTTTACCTTTTGACAGGCCAAAAGAGACGAAAAACCACTTCGCTCAAAATTAATACCAAACACTATATCATGCACAAATAATTACCCATTAACCAAAACTTATAATCTTATCACCATTACAATTTACCACACATCAAACACTTCCAAAACTCATTACAGGGTCTTCAAATTCCACTTCTGAATTAGGCCACTCAAACCTTGATATTGAGCTGGTCCAAACACCATTCATTCCATGATCTGCCAAACACACTTCAAAGTAACCATAATGAAATCCAGCCATCTTAGCAAGATTTTTACCAGCAAAGAAATAACCAAAACCCCAATTCAACGCCCAGCAGCCACCAAACTCGGCAATCTAAGCCTCACATTTTCGCTCATGATTCCACACAGCTTCTTACCACAAAACACTTTCAAACCAGCAGACAGAAGAGGAACGTAAACATAGATAATTGAAAATATTATAATCTCTTAAAATTCTTGGTATTCTCAAGATGATAAGAAATTTGTGGAAGCCATTTATTTCACCATTTGCATGCCAGGAACGTTAACATGCAAAAGTAAGTATAAAAAGCCAACACTTGTTCTCATAATTTTAAGTAAATTTCCAAAAATGAAGTCACTACAAGCAATAATTCACTTATCATCTTCCTCTCTTATTTCTTTTCTCTTTTACGGTCTCGCGATAACATGTCTTACTTCCGCCAGTGTCACTGCTTCATATGGCGGTAATGAGACTGATTATCTCGCGTTGTTGTCATTTAAGTCAATGATCACCCAAGACCCATACCAAGTTCTAACCACGTGGAACCATTCCTTTCATTTCTGTGAATGGAGTGGTATTTCGTGTGAAGCGGCACAAACAGTGACTGTTTTAAGGCTGGTTTCGCAAGGCTTAGAAGGCTCATTGTCTCCTCATGTGGGAAACCTCAGCTTCCTCCGACACCTTTCTCTCAGTAACAACAGCTTTCAAGGAACCATTCCTCATGAACTTGGTCGTCTATCTAGGTTACGTGGCCTTTATCTTTATATTAACAATTTCAGCTGGAAGCATACCCATGGAGATGAGTTTACTCTCGAAACTTGCTTTACTTGCAATTGACTACAATAACTTAACAGGTGGAATCCCACCTTTCTTGGGGAATATTACATCAATGGAATATTTCTCTGTTACAGAGAACCCGTTGGGTGGGAGCATTCCAGATACCTTGGGTCATTGGAAAAGCTTGACGGAATTTTACTCTGGTGGCTGAAACTTATATGGAAGCATCCCTCATTCCATTTTCAACCTCTCACTCCTAGTTAATTTATCCTTAGCTGTAAATCACCTCACTGGTAGTCTTCCTTCAGAAATTGGTAATCAGCTCCCAAATCTTGAGTGGCTTCAGTTATGGGGTAACGAACTGACAGGAGTTCTTCCACCTTCTCTTTCTAATTGTTCTAAATTAAGACTTCTTGAAATGGCTAACAACGGTTTTAGTGGGAAGTTGACTGTTGACTTTTCAAAACTAAGAGATATTTATAAAATATACTTAAGTAATAACAACTTCCATGGACGCGTGGATGACATGACGTTTATAGATTCTTTGAAAAACTGCACCAAGTTAGTAAATTTGTTCCTTTATAATTGCAACCTTATAGGAGTGCTTCCGATATCAATAGGTAATCTTTCTGATAAACTTAGCTTTCTCGATTTAGGAGAAAATCAATTATTTGGAAGCCTACCTTCAAGTATAGGTAGTTTAGTTGGTTTGACCACTTTAGGTTTAGGAGCTAATAAATTCAAAGGAAACATCCCCACTACCATTGGTAAACTAAAAAAGCTACAAGTTCTTAGTCTATATAGCAATCAATTTTCAGGGCCTATACCTGATGCCATTGGGAACTTATCAATGTTTACTGTACTTTATTTACTGAACTAACAAATTAGAAGGTCATATTCCACATAGCCTTGGGAATTGTAAAGAACTTAATGGGTTAGAACTTTCATACAATAGACTCACTGGAAACATACCCAAACAACTTTTCAACTTCCATCACTAAATTATTATTTAGATCTTTCTCATAACCGCTTGTCGGTTCCATTCCATCAGAGATTAAAACCTCAATAAGTTGAGCTATCTCGATTTATCTTACAATAATTTATCAGGCAACATTACTAGTAGCCTTGGTGAGTGCGTTAGCCTTGTAGGGTTAAACCTAAGTGGCAACAGATTTCAAGGCGTAATACCATCTTCATTCAGTTCATTGGGAGGATTAGGGGTACTCGCCATTTCTAAAAATAATTTATCAGGTAGAATTCCACAGTTTTTAGGCAAATGGAAATCCTTAGAGTATTTGAACCTATCCTTTAATGATTTTGAGGGGGAAGTACCGGTTGAAGGAGTGTTTGCCAATGCAAGTTTATTTTCGGTTTTGGGGAACGAAAAGCTTTGTGGTGGTTTGGTTACGCTTGAGTTACCCAAATGCAAGGAGACGGGTAGTAAGAAAAAAAGGTTTCCTTTCTTCATATTAGTCATCGTGATTGCACCGACTTTGCTCATTATATTATGTTTTGTATATCTTTTGTGTAAGAAGAAACGCAATAGTCAACCATCTGAGTCATCGGGTAGTGAACGGTTCATGAAAGTTTCTTACATTCAACTTCTCAAGGCTACTGATGGCTTCTCTGCAGCAAATTTGATTGGAGAAGGTGCATTCAGTTGCGTTTATAAAGGGATCCTCGATTCCGATGATGGCAACTTTGTTGCAATCAAAGTTCTACGTCTTGAAAATCCAGGAGCTTACAAAAGTTTTCTAGCAGAATGTGAAGCTTGGCGGAATATTCGGCATCGTAATTTGTTGAAGATAATAACTTCATGTTCAAGTGCTGATTTCCAAGGAAATGATTTTAAAGCTCTGGTTTATGAGTTTATGCCGAATGGAAGTGTACATGATTGGCTTCATTCAAGTGCATATACATCGAAACTGAACCTTCTTCAAAGAATAAAAATTCTTAGAGATGTTGCCACTGCTCTTGATTATCTTCACAATCGCTGCCAAACAACGATTGTTCACGGTGACTTGAAGCCAAGTAACATTCTACTCGATGATGATATGGTGGCTCATGTTGGAGACTTTGGTTTAGCTCGCCTACTTGGTACAAACTTAAACCAAAATAGCTCAACCGGGGTTAAAGGAACAATTGGTTATGCACCTCCAGGTAATTGCACTTTTATTCCATGATGCCTATATTTATTTACAGGTTACCTTTGTAAATTAATTAATTGTTATTCATTTGTAGAGTATGGTACCGGGAGCGAGATGACAAGTTGTGGGGACGTCTATAGTTTTGGAATATTATTACTAGAGGTGATGACTGGGAAAAAGCCGATAGACGACATGTTTATTGAAGGTCTTAGCCTTCATAAATTTGCTTACATGGCATTACCGATCAAGTAATCGATGTTATTGATAATGATGCAATTGTGTTGCAAAGCACCGAGCGAATGCAAAGAAAGTGGAAGAATGTTTGGCTGCAACTATCAAGATTGGAGTATCATGCTCTGTGGATTCCCCACCCCAACGACTAAAAATTGAAATTGTTGTCAATGAGTTGCAGCATATTCTCGATGAGCTTCAAAATATATAAGGTACTCTGTTCTCCCATTTTGTAAAATCTGATTTTACATGAGTTTGTTAAAAATCATCACTAAAATGGTTTTATTTTTCAACTCTTTCAGGTCTATCATCAAGCTTTTATGGTGAAGTTGTAGGAAACTGCAACAAGGAGTGGTGCATGTCGTAGTTAAATAAATGTTAAGTTGTTAAAGATGTTTGTAATTGTGGTTTAATTTTCTTGTTGCATAAGTGTACGAGACATAAGAGTACGTTTACATTCCTGGTGACGTATCATATGTATCAAGCATGTTTATAAGTGTGGTTTAATTTCAATCCAATTTGTGGTATCGAAATCTACTTAAGTTCTACTTGGTGTTAGATTCCTTAATGAACAGCCTAATGTTATTCTTGTTCTTTGACTTTCAATTTCATAAATTTGACTTTTTTATGAATATCTGAATGAGAAAGCTCAAGGCTTCCCCCTCTTCTGGTTTCGAGCAGTGTATGATTCAATTTTATAGAAAGTTAACCTCATTTTTGGTTACACACTTGCACCATGCATTCGGCTAGTACAAAATCATTATTATTACTGCAAGTATACTGTATTAAAAATGGGTCAGCAATCCTTATACAAGCGTTTGGATCAGCAATCCCAAACTCAAAACTGCGTTTAGTCTAAGCAAGCCCAAACAGCCCTTTAGCAGTTAATGTGCAGCTTTATGGTCATCATTGTTGTTTTAACCATATTTCTAGAAATACAAGAGTTTAGCTTTTGCATGTTGTCTCTCTCATTTGAACGATAATAAACGGAGACTTTAGCTTTTACATCACTTTACGACGTACTTATAGTAGCTATTATGTTACCAAACGCTATGAAAAAACAAACAACCATTGTTAATAACTGTTAATAATTGGTACTTCAACTACCCTAGTTTTGCAAACAATAGACTTGAGTTTATTAGTAGTTTTGAAAAAGGCAAATAACAAAAAAATGCATCGAACTTGACACTTTTTATAATTGTGTGTAGCCAACTATTTTTTTTCTTATTGTGTGTACTGAACTTTTAAAATTCGATTATTGTGTGTATTTTGTGACCATTTTACCCTTGTTTTTTTCAAATTTCAAAGGGTAAAATGGTCATTTTACATGGCAAAATAGTCACAAAATACACACAATGATCGAAAATTGAAAGTTCAGTACATACAATAAGAAAAAAAATAGTTGGCTACACACAATCATATAAAGTGTCAAGTTCGATGCATTTTTTTGTCATTTTCCTTTGGAAAAGTAGGCGTTATTCTGTATGGATTGATTGACAATAGGTGAGCTTAAGGGTTATTCTGGAAACTGAATATAGTGTAGGGGTACAAGTGTATCGATTCAAATAAGGAAGATCCATTGACATTACAAATGAGTTGATAGTTTGATACATTGAGCTTGCCTACTGTATGACTACTCTTGCAAACAACACATCTAAAAAGACACAAGCAAACCTTATTAACTACTTAAGCAGAAATAAAAATAAAACACACACCATAGACATCACTGTAAGTATCGTTATCATCACTGCCTTTGAATAACTCGAGAAAAACAGATGGGGTTTGATGAAGTTGATGTCGTCTCCAATCTGCCTTTAGAATTGAGAATCCGGCCATATGCCGAATACATAATAAACCTTGACTTTACCTATCCAAGTACAAGCTCCAAATAACACTAATAACAAGCTAAAACAAACACATTTTGTCATTCTTTCGAGCTTGAAATGTATGAATGGCAGTAAATGCTAAGCCTTGGTATTGGTAATTCACTGAGCCCATTCCATTAATTTGTTGCTCTTTCAAAGGGAAGAAAATATTTACTTTGTTAAGAAACTAACTGTCGAATACAGAGGTCAGTAGGTCACAATTTCAAGCATTTTACTTATAAATGGATCAATTTACGTTATGTTATATTTAATGGGTTCAACAGGGTGAAAACATTCATTAATCATTATTTTTAAACAAGTTTAAGAAAAGGACAGACCACGTTTGCAGGTCAACCTGATTCAGTCCAGACTAAAATTACCAGTTTGACTTGTTTCCCAACCTGACTAGCTGCCCGTAATGGAACATCTCTAGTTTAGATCGTGTGTTACCTGTAAGGCTCCCAAGCCTGCATTTCCAAGGGTCCACATCTACGATGTGACTGATAAAGCATTAGCCAATACTTTTCTGCAATGCAAAGAAATGGAAATACCAACGGGTTAGGGCTGAAGTGTCATATATATGGTTCACAATGTTAACGAGTCTACGTCAAAAACAACCATTTACAGTAGCAAAATTGGGGATCTTGCAAAAAAAAGACAAACATATCAATAATGTTTTAAACACATAATTTCTTGTGGACCTGAAGTAATAACTTATGGAATGTGCTTAGTGCTATGACCAATGCCAAGGCTTATCATTTGTTCATCAGGGTATTTTAGCTTATATGCAGTCATTCTTCCGCGAATCTGTAATTCAACCAACGCATTTCATGTATCTAAGTCTCATGTCCAAATGAAAAATAACAAGTTTCTATATCCATGTCTTTATTTACAAGAAACGTGTGACAGTGATACCGATGTAAACCTGAATCTATAGTGACAAAAAATCGAGCCGTAATTTGACAAGTACCCTTGTATTCAGTGTATATATAGGCTTTCATGTTCTCTTTGGTCCACCTTATCTCCAAGCCCTCATGTTTATATCAATGAAAGTGGCAAGCAAGTGTCCAGAGATGAAATGCCTAGTAGATCTTCTACTACAAAAACATAATTTGAATTTTAACATTTATTTCATACAGCTAACAAATATAATCTTAAAAGAAATGCAAACATGAACCCAAATACAAAAGCTTTACCAATAAGCTGCTAGTTTGAGGTCATATGAACAAGGCTGGCAAGGATTCTATGTGGAATCGAGCTTTAAACCAACACTAACGGCGGCGTAATTGAACTATCAACAGTTGGAATTATATGATTAAATGGATGTCAGGGATAGATTGCATACCTGGTTGTTGAAGATTTTTGAACTCGAGCCGTCAATTGGAAACGTGTAAAAAGTTATTTAAGGATTTACGTTTATGTGGTCTAGGTGAAAAGAAATAAGAAAGCAAAGTTGAAAAGAGAAGGGGGAGAAATCCCGCTCAAAAGCGAAAAGTTAACACAGGGCTCTATTTTGTGGCCGAATTAGACCCCGGTTTTTTCCTATTAACAGGGCTTTATTAGGGGGGCTTTTGTAGTAGTGTGAGAAAAGAGAGTTTATGAGTCAAAAGAATTTCAGTACCAAGGTACATAGCCATCCGACCAATCTTCAAACCCAAACACTCCTTTAAAGATAACTGCTATTCAATAACCAGAGATTTCCAAATCTAACCAATTAATCACTCGAGGCAGATCATTTAATTTACTACCAAACAGGAAACTATCCCAAACACACTGTATCAGAAGATAGAAAAGCTTGTGAAGCAAAGGTTTTCAAAACCAAGATACATACCCTTTAGTTAAGATAAAGTACATCTTTCACAGCTCACTAGCTTCATCTGATCAACAAGGGAGGTATGGTTAACCGGACCGTTAGTTAAACGGTACTTTCTGCTTTTATTTTGTCCATTGCTGGATACATCACTTCCAAGATCATCTGGATCAGCGAGTGAGGATTTTTTTCACATATTCGTCTATAGATTCCATCATAGAAGAAACTTTTTGTCTGGGAACTTTAAATGATCCTTCAACTCGTTTTGCACTTGCAAGAACATCTAATCCGGAAACGTAGTAAACTTTGTGTCATTAAAGAAACTGAAACTGAATGACTATTCAAAATGTTCACACTCAAACAAGATACAAGTAGAGTGTAAACCAGAGAAACTAATCCCTATAACTTTTATAACCAAACTTAACAAAGATAACGCCTTTAGATATGTGGTTCTTATCTCGAGGCAGAACAAGGCTACATACATTATATTGGCTTCAATCATGCCCAAAGGATACTAAGATGATGTAATGTATCAGGATATCCTTATAAAGTCACACAGAACGTGGTTCGCTTCGGTATGGGATAGCGGTTAGCTAGGTCCCTAAAATTTGGTATGAGGGAGGGTAGGCTCATTTCGGAACGCTATGGTTTTGGTACGATGTACTATAAAATTTGGTACGATGTACCCGATTTGGTACAATGTACCATATTAATAATAATATTATATTTCTAAATTAGTAACATATAAGCCAAATATCCATATGATATATCAATACTCAAAAAGATTGTTTAGGAGAGATCTGTGAATGTTTGAATTCTGACACACATTCTCAAAAGATCAGAGATCATCATAAACAATACATACTACATTAGATACTAAAATGGTTTAAGCATAATATGACTAGGTAATTAAATAATTGTACCTTGGGAGTATATGTACAATGAGTAGATGTAATTAATTTAGTTTAAGTTTAATATAAATGGGTAATTAATTGTACCGGTTCACTTTGGTACGTCGTACCATTTCACTTTGGTACGCTGTACCGATCCATTTTGGTAAGTCGAACCAATAGACTTGGGTACGCTAATTGATGTTGTTTGGGAACACCGAATATAGAGATTCAGATCGCGATCCCGAGCGATCCGAGTCACGATCGTACCGCGTTTGGGTACGAACGATCCGAAACGCGAAACGCGGTCGAATCAGCGTTTCCTGTGACTCTTTGCTTAACTTATGCATTTATTCATTATCGAAAAACCCTTATTCCCCCAAATAACTAATAAGCACTTTGGCATAAGCGTGCCCAGCCTGTAAGTTCTTTATATAAGCTCAACCAAAAACCCCCTAAATCCCATATTCCCATCACAGGTATCCCTCTTACAAACTCACGCTGCTTTACACATGATAATTAGGAAAAATACATATACATCTCAATATATAAAGCACTTTGAGATGAGCCTACCCAAACACATTCAATAAGCTCTGTACCTTTTTAAATACCAAATAGCTTATTAATGTTTCCAAACATACTTTTTGTTCTATAATCAATACTATAGTCCTATAAACATGTCATACATATAGAAAACTTGTACATAAAATTTCAGCTTAATTTCAGGTTTTCAGAACCAAATAACCTATTAAGCTACTTTAAATAAGCTTACCCAAACACTCCCTAAATCCCGTGCATCAAGACGACTCGATCTTTCCCTGGCAACTGCAATCAGTCTCCTCCGACTCCAACGTGTCCTTCTGTTGATGCATCTTGAAGTTAAGATCCTTTGTTGTTTTATGTAAAACCTAAAGAGCTCGACATAATGTGGTGATCTTTTGTTCGATTTCTGTGGAATATTAAGTATAAGTCATCATATTACATTACATTAGCATGTGTAAAGAGTTAACTTTTCATAAGTAATGTAAACTAACTTGATATATAGGAAACTTGAATATACTCGATAAAACAGTTAACAACTATCATTCACAAGAAGGCAGCAGTATGATGATTCTATCCATATAATTCAAAGCATTCCTACATCTTAATATGTCTAAATCACACAAAGTGTGACTTTCGACACATTCAAATTGTTCCCTTAAAAACTAACTCATTCCTTTTCCCTGTTTGACCCGTCGAAGAGAAACCCAAACCGAGTTGGCCCATTTACATGTAGATGAATCAAAAGTCTCCCCTCTAATTCGTTTTACAAATTTAAAAAAGCTGAAAAAAACTACTAATGTCAATCCAAGTATCAGTATCCTTCACCTTCAATACCCGCTACAAACTTATAAAAAATATATGACAAGTAAAACTAAACAATGGATTGTAGTCAGCGTGAACCTCATGTGGAGCCGGTTCCACATGATGTAAATATTAATGATCTACATGATTCTGTGATTGGAGCTGCTATGTCCCAACCAAATAATGATCTACCTGATTCTGTGATTGGAGCTGCTACGTCTATGGATACTGGTTCGACTAGTCATGATGCACCTACTCATGACACGTCTGAGGGTCATGATACTTTATTGAAAATTCGTGCTATTGAAAAACAAATATTTGAGGGAAAACTGGGCAACCATTAAAACCAGGTGTGACGGTGGATGCTACTACTTCTCTGGGGCTAATCCATTTGAGCATCTTAAGGTGCCGCATCACGGAAGGAGCTAGAGGAGATGCTTATCGCTATTGGTTATTATTGAAACCTCCTCATGATACGAGTTTTCCTATGGCTTCTAATGTTAATGCTACTAGTAGTCCTAATAATGTTAATGATAAGGTTGATACGAATGCACATGGGGCTATTGGTATTGTGAAGGTTGGTGTGTATGCTTTGAAACAACCTTCTACATCGTATGCTGGTGTTACTTCTACTGAACCTAAGAAACACACGTCAAACTTTCGTAGGTTGGAGTGTAATAAGAAAGCTAATGGTGTGGATCTTTCTGTCCCGATGAAAGTGGTTGAAGAGGTGAACTCTAGGTTTATGAATACTTTGTATGGGTATTTCCTTGGTCAACGACTTGCTTTTCCTATTGTTGATTACTTTGTACGCAATGCGTGGGCTAAGTTTGGTATACAAAAGGTCATGATGAATGCAAAGGGTTCTTCTTTTTAAGTTCAATTCAAGAAAGGTGTTGATGATGTTCTTGAAAACGGTCCTTGGTTGATTAGAAATGTACCTATTATTCTTAAACCATGGACATTGAACACCAACTTACTTAAAGAGGATTTGACCAACATCCTGGTGTGGGTTAAATTCCATGATGTTTCTCTTGCTATATTTTCTTATGATGGCCTTAGTCTCCTTGCTACATTTCAAGGCACGCCCAAAAGGTTAGATGCTTTCACTAGCCAAATGTGCAAGGACTCGTGGGGCTGTAGTAGTTTTGCTAGATGCATGATTGAAGTGAAGTCAGATGAGGTGCTTAAGGACAACCTTACTGTTGAGTTACCGTTACTTGATGGGTCGGGTTCGACTATTGAGAAGATACGGGTTGAATATGAGTGGAAACCACCTCATTGTGATAAATGTAATATTTTTGGTCATACTCTTATTGAATGTCCTAAAGTTGTTGAATCTACTGCTTAGCCTACTAAGCATGTTAATGATGGTTTCAAGACATTAATAACAAAAAGAAGGGAAAGGAAGGTGGGTCTACTATTCCGGGTCAAGGAGGGTTTACTAAACCTGTTATGGGTAAGCAGTTTCAATATCAACCCAAAAAGACTCCTCCTGTAACACCCCGACCCGACAAGGGTAAAGATATCACAATACGATTTCTTATCAGAACTTTAAATACTAAACAATAGCGAAGCCTTTACAAAACTTACAAAAGATAATATAAATAACTTATATTCAAAATAAATCTAAGATCTCTATGGTCAAAGTCTTGCTCTCATCTCTACTCTCAACCCGGATCGCCTATCCCTAAGCTTATCTTGAATGCTTAATACCGCCGCAGAAAAGAAAGCGGTGAGCTTACAAAGCCCAAAGAATGATATAACGAAAACAAAAGCAAAACAAATATACGAATGACAAAATAAAATGAAATAATGACGAAGGATCTTCGTGATTCTGCGGAAGCACAAATATACGTAAATCAACCAAACACATAACAGATTCGTACAACACATAGCACATTAATGACGCAAACACAAACATATCGAACAACCAAACACTTAGCATATCAAGAGCAAATAGATTACATATAAACCAAACGAAGAGTCTAATGACTAACAAAACAGTTACCAACAAATAAACATGGCATTCAACATTAATTAACCTTCACTTAACACATTTAAAACACTTAAGGCAAAGAATGAAATAGCGGTCAAAACATAGCGAGCCTCACAAACAAATAAAAACATAGTAGACAAACTATAACTAAATAAGCAAAAGACATAGCATAGCAATTATCAAGTTTAATGCACTGGGCATCATAAATTGAATCATTTCCCGGATCAAATATTAGCATAAGCGAAACTTAACATGGCGGTCACATAGGCAATAAAACAC